>CM060962.1:183024637-183120165 GCA_030765045.1 Tenodera sinensis | reverse complement strand
TAATAATAATAATAATAATAATAATAATAATAATAATAATAATAATAATAATAATAATAATAATAATAATAATAATAATAATAATAATAATAATAATAATAATACCTAGGGTGCTTCCCCTATACAGAGGATATCCTTGTCACCAGTCGCTGCGTTCTCCAGCCGCAGCCAAGGCCACGGGGGAGTGTAGGATGAGGGTGGTGGGGGTCAGCACACCGACTCCCCAGACATTTCTGTCAGGATAGCTACTCAGTTGGCATCACGAGGCTGAGTGCACCCCTGCGGGGAATGATCCCCATGCCGGTATCGGGGATCGAAACTCTAGGCTTCGTTCCACTGCGCTACGGGGGCGGTCAGAAAACGATTAATAAGAATACAATTCAGTAAACAAGCCATCGCCTGTGCAGGTTTTCATAAAGTATTGAGCCCTGGTCCTTAAAAATCAGTATCAGTATCGTGTATCCAGCAATAGTGGTATCGTCCCACCACTAGTTATAATCCATTAGTGTACGTTTTAAGTTTCTTTTGCTGCTTTATATTCATTAATAACATAGTTTGAGCTATTACCCTTGCTAGACAAACTAGTAGGTAAGTGTTGTGGTTTATGTCACAATTTAATTATTAAGCTATTTAACATTTTTGGTGTGACTATACGAACGACAGCCGGAGGAAGTTGGGTTTGGAAAACAGGAAACATTCGTAATGCTGTGTTCACAATATACGATTTAATACTACCCTGTGTTCATTTCAAAGGGATGAGATAATCAGGAAGATGCCGTGCAGTTTTTTTTCTTTCCCTTATTACCCTCCCCTTATGTAGGACTTACACCCCCTAGGATTTAGAAGCCAGTGTTTAGGGTCAGACACCTGTTGGGGAGCAGAGGAACCTCTGGACCAGAGTGAAGACCTGGAAGCGTGTGGTCAGCCAAGCACCAGGTATGGTAGTGAGGAAGAGAATGATATGAAATGTAGGCGAAATGGATGATTGGAAGGGTGATAATGGAACAATTGGTGGAATGCATGGCGGGGGAAATCGGAGAGCCCGGAGAAAACCCACCTAGGCACCGCTTCGTCCACCAAGAATAGCACATGCGGGTCCCGCCTAAGTGGTAGGTGAGTACTCTAACCACTCAGCCACGGCGCCGCCATTATACTTCCAGACTCAGCGAAGGATGAGCAATAATCTTGGCAGGAGAAAAATTCCTACCCCCCTGACGGGAATCGAACCCGAGACCTCTTGCACAGCAGGCAGGTGGTCTACCAATTGCGCTACAGGGCCAGTACCGTACAGTTTGATCGTATAAAAAGTAGCCGAATAGTGAAACGTGTGTGTCTCTTAATCGGAAGAACATGAGTTCGAATCCTGGGTGCATGTGTTTTTTACTATTTAAAACATATTCACGCATAAAAGCACAGCGAACATTTTCCTTTGATCTTCATAATAAATGAAAACTAAAATGAAAAATTTCAGCAAATATTTGACCTAATATTGGATTTGTAAATTCTGCCTCATTCTTCAGTTATGAATGGTGCTGGTGTGATCATGCGCGCGCACCTTATAGCTTTGGAGTTCTACATGATGTTAGCAATCTCACACATAATGCGCACACATAAAGACGAAGTTAAAAAAAAAGGAAAGAGAAAAAGAGAATCCGTCCTTTCGTTTGTGAACCACGCTCGATTCCCTGTGTGTTAGGCTGCCAGAGGACCTGAAAACTGTGTGAAAGTCGCTGTTGAAATCTCCACCAGGATACTTTGACCTCACCACCACTGAAGATGTATACCGCAGTCGCAGACGAAACGTCTGGGAAGAAGGAGCCCAGTAGACCACAGCCCACAAGCCCGGATTACACTGTGTATAGTAATGTGGATTCCGTCAAAACACACAATTCATGTCAAACACTTCGTTTTTCTTTTCAGTGATCCATTTCCGAGATATTTTTCTTATTTGCTTGATTTTGCCAATACCTATAGTGTTTTCAAACTGGAATACGCCTTGCAAAGAGAACGAAATTTCAAAGGCATCGCATAGAAACCAGCTCTTAAAACATTTCACTGTCACTTAAAGCCTACTGAATTCCCATTTTCCCCCTGCACCTACAAGAAAATTAGCAATAAGATACTTTCTAAAAATGCTTAAGTCAATTAAAATGAGTTAGAGAAATAAGAATTCAGCAGAATTGTTTGTCTAAGAGAGAGTATAGCTCTACATACATATATTTGCGAACAGTTTCTCCAAATTGAACTATACTCAAAGTCTGTATCGCAGTATGTTACGCGACGATCACTTGGTGTCTCTTCTAAGGCCATACACTTAGACTCTGTCGCCAAATACTCATAAACTTCTTAAACGTAAGCAGTACCACTGAAGTCACTTATGAACAGAGGTATAGCAAACGGGATTTGAAAGTGGTTTCGTAAATCAAACGCGGTGCCCGCCTCGGTAGCGTGATGGTTAGCGTATCTGCCTCACGTTCAAGAGGTCGCGAGTTCGAATCTCGCTCAGGGTAAGTTATCCGGGTAAGGTTTTTTCCTACCCTGAGAAGACGAATGTCGGGTAACTTAAAGCTCCATGGACTTCGGGCTCATTTGAGCATCATTTCACCCATTTCATTTCATTCATTTGTCAGATATGACACAATGTTGGAGGACGTTAATTTAAATAAAAAATAAATCAAACGCAACGAACATATAACCAACCCGCCAATAGGATACAATGTACGTCTGCGTGTTAAAGGGTGGCACAGTCCACGTATAGTGAAAGGAGGTAAATCCAGCCTCTCCTCTTTCGCAAATGTTGAATATCGCTGCTTTAGACCAAGCTTCGGAAGCTGTCGTGATTCGTACTCCGAAATATATCCATGCTGAAAGCCAGCATGTCGAACATTCCAAGTAATTATCATTTGGAGGATCTAGTTTTGGTCAGAAAGTACACTTACTGGGCACAAAATAAATGATCCATGAGAGTTCAAAGTTTGTGTACATTTGGACGCATCCAGTATATACATGTAGAGAGCGAACGTGAACACTCGCTGAATTAAATGAGCGATAAACCAAAAAATATAACTATAATGTTAACAAAAGCAAATGGTGGCAGCCATAACGTAATAACTGATTATGCTCATTTTCCGTAAGACAAAGCCCAACAATTGTGACGGAAGTAAAAATAGCATTGGTGTTTTCATAAAAAACTATTTAATTTATCTACTAACCACCCATGTTATGCAGATGAAGAGTTGAATTTCATCCAAATGTTACGTATCAAGACTTTTCTATGGGTAAAGGATGCAGGCATAACCGATAAAAAGTTGGAAACACACAAAAAATTATAGCTGAGTCAGTGACATAAAGGTTTTCAAGGAAGTGCCTAACCAGAAACAACCCTATACTTGGAAAAGTGTCATTTGTTTCTTATTTTATCTAAAAGAGCACTTGATTTTGATGAAAATAAGACGTTTATCGTTCTGAAACGAAACGTATGTATATTAAATTATCTCCAAGTAGTCCCATATGTCCTTTTCATTCTCCATAAATGTGGAAGATATATAGATGTTCTCTTAGAACGTAATTATTAAACAGGAATGAAAACTGTTTACACTGAATTTTCTCTGAGTAATCCGGCGGCGCCGTGGTCGAGTGGTTAGACCGTTCACCCACCACCTAGGTGGTCCGGGTTCAATCCCAGGGACCCGTATGTGATATCCGTGGTGGACAAAGTGGCGTCTGGGCGGGTTTTCCTCGGGTTCTCCTGTTTCTCCCGCCATTCATTCCACCAAGTGCCCCATCATCTCCTTTCCATTCATCGATTTCGCCTGTATTTCATATCATCTTCGACACTCTCATTACCGGTGCTTGGCTGACCACCCGCTTCCAGGTCTTCACTCTGTCCGGTCCATAGGTTGTTCTCCTCCACAACAGACATCTGACCCTATGCACGGGCCTGTAAGTCCAAGGGGGTGTAAGTCCTACATAGAATTCTATGTTCTTTCAAATCTCACTAAATGTGGAACACGTACAGATGTCCTCTTACAAGGTAACTGTATCAAGAACAATGCACATGTTGAATAGTCGCAGATTCTTTACTTTATGTCCCGCAAGAATTCCACGTCCGGTATGGACGTGATTTAACGGGCACTGAAAATGCCCTGGAATAGTAGTTCAAATAATCTCGATAGTTGCAGATCCATTCACTGTCAACCTAAGCAGCAATGCACCAGACATATTGTTTATTGTGAAAATGAATATCCTGTTCGGTTCCTGTCATTCAGTAAGTAAACTTCATAAGTGTAAGTTGTGTTTCACTACTGCGTATGTTTAGATTCGTTAATATTGTTGATCTCCCACCATTGCATGCTATGTTAGGAGTGCGATGCCGCCCTTCAGCCCGGTACGAAACGGGATTGTAGATACAAGATATTTTCATGTAGATGAGGACATGAACGGTTTTTGGAGTCCGTGACAAAAGGTGCTTGTTCGAATACTAGGCTGCCACCTGTCCAGGTACTTCTAGATAAACTGAGCTATCCTACGCATTATCGTGCGAGCAAACCGTTATCTATGTTTCTATTGGGGACACAAGCATGAGCCACAAAACAATAGATGATTGTTTCAGTTATTCTCGGGAGGTGTGTATATCCTCAATGGGCAACAAATACATCAACAGGGGCAACTTTCGTCAATCCATTTGACCATAGTGTAGTGTAGACTTTTCTAACGTTGGCAACAAATACTCGTGCGATTGTGAGAACAATGCTGGCAGCAAGGTAACTACCGTCTGTTACTGACTCTGCAAATGCGCAGTAAGTACATTTGGACTCAACTTTTATTCGTTTTATTTCAAGTGAATTTATGTATTTCTGACCTTAAAGCGTATTTAAAGTAATTTTTTATAGTTCGATCATATTTGCAACTCCCTATAGGATATAAAAGCGTAACTGACTTTGGAAGTTAGGAAATATCTTGCGAGATGTAAACAGGAGTCGAAGTTTCTCTGGATAATAATAGTGTCCTTTTAGATTTCACTACATTAGAAGACACACATATGTCCTCTTAGAAGGTAACTATATCAAGAGGAATGAAAACTGCATATATATAAGGCCTGCATGGCCTTTTAAGTCTCACTAAATGTAAAAGACCTATAGATGTCTTAGAAGGTGCTTATACAAAGAGAATTTAAATGTTCAATGACATTTAATCTGTGATAGCTTCTTCCAAAGAAAAGAACTACGTATTCCGCAAATCTCACTGCATTATACTTCACATACAGAACTATTAAGGGAAGTTCTATTGAAATATTTGACAGGAATTACTATAAATTATGCCATTCGCTTTAATTTCCTCGTTTCACTGCACTTTTAGTAATTTTGTTTTGTTCAAAATTTAAATTACTCTGGAGTTAAGACATAACAATAGCGCCTGGAACACAGATCACACACACACACAAACCTAAGATATGTGTAGCATCTCTCGTCCAGTCAGTTATTTTCTTCACCTCTATCAACACTGTATGCTCCTTTTATTTCGATTTATTAAAGTTTAAAAACAACGTGTTTTAACTCTGGCCCCCTTTATTAAATGTTTAGATAACATCGAGTGTTTCATGAATGTTTTATTGCATTCACTTAAATAGTTAAATAAAAGAAGCCATTGTGCTTTATTTTGTCTACATAAATGTTTGTAAAGCACCTGAACCGTTTTGTATTTGACAGCCCTGCGCTGCGCTGTAGGGGTTCGAGCGTGGTGCTCTGGTTTCCAGCTATGGAATGCACGTGATTTTGAGCTCACACATGTTGCTGCGGATTTTTCAGCCCATGTTCGTATAGTACCGGTGCCCACTCAGCATTGGTATATTTGAAGATTCACAATAGGTAGCGGTCTGTAGATTCCGACAGGCGGAAGCACAATAGTGACATCACACTTTAATCGTCCACCTCTGCCTTGTGCATATGGGCATAGGTCGGCAGCCCGGTTGGTAGGTCAAGGTCCAGAAGAGCTGTAGTGGGACAGATTCAGTTTGTAAGTTATCGTTTTTATCTGGTTAAGGTAAGTACACAATAACTAAATTGGTAAATCTTTCGTTTATTGTTTCTTTCAAAATAAAGCTTGTTTCGATGTAATACATTAAACCTTTCTCGGAAAAATGGACGAAAGAACTGCCTTGGGAATTAAACATCACCAAAAAAGTTAATACTGTTCCCGTATTGCACTAACAAGTTCGCAATGGCAGCAGAAACAGCGCACATTCTACAGCGCGTTCGTAGATCGAACGGTCCACCCCGCGAGGACCGACAGGGCCTCCGCCAGAGTTACATGTAAACGACCGGCAAGTTATGGGCACTGAACACTAACTACTGTACTAACTTACATTAAGCTTACCAGCATCACAATGTATGTTGAAACTGATGACCTACAACGTGAACGCACTCCAAAAACAATTCTGGTTTACTCGCAAAAGTTCACGTTGACTGATTGCCTGTATTTCTCTCGTAATGTTGTCCTTCAATTCTTGTAACATGTACGGATTTGATGTTTACACTTTATTCTTGAACGTTCGCCATAAACAAAAACTGCATGGAGATAGATCAGGGGAACGAGGTGGTCACAATCCTCGACTAACTATTCTGTTATCGTACACACTTGCCAATCCATATATAGAATTCGCAGTAGTGTGTGCTGTAGCGGAATCCTGTTAAAACCAGCCACAAAATCTTTCGTTTTTTGCTAGTTGCGGAAAAAAATATTTAAAATAAGGATTACATAAACGGGTGAATCAACTGTCGCGTCGTAACATATGGGATCAATAATTCTACGAGCACTCACCGCGCACCAAACCCTACAATTTTCAGCGTGGTGAAGAAATGCATGAGTAACATGGGGATTTTCGGTAAATCAAAATCGTTTTCGGAGATATAGATATGTTCACGTTGAAGGTTCATCAATTTCAACATGTGTTATGATACAGGTACGCCTAATGTAAGTTAATACAGCAGTTAGTGTTCCGTACCCATGACTTGCCGGTCGTTTAAGTAGAACTTTGCTGGAGAGCGTCGATCCTCACCCCGTCGAGTGCTACCGCGGAGTGGTCCGGTGGATTACGAACGCACTATACTTTGCTGCGGACCTGGTCTTACTCGTCATATATGAATTTCCCGTCCAACTGCAAGTGAAAGTGCGTTGTTGCCAAACGCAATTCAAAGCCTTTTTCTACAAATCTAGTACACAAAGTGTTAGTAATACTTTCCAAAGTAGAACTCACTGAGATCTATACCTGGTTTAAAGCACTCATTGAGATGCATCTCTGGTTTAAAGTACCCGCTTAGATCCATCTGGCCGAGCAACTTAGCTCCGCTGTAATGAGTAAGGCTCGCATTTGGCAGGCCCTTGGTTCAAATCTGCCACGAGCAAAACTCTCACTGAAGTGCTTTCCAGTGAGTGAATGAGTCAGTGGAGTTTAAGACTCCGTTGATAGCTAGGTCATTTGGACCTGAAGTCAAATTTTGAAGTCTAAAACACAAACTTATGGGCTTAAAAGGCGAAAGCTCGAACACAAAATTAAAACGGTAAACAGTTAAAACTGAATATCAAAACAGTTAAAACGGTACAAAGTGAATGTTAAAACAGTAAACAGTTAAAACGCTAAAAAACGCGGTAAAAATACAAATGAGAAGTCATGTTGTAAAACCGTAAAACTATAAGCACAAGAATAAAACACAGGTTAAACCTGTTTCGTGAACCCAATTTTGGCGACGAACTGCAGCACATTATCTAGAATTGACCACAGAGTAAAACTCAGGCCAAGCGATTGGCACTTCCCAGCATATCCCAGACAATCAAGCAAAACGTGCGACACGGAAAGTTGTACGCCACATGTCACACACACACACACACACACAGGGGCCAGGTCGCCACGCAAGGTGTTTTCCAGATTGTCTTCAGTTCTCAAACTGGCAAATGATGTGGAGGTACCCTAAACGTAGACCTTCCCAAAATTCTTTTTGCAGTTAATATTTCGTTACATTTATCATCAGTGTCCACTGTCTGTGGTGTCGTGTGTAGTTAGAACGGGCGATAAACACTACTAAAAAATTTACATGTACCAGTGATTAAAAATGAGACATCTCTATGGTTTAAAGCACTGGTTGTAATCTATCTCTGGTTTAAAGTATACATTGAGATTCACATCTAGTTAATCATTGAGATCTATCCCTGAGTTAAGGTACTCCTCCAGCAGGTTCATTTAAGGGACACTGGGAGTGTCAAAAAGTCGAAAATTGTTGTTTTACCTTAAAATGTTCCTGGAACACCTGTGCATTTGGATCAGCTAACGTTTTTCATATCCCCCACTCCATGTGGTCATTACGGCCCTTTCAAGTAGTGCTCTTCCCTTAACGTACACAGTATGTTCCTATATAAAAGCCTGTTTTTCTCAAAACTATATTTCTGCATATTCCAAAAAAAGGTCGCTCCTGAGTTTTGCTTCAAATTCAATGAAAATTTCCAAAAGTATTCACAAATAGCAGCTAAACAAAACTATGATTTAATATTGATGTTATCATTAACATGAATTCCAAAAACATTTTTGTATGAAAAAAATCAATAAGTTTTAAGATTAAATTTTCTTTGTTATTAAAAAAGAAATATGTACAATATAATCAGCAAACCAATTTGAAATATCTCTTCATACAACAAATTATTACCCATGTTTTAGAGTACCAGTTCTGCCAATATAAATGAATTTTGAAAAGTCAATAGACGCGAGCTACATTTTGAAAATGTGCCTATTAAATTCATAAAATAATTTATATATCATAAACGAATTACCCAATTTTAATGAAATGTGGTGTACCTCCTATTCTCATATAAATACGAGCACAGTAAAAATTTCAGAAAAAATCTATTAAGAAATGTGGAACTTTCAAATTTCACTCCCAGTGTCCCTTAAAACCACAAGAGATAAACCGAAACTTATTGAAATAAAAATGTAGAACATCAAAATACACAGTTTTCGGCATTTGAAACTAATTACAAACTTATCTGCTCCGTGCCTACACTATTCTGAATCACTGAGTTTAATCAGAAGGACTTTTGCATAACTGGTAAACCGTGAGAGAGTGTTCCGTAGGCCTAATTACCTAAAAAAAAGCCACAGTATCTTCCCGCAAAAGTAGTTTTCAACTAGAACTTTCTTTCCTATGCACCTTATTTCCCTAAGTTTAAAGCTTGCAATTAACTGCGTCACTGTCTATCAGAAGCTTACGAAACAATCACTCTGTAGTTTAATCCTGGTTCGATTACCTAACAAGGAGAAATTCATTAGAGATGGAGCGCCTATTGTCCGAGGCGCAGAGCATTAGCCTCTACATCCAAGGATCACATGTTCAGACCAGCACACGGACAATGACGAACAACGAACACCAAAGCAACCGTTGTTTGCGTTTAAGTCCCTTCGACCAGTGTTACATCAGGCTACATGATGTATAAAAGTAACAAATTTGTTTTAATTGTATACTCTTTAACACAATAACTGTTCTACATAAAATTTTACATCTAACCATGAATGGTGATGCCTAAATTTAATATTTTCCATACAGTTCAAGGATACAAGGATATTTCTATCACGTCACGTATCCCATTAAACTTAAACTCATTAAATTTCTAGGCTCTATATTTGAGGTGCGGTGTGTGCGTTAAGAAAAAAATCAGATCCACAACTTTCTATACTCGCTCCTTGAACTATTCCTAGTAAAGCTTCCTATTTGATTTCTTGTTTAAGTCAATAAACTTAAAATTCACATTTACACATTTCATTGTATGATACGCTAGCGTTAGTCAGATGTTTAAAGAGCACCCCAATATTTGATGGCTTTGAAAGTCCATGCTTTTTGATGACCAAAAGGAAAAAAAAGAAAAAAGAAACAAATAACGACTTTCCAGTTCAAGAAAGTATTGATATTTGAAAATGCATACCAATAACAACGAATATCCCGGAAATGGTTAAACTCACAAAAATTGAATTGATATAAATTGTGTTTTAATGAGATGTATATTTTTGATGTACTAAGATTCTGTCTACCTCTTACGATTAACTACTTACTTAGTCATTCGGAATGAAGATAAGTTCCCAGAAAATTCAAGCTATACTTCTCGTATTTTGTCGTTCAAATAACTCAAATCAAAATCGTTAGAGCTATTTTTGAGAAAACCAAAAATATCGAGGCCTTTTCCATGTGAAGTGTACTTTGGGGTAGGGTGATTCGATCGAAAAGCTTTGTGTTGTACGAGTATCTTTGGAAGACCTTGAACTTATATACCAAGTTTTGTTATCGGACGTTTGGTTTTTGAGTTATTCTGTACACACACGCACACACCCACACACACCCACACACGCACACACGCCCACACACGCCCACACGCGCATGCCCACCCACACCCGCGCACACCCGCGAAAGTCCACCCACCCACCCACATCCCCACACCCACCGCCATTCACCCACACACACTGACCTTTTTTGTATCGAGGTGCTCAAAATATGGATTTCCGGTGAAACTCCGAAATCGAGCTTTTGGGTGGAGTATAATACTTTTTCTGTAAGCTCGTAGTGCAGAAAGTAATAAAATGTAGTGTGTTGCACTCATATGACTTTCTCCCCTCTTGTACTAACCATTGTTACAAACTCTTATTCTTAATCTTCTTCGTGCTAGTTGAGATAAACAATTTGTACAAATTATCTTATTGTTTATTTCCTTGTAGGTGCAACGGGAATATTAGAATACACTAGGTTTTGAGCGATAGTCAAATGTTTTAAAGCTTTGATACCCCGTTCTCTTTGCACGCTTAAAGTATAAGAAATGAACAACGATGTTCCATTTCACGAAAGTTAAGTTTTCCGAAACTGACACAAATAACATGCAATATCTCCGAAATGGTTCACTCTACAAAAAAAAAAATTATTCAGACATAACTTGTGTGTTTTAGCGGGATCTACATTTCTGTACAGTAAGATTTGGTCTATCTCTTACGGTTTATGAGTTATTCAAAAGTCATCCAGAGTAAACAGGAATACATAGGCTATGGCCAGAAAATTCAAAATATACATTTCATTTGTCATACAAATATCTTAAACATATGTTGTTTTAATCAAAATCGTTAGAGCCATTTTCAAGAAAATAAACATTTTCGAAAAATTTTCCATGTAAAGGGTAGTTTAGGGTACGGCTATTTTCTTCAAAATCTTCGCGTTGCATTCTTGAAGGGCATTAAACTTGAATACCAACTTTGGTTTTTAACCGGCTTTTCGTTTTTGAGTTATGCTGTCCGCAGACACACACACACATGCACCTTTTTCTAAAAATGCTTTTTTGGATTCAGGGGGTCTCAAAACATATATTTCCGGTGAAATCTTTACATCGAATTTTTGAGTGGAATACAATACTTCTACTTGCCAGTAGAGAAAGTAAAAATGAGTCCTGTCGGAAACTTTTGTTATTTCCATAGTGTATTGGCCATAAGATTTTAGAATTCTGAACGATTGAAAAAACGTATGTTGTATCGGATGTGTTACATTCACATGACTTTCTCTATCCTCATTGGTTTATTGGTCGGTATTCAAACTATTATTTTGAAAAATTACTTTTACTTACTTCATTTTTATCTTGATAAACCTTTGCAGAAATAGCTAAATTACACATTTCGTTATGGATACAAAGGGAATAGACATAGTCACATGTTTAAGAACTGGACGCTTATGCTGGGCTTAAAAGCCCATTACTCTCTCGATGCAATAGCGAGAAACAACTGAATAGCAACACGGCTACAAAAATGATAAAAGCTTGTAACAATCCAAGATTTTAAAACGGAAAATGGCTTTATTATTGACAAGGTTGTTTGAAGTAAAGTGTTGTGTTACATCTTTTGTTTATTACTATGTCGTCTATATATATTTTTTTGTAGTGTTTAACGCCCGCTTTCACTAAATACTGCACCGCAGGCGATGACACTGATGATGCATTGAATGAAGACGGAGCACCGGTGGAATGAGATGGCGGGGGAAACCGGCGAACATGGAGGAAATCCGCCCCTGTACCACTTTGTCCACCACAAATCCCACATACGGTCACCTGGAATCGAACCTGAGCCGCTTGTCTATCGCTTAACGTTTACCAGTAATACAAGATTATACAAAATATCTTCCAAATGAAGAGGACTTCGAAGGTTATTCCCAAAAAATTGAACATGTCCATCTTATTTTTCATGTAAATGCCACAAATATGTCATTTCAATCAAAAACGTCATAGCCATTTTAGGAAAATCACGCCAAAGAAAATGGTAGTTTCGGGGGGAGGGGGGGGGGGGGATTACCTTGAAAACCTTCGTGCCGTATATTTGGAAGATACTGGACTTGAATAGCAATTTCGTATCGCTCCAACTTTCCGATTTTGAGTTATATTGTTCACACACACACACGTTTTCTAAAAAACTCTACTTCCGGTAAAATCTCGATATCGAATTTTTGGATGGAATGTAAGCACAGGTTTACTGCGTACTACTGTGTTAAAAATGTAAGTTGTATGTCAACCTCTTTAGCGTTAATAAATCTTCACGTAAACACGTAATACATTTAACATTTGAATGCCAAATAAGACATATTGCAACTTAAATGTTTCAAGTAAGGAAAAATGATTCCTCTCAGTATACACAAAACGTTCAAATGATATAACAGAAGCAACATTATTTAGATAAACGGAAATAAACAATGTATAAAATGCAGTATCATTGATACAAGATAACCATATAGCTGTACTTCAAGGAAATATGCGAAACATTTACAAGTTAATTAAGGGAGGTCAATCTATTTAGAATGCATATACTGCAACAGTCTGTCCGGACCCTACAGAAATCTGTGATATGAATGTTCAAAAATAAGAAAACATTTTAAATTTATTACATAAATTTGGTTATTTACTTTTAATTTTTTAATTTCAATTAAGAAAGGCTTAAAATGGTATTGGGAAGGAATAGAGTTGGAAGTAGTGAGGAAAATTTACTACCTAGGGGTTAGGCATAACAGTGTAGGGGATTGGGGTGAACAGCAAAAATGTATTGGCAATGTGGAAATAATCAATACAGATAATTGGAGAATATGTTAAAAAATGCCAGAAATGAAGATTACGTGGCTATATCCAGCAGATAAATGGGGGCGGGAAAAAGGCTGGGAAAGTGTAGACATAATACACAGGAAGTTTTGTAAAATAATATTGGGGTTACCAGGAACTCACCATATGGAGTAGCACAGGCAGAAATAGGGAGAGTAGGAGTAAAAGGTAAAATGCTATAAAGAGCAGTTAAATACTTGTTTAGAATAAATTCATTGGAGGAGAATGATATATTAAAACAATGCATGGCTGTACAGGAGAAAACGGGGAAAAAGAAACTTGGATGCACAAAATACAGATAATATTGCAGGAAATAGGAACGAGGAAAGCATGGAGAGAAATAAACAATAAAAGTAAGGGTTTCTGGAGGGAGATTAGTACAGTCGTGGAGGATATCAAAAAGCAAGAAATTATAAACAGCTTTAATGGAAAAAGGACATTAATAAATTATACATTTTTAAAAATGGAATGGGAAAATAAAAATTCATCGAAGTATGCAATACAGAGGCCAGAATGGGGGATGCATGGGCTAGAACGGGGTTAATGAATCCAAGTTGCATTATAGGGATGAAAAAGGGAGAGAGATGCACGAAATTTGGTAGATTGTGTGAAAATTGGCACTATATTTTGGAATGTAATGGTATGGAAAAAGGGAGAGGAAACTTATACGCAAGAAATGAAGATTTCATTAGAGTTAAAAGTTAGAAAAATGTTTAATTCAAGATTAGGTAAGTATATGGAGAAGGCAGAAAAATATTTAGGAAAAATAAAGTTAAAATGATTATGAGTAAATAGAGAAAATGTAAAAGGATAATGGAGGGAGTAAATGTAAATAGTGGCCATAATAAACTCCCCCATTGTATATAAAACAAAATGTTTAATATAAGGGGAAATATTGGAAATAAGCAACTCTAAGAGGCAGGAATGAACTGTGTAAACTTTCAACTGGCAACCAGTTGGAATAGCTGCTGGCCTCCAGTAGCTAAGCTAATAGTGGGAAATATTGCTAAAATTAACTCCATTTGTTTTAGTGTGGGAAATACGGTTATAATTAATTATATTTGGTTTATTTCATTATTGTAGTAGACTAAGGGGGTACTTGTATAATCAGAATTGTTAGAATAAATAATACAAATTTTCAATTTTTTTTACCAGTCATCCAGGTCTGAGAGAAAGTCCACAGGACTCAAAATTGGAGACCTAAATTTCAATGCAATTCACGTTTCCGTGCTATACTAACCAAAAAAGGTACAGGTCATTAAACCTTTCGTCTCTCGTCTCGGTGGAAGAGAAAGAGAACATGTGTGTGCACGCGTGTGAGTGCAAGTGTGAGTGTGTGAATGTGTATGTGAGGTGTGTGCGCGTGTGAATGTGTGTGTGTGTGTGCGGATGTGTGTGTATGTGAGGTGTGTGCGCGAGTGAGTGCAAGTGAGAGTGTGTGAATGTGTGTGTGAGTGTGTGTGGATTTGTGTGTACGCGTGTGAGTGTCTGTGAGAATGTGGGTGTGTGAATGTGTGTGTGAGTGTGAGTGTGTTAGCGCGTGTGAGTAAGTGTGCGCGTGTGAGTGAGTGTGTGTGTGTGCGCGTGTGAGTGTAAGTGTGTGTGTGTATGGGAGAATGTGAGTGTGTGAATGTGTGTGAGTGCAAGTGTGTGTGTGTGTGGACGAATGTGAGTGTGTGAATGTGTGTGAGTGTGTCTGTGTGTGAGTGTGTGCGCGCGTGTATGAGAATGTAAGTGTGTGTGTGAATGTGAGCGTGTGTGTATGTGTGGTGGGAGGGGGTGGGGGGGGGGGGGAGAGTGAGTGTGTGTGGGATAAATACAAAATTCTCCCATCTCAAAGTAATCTTTGTATGGGAAAAGTTTCTTGTTTTTTTTTCATCCGAAAGTTGGCTAGAGCTGATTTAATTGAAATACGTGTGTTTGACAATAAAATGATTTATGCAAGGTAGATTTTATACTTTCTGTGGATACCTGAGTCCCCTTCATTTTGTCTCAATTTGGCATCCATTAGAGATAGTTATAAAAACTTGCTTCATAAAAATGTAGAGCTCATTAAAAGCACAATTTGCACCTATTTTGTTTTTTGTAGAATTAGACGTTTTCAAAACATTCCAGCCCCGTATGAATACGTTTTTCCCTTTGTTTTTTTCTGACGGAAAATGCTTTAAAATGTCCAACTATTTTCTGTTTTCCTTCATCAAGACCAGTGATCATTACAATAGAAGTGCAATATAATGTATTACTTTTAGCTTCCCACAGACATCTAAAAGCAATTTCCGTGACTTCATTGCAACTGCTTACTCATTGGTTTTAAACTGTATTGTGATTAAGGGCCTCCATAATATCCTATCTTACCAATTTTAAACATGAGGACAATTTTATTTTTAAGTGACTAATAGAAATAGCGTTTAAAAATATGGCTTGTGGATTCAACATGTTTTATTAGTTTTACTTGGGGATTTTTAAAAGAACTGATTCATTTTGTATTTTCCAAAGGTGCAATCTTTTCATGATTTTTTCAGTGCGTGTCAAAAGCTAAGTTCCTTAAACTAGGAGATCAAATAAATTCACATTTTCAAATATTGTGAGGCAGCAATTATTGCCCAAGGTTATTTGGAGGTCGGCGCCAGGCAGTCGGAAACAAACAAGATAAGCCGCGCCCTCGCCCAGCGTAAACTTAAGTGCTATGGCCAGACAAAAAGAACCTTCTGGACGTTTCACTATCTAGAACGTTCCATAACTGTGTGGGAAGTTCCAACGGCTATATAACTAAGCGCTCTCGCAAGTCGCGTCAGTCTGGCGAGTGAAAGTATCTGGCGGAGTCAGTGAGTACCTGAGTAAGTCATTCAGCGAGTGCGTTTCTGGTGCGACGAAAAGCGCTGTTCTTCCCGCGAGTTTGTAACCCCTATGGTGACCTACAGAGAATGTTGTTATTGGAAGGGATTCGAGAGGTCTTGTGTTTGACTCCCCAATTGGTGAACCGTCGGGAAGAAGAGGCTACGTCGGGCGTATTTTGTTACGCCGCTACGTTGTGGAAGAAAGTGAAGTGAATGTGAAATATAATGAGCTGACAGTGAACAGGGGAATTAGTTTGCATTAGCGAAGTGAGAGTGTGAGCTCAATGAAGTCTGAGGGAAGATTGAACGAAATTATTAAGTAGTAGTGAAAACTGAATAAACTGACAGTTTTAGATTGGATAACGTTACAATATACACCGATTCCCAATGAGTAAGTCCTGCATGTTTGAGCATTTCTGACCATTAGAAGCTTAACAAAAAGAACAGTTTGTAGAAAAAGTCAACTTTCAGTAAACGGCCATCTAAACCATGAAATTACGAGTATTAAACGCCTCTGCAATTCTTGCATAAATGAATAGCGTACTTAAAAATGAATAGCATATATTATGTATCATTGGAAATGGTAAATTCAATAGAATGTGAATAAAGCAAAATATAAAATTAAAATGTTGAGTTTTTTTAACTGTTGGATCCTCTTAACGTAATGTGGATAAGCTAATTACTTTGAGCATACCATCAGATTTTTTTATTTGACACATTACTAGAATGTAAAAATGTCTCAGTTTACTTGGTGAAACTCCTGACATTGACTAAATAAATATTTTCAATGCAGATATCAGTAGTTTGGAAGAAACATGTTTTCATCACAAGCATATTGTCCCTAGCACTATGTCTACAGAGAGAATAAATGTTAGACTAACTGCTAAAGAAAACCCCAAAAGTGCACCTAATCTCAATTATTGACATCGGAATCACCACACGCTGCCCAATACACTATATATGAAGATGGTTATGTATAGTATGCAGCTTACCTCTTGTTAGCGACTTCCGCGCGTCTCTGTGGTCTGTCTTATTACGGCCCTCTGGCCCCTTCGGTTCCTTCACTTCATCCATACCCCCTGGGGGGTGTTAGCACACAATAGATCTGCGTAGGTCAAGGTGTGTCAGGTGTCCCCTCCGTGTATGTACCGTTTACCCTTTACCTCTATGTAGTTTCCCTAGGAATAAATAAAGCTATGCGATTGTTACACAGGAGGTTTACCTCACACACTATATGTCGGAAATCCATGGCAGTTAAGTGTCTTTATTTAGCTTAACAGAATAAGGAAACATGCTGCTAACACCATATACGCAATCTTAGCCTTAACACGGTCGCTTTGACAATAGAGTGCATATTTCTGTGTCACGAGTATGGACAATACAAAATTATGGCATTGATTTGGTAGCATTACAGCAAAGGTGGCGAAAACGTGACTCGCGAGTAATTTGGATTCGTAGGGCGCCTCTCTGCTTGGCTGGTTGCCCATTTGTTCTTCACATGTTGTAAGCTGTGTTAAGTGTTTCGTATGGTGATTCACGGAAGGAGGGCACTTTTGCCACCCCTGCATTACAGTGAATACTAAACCGAAATCTGCCGTGATTTAACACATTTCCATTAACTTCAATGTCAAGCATTAAAATAGTGGACTGTTAAGCAAACATAATGAGTTATCTCAATTATGATTCACATTTCCTTCATGCGCTTGAAATTAAAATTCCAAAAGCTTAGAAAAGTAAAGAGAAAAAAAAAACTAAAAAAAGAAAAAACTTTGTACTGTTGTTCAGTGTAAACTATATTGAATGTTTGGCCGAAAGTAGTGTCTATACATTACATTAAGACTCTAACTAAAATACATCAGGTAATTTTCGATTTTCATGAATAATAATGGATAATGTGCAGTGGCGTAGTGTGATTATCAGACTCGGGTATATAGCCCAACGAATATTGTAAACTTCCTTAAAATATGACCCAATTTAAACAGAATTGCCCTTCGGAGTTTTCATCTTTTATCATTTTCTGAAATAAATATTCGATAATACTGCGAGCATGATCCAAAAGAGAATCTCTTTGCTGTCAGAACTTACATCTGTAAATCAAATAAACCTCTCTTCAATATTTCCGTCAACATTTAGTAACGAACGGTACAGATTCTTCATTATTATTAATGTCAAGAGTTTCATCTAGTATCAATGAAACAAAGGAGGCTTCAGAAATGTCTTTCTTAATCCCATGTGTCATGACGTCACTCACACTTTAAATTAACTCATTCTGAATATCGGGTGAAGTTGCACGAAAGACAGTCGATAGAACTTTCACCGAGGCGTCATGTAGCTATTGCTTCTTCATTTAAATATTGAATATGGCTCCTCTGAGATCCTTCATTCTCATTGTAACTATGAAAAGCAAGTGCCGGTTTCCCTAGCAAATATACAGCCCTGTTCTTTTTCTATTCATTGTTATGCTGTTCAGCTGAGAGCTTATACTAATTATTGAATGCAAATTCTATTCGTGGATTTACCCCAAACATTTCTGGTGTGATTGCAAGAATAGTTTGTGTTTTAAGTCACCTCATAAAGGCTATTTAAATCTTCATAACCGCTAGAACTCCAAACTCGCTTATCCTTGAAAAAAAATTTAAACAAAATATTTATTTAAAATATTACGACACAGCCAGATTCACTTTCTTAAACGTTGATGTTGAAAAGTCTTATCCATATTTTAATGTTCGTCGTAGTACTGATTATGAGATTTGGAGGATATGCTTTATTTTTACGTGACCTTTTAGAGAATGTTTAACCTTTGGAAGCTTCTTACGTTCAGTTTGTCGATCATACAACAGTTTATTTTGATTTTCGGAAACGCAGTTTGTTTACTACTCTGGCTCTGATTCATTGCGTGACCTCTCGGATGCGATCTGCCTGTCGCATACTGCTTCTTCGAATCCGCGCAAATCGTAACCTACATTTTGCTTCAACAACAACAACAATAACAACAACAACAACAACAACAACAATAATAATAATAATAATAATAATAATAATAATAATAATAATAATAATAATAATAATAATAATAATAATAATAATAATAATAATAATAATAATAATAATAATAATAATAATAATAATAATAATAATAATAATAATAATAATGTGTCCAAGTCATGCTCAAATGTCCACAATTGAAAGGTACACATACAAAAAGCGAAACCAATCGAGAATTACTCCCTATTCACGACCATCGTATAAACGCAATAATGTGAGCGTTCTTAATATCAGATGTGGTCTTACATCCCACATACCTAAGCCCAGGCGCACAACACCTGCTTCCTCCAGCTGAGAACAGATGCCGCTGACCAAAGCTTTGTTTTTAAACATAATGCTGCAGACTGGCGCGAATTCAAATCATAATGTTTACGAATGCTTGATTTTTAATTATGTTGAAACTATTATGTACAACAAAATAATGAACAGCAGTTCGGGAATCAGTTTGAGGAAAATTACAGGGTGTATAATACATCTCTCACGTTCATTGATACTGCGCCCCTGATAATGTATACAGGATGGAAGGGAAGTCATTACATTCCTTCTAATACGTGCTTCATAGAAGCTTTACAACTAAAAAAGTCTAATGGCATTTTGTTCTTTGATCAGCTGATTTCGAAAAAATAAATAGTTTTTGTTCCAAATTGGATGCATAATTCCACAAGAATGTACGAAGATAATAGAGTTTAACTTGTAGGATGCGTAGAGTAACTTACTTTTAACATAGCTTCGGCAGTAATTATGCGACATCACACAGGGTTTCGAAATAATTAATCACTTAAAAGATGTGAAGGAATACCCCAAGCAGCTTTTTCACACGTGCAGTAAGTCGACAACGTATCGTTGAGGCTGGCCAGGGAATTGAGCTCGTTTGTGGACGTAAACAGGTCTGGCACTTTCGCTTTCGCTTTAATGTTTTGGGAGCTAACGCTTGTGATTGGCCTACTCTCGCACACTAAACACAGAAGAACAAGGCAGGTTATGTGTTTGTGTTCTCAAGAAGCACCGTTACTGTGTTTGTTTTTGTACTGAGCTAGGGAAAGTGACACCCACACAGTCTGCAGTGTTGCCAGCTTGTTTTCAAGAAACTAAAATATCTCCGTAGGAAGTGGTCAGAGACAAAAACGTAAGATACAACATGTGCTCCAAATATCGAGATCTATCACTGGTTTAAATTAATGTAATGACTTCCCTTCCACCCGGTATAGTGCACTGTACTGCAGATTTGTAAACTGCTTGTACACATAACATTTTAATCCAAAAAACGCCCGAATTGGTTGTTATTAAGCTTGGTATATAACTTAACTAAGGTAGAGTAGATATATCATATTTCAATTGCTTTTGCAAGTGGCGTGTCCAAATTGAAAACTAAGTTAAAAAATCTAAACATATGGCTCATTTTTACGATTTTTGAAAAATACTTTGTAGTAAAATATATCCACATAATTTGCCTTTTACGTCATGTGACTTACAAAATTTCGTTAGAATGAGTATTTAAGAAGTAGTGCATAGTTTTACTTTCTCTGTTGTGTACATAGAAGTTAGAGGATATTGCGTTCCACCCAGGAATTCGATACCGACATTTCAGTGGACATACATGTTTTGAGGTACCCTGAATCCAAAAAACGCATTTTTATAAAAAGGTCCGCGTGTGTGTGCCTCCGTCTGTCCGTCCGTCCGTCCGTGAACTGCATAACTAAAAAACGAAAAGCCAGTTAAATGCCAAACATGGTATTTAAGTTCAGTATCTTCCATGGATGCGATACAAAGATTTTCAAGGCCAACAAATTGATAATTAGTTGATTAAAAACTTTTATTGGTCTTTTACTAATCCCAACATCTTTGTGATTAATTCCTTCACAAAGAACAATTTTATGATATTTAATTTTAATAAGCTTCACGAAGAATTTAAATTACTTATTGGAAAAAGAAAATCAATAAAGGATCAGCTTTTATCTTTATTTCAACCCTACTCCAGGCTGCATGGAATATTTCTCGAAAATTGTAATGTCATAAAAAGTGGCTATAATGATTTTCATTATTTAATTTAGTTATTTATGATAATTCATGAATAATGAATATATATCTTGAATTTTCTGGGTCCTTCTCATTTTGGATGGCTTTTGCATTATTTAGTTTATAACATTTCTACAATTCCACGTATGTTACATTTTGTATATTACGCTAAAGAAAACCAGGGGATAATTCCACCTAAGATATTACTTCGTTATGAATAACCTCTTATAAATCCTGGTATTCAAGTTACTCGGTGCTATAACGTATTTCTTTCTCCTTCTATTTATGTTATTGATTGGCCATTTAAATGTTTAGGTGCATGAAGAAAAACTGTAAAAATTGTTTTCTTGTATTCCAAATTGTCGTTCATTAGAACATTAGATGAAAGGCAATGGAACTTTAATAAAAAGTACAAATGATTTTAAGCAATCTTGGCTAACTTTTTGCAATGGTCTGAGAAAACATGGACTGTGTAAATACATTTTAAATACACGTAATAATGTAACAGTTAAGTTTGTTGGAAATGAAGAAATCAAGATGAAAGGTGACAATTGAGGCACATATTTAGGAATTATGCTACACGTTAATATATGTACGCATTTTTAAATGGGTTCTCATTGCGAGAATGCTATTCGACATAAAATTAGGCGGATATAGCTTTAAGACAGAAATATCAATACTAGAATAGTGTTAATTTTACACATGTTCATCTTTCGTTATCGTTACGGACAATCTTAAGTTTAATATTTGTTAAGCTTAAGACCTTATTGGAAAACTTGAATGAAAAGGCATTTCACAAGAATGCAGTAACTAAACTAGAAAACCAGCAGTTTTACGATTTACATCGGAGACAGCGTTCTTTAAAGGCAAAAATAAATGGCAGAAATCTGATAATTACAATTAAAATTGCCTTTCGGTTTGATGAACAGTAATTTAAACATTTATATTAACAGGACTGCTGTTTAATAATAGGATTGTCTTCAGGCAATACATGACTAAGGTAAAAAAAAATTGCCTGGCATATCTGCATTGTTTATTATATTTATTAATTATTATATTAATTATTATTACTATTATTATCACCATTATCATCATTATCATTATTATCATTAATTTGGTTCTTTATTAAGACAACATTGTAAAAACAAGCTTACCTGCCCATAGAAAGTTCACTTGTACAGTTCTAATTATTCTACAGGGCAGCATACTGCTGCTGAAAATGCTGGTTAACGTGAGAACTAATTATAAAAATAATTGAAGTTTCAAGGTAAAGAGGTAAAGCCGATGATATGTTTGAAAACCACCAAAGTTTTCACAAGGTGAGGGATGTTATAACTATCTTACCAGATACATTTCCAGTTTCAATTTTTAGAATTTCTCAAGGTACATTTTTAATTCAAGGTACATACAAGAGCTTGTTTAAAAACCGGATATTTAGCGTATTTTATATTCATTTCTTAAAATTCCTTTGGTAACAATCATCTATCCTATTCAATCGTTTCATTTTAAATAAATATAAGACACTTCTCTTTTTCGACGTATAATCGCTAATATCTTTGCGTACTTTAAGTAGAAACAGGAGTACACCATCCTCAGCTGAGAGATTTCATAGCCCCTGTTTGCCTTTCAATATGACTCACCCCTCAGCGGGTTATCCCATCATATTCCACATATGTGTATTTTCGCATTTCTCTTCTGGGGGAAGTCAGCTTTCAGAATAACACTGATTAATTCCTATACATATTGAGATTCCTACTTTTTTAAACTTTTTGGAAAGTCAGGTACTGCTTTAAGAGACGAGTCAGAATGCCTTGTATTTCAGTTCATCATTATATAAACTTTGAAAGTTAATTTTTTTGAGCTTTATATGAACACAACCGTGACAAAATTTCTTTCGTTGGAGCAATCCTTGTGTGTAGTTTTAAAAATCTAAATTTTACTGCATTATATGTATAGTATTGTGTTTTAGTTATTTAAATTGGGTAGGAAAATTAAATACCTAATGAAAAAAAATATAATATTACTGTTTTCTCTTAGAGATGCATCTTAATAGTTGGATTAATGTCTCAGTCAAAACTTGTGGGGTTGCACACGTGTGTTTGGTGTGCGGCAATAGTTAAAAATTACTTTTTAAAGAAGTCCCAAGGTTAAGAAATCGGTAAGTTGAAGGAAGAAAACGCGAAAAGAAAAACTGAACACACGTAACGACACTTTTGTTTACACTTTAATCACGTTGCTCGTAAAGTTTCACTCACTAGAGATATACTCACCGACTGGAACGATGTCGGTGCGGGAGAACCTCCTCATGCGACGGCGTAACACGGACGACTAACTCGAGGGCGGGATACAGCACCGCGACGCTACGATCAGCGTCGACGACGTCACACGCCGCGCCGGTCCAGACTGCTTTCCCAGCCTCTCCCACGTACAGTGCACGTGCGAGAGATTGGTCTGCGTAGAAGTTTTTACGTCCCGCCGGCAAAACCGATATGCTTTAAGAAGGTAAATAAATAATGAAAAGAAATGTTCCAATTCTAGCCGACGTCTCGCGTATTCTACACATCAAACCGGGAATTGTTTCCCTTTATTATAGCACCTAGAATAGCAACACCTTCGTTGCTTTAATATTATTTCCCGCCTGTAACAGGAGCTTACAAACCGCTCTAAATAATCAAAACCATCCGAGAAATTTCAATAATAAAAATGTTCAGTTCCGTTGAATACAGCAATAATGGCTTAATGTATGTAATAATTGCACCAAATTTAACACATATTTCAAAATTAGATCTCGATATTAACCTTTTATATTGTCTATTTTCACCTTTTTAAAAATTTTCCTACACGATGCAATTATATTTTAACAAATTAATATAGTTGAATCTTTTAATAAAAAACCCAAGAAGTTGAGTTTTGAGTTATCCGGTCTTTTAGCAGAAAATGTCAAATATGAGACAAAACGTTTTGCTGAAAAATGTACACAATATGAGTTTTCTTGTTTAGTAACACCACAACACCATTCATCTCATCATTTTTATCCTGCTATTTATGAAAATATGTACAAAAAATCATTGATTTATATCAAATAGTGTGTCGTATGGAACAATATGAAACTGAGAATATGTCGAAAAATAAAACTCGAGAACAGACAGTGTAAAAATTATAAATCAGCCTCTAACTTTATGATGTTTAAAAATCATGTAGTGCATTATATACAGACCCGTCTTTTTCTGCTCCTCTGCAATTAATTTAGTATTTGAGAATTCCTGCGCGCTCTCTTGAATCACCAGTTCACTTCAATTTAGGCAAAACTTGCCGTTCATTTACTACAATTTTTTAGGAAGCTGGCCTTACAGACACACATTTAAATCTCTACATAGCATGCTTTGAAAGCTCGTGCAGCTATAAAAGCTACATATGGTTTAATTAAAAGATAGGTATGTAGTGTTTAATAACACTAAAATCCATACTGATGAATTTTGGTAGCTTTGGGCCTTTTTTCGCAGATAGGTATCTTTGATATATAGGATCAAAATAGATGTTTGAGAGGATATGTGAGGCAACATTTCGATTTCTATTTTACATTTATAGCTAGGACTACACGAGATCCTCCAAGAATGTCTAACCCCTTAAGGAGCAAATGCAAACCTTTTCCTACTGTCCATCTATAACGCATGTTAGAAAGAAAATTTAAATGTATTAAGCGAATGGGTAATAGCAACAATCACACCAATCATCAAATTAGAAAAACAAAAAGAAAATATAAAATTAATCGACAAATTTCCTTGTCAATCATAGCAAAACCCCTTGAAAGAATAATGGTAATGAGATTAATGCCATTCTTCAACAACCACTATTCAGGACTAATATGTCAACATATGACTATCTTAAAATTGTTACAAGACATAACAGTGAAGTTCAACAATGTGCAAAGTTCATTAGCATAATTTATTGACTTCCAAGGTGAGTATGATACTGCCTGAAGAGGCAACCTTATGTAATGAATTTACACACATAGGAAGTTCAAAGGACTATGCTAAGTTGGATCAGAAGACTTTTAGCCCGGTTTCATAGTTTCGTATAATGCACTTAATTCCCAACAAAGTCATACGTAACAACATAAGATTCACCTGTCCTGAAGTATTGTACATAAAGCACAGTCTGGTGTTCAATTCCAGCCAGGAACATCCTCCGTTAACTCAGGTTTCATCCAGATTTTTCTCAGTTCTAATTAATTGGCAAATCTGGGGAGCAATCCTACACTTAGCCTGTAACGTTTGCTTTCCAAATCCCTTTCCCAATTATTTCATTTCATCTATCATTATTCATCAGTGTCCACTGTCTCTTTTATTTTCATTTCACTTCTACTCCATTTTCATGCATCTTAGCTATGAGTAAACCTGCTTAAAAATAAATGCAAAATTGCTTTCAAAGTATTGTGACAAAATAACAAAAGCCCAGCCCAATTACTTTTTCTGTCACCTTATTTTCTTCTAACTGAATGCACAACAATACAGATCTGTTTTCTTTGCTAACACAGTTTTCAATCTTTCGTGATATTACAACTCACAACTGTCTTCTTCTCGTATGCTTAGCAAACAATGTTCTGTTTTTCAGATCGCTCTGTCTCAGAAAAACTAACTCTGACGATACGATCACTCAACACTCATTAACTGCTTCGCTATCTACCTTCACTACGTGCTGGTTCTCTGACGATGTCCGTACACAGGCAGCTCTCTCTCTCTCTCTCTCTCTCTCTCTCTCTCTCTCTCTCTCTCTCTCTCACACACACACATACACACACACGACCATTTTCTAAAAAATTTTCTTTTCTTTTGAATTCAGGGGAGCCTCAAAACATATATTTCCGGTGAAATCTCGACATCGAATTTTTGGGTGGAATACAATAGTTCCTCTACTTTGCTATACATAGTAGAGAAAATAAAAAAGGCATTCATAGAAAAAGGTCCGCGCGCACGCGTCTGTCTGTAAACACATAGGTAATTCAAAACTGAAAAGGCGGTTAAAAATGAAAGTTGGTATTTTAGTTTAGTATTTTTCAAGCAGATAACACAAAGATTTTGAAGAAAATTCCTCCATCCTAAACTACCCTTTACATGGAAAACTTTTCGAAAATTTTGATTTTCTCAAAAATGGCTAATGATTTTGATTAAATGGCAAATGAAATGTATATTTTGAGTTTTCTGGCTAGAGCCCATGTAGTTCTGTTTACTTTTAAGGACTTTTGCATAACTGATAAAGCGTAAGAGATGGACCAAACATCTTACACCTCAATCATACATTGAAACGGTATAAAAGTTACTCTAGAGTGTTCTCCATAGTCCAAGAGCTCCGCAATATTGCATCAGAGAAAGATATTTATTGTCTACTTCGGTCACCTGTAATAGAAGATTGTTTACGTTACGGCTGGTAATGTTTGGGAGCACCATGTTAGCTTAGCTTTGGTTAGGTTAGGTCAGGTGTAGCTTAGTTTTTTAGGTTCAAGGACAAGGAGAGAAGAGGCGAAGTGTACAGAAACTGATCTTCAATGTCTTTTTTCGTGAGCGTTATCTCTAAAATTTTCGTTTCGTTTTTTTTTTTTTTTGGTGGTTTGAGGCATTTTTGGAAGCTAGAATTTTTGGTATGTATTTATACGTGCCTAACGAATATTTTGCAATGAAAAATTCTTTTTTTCGATGGGGTTGGTCTGCGGAAGCTTGTTCACATTCTGTGCACTTTACAGTTTAGTAGCCCAGCTCCAGCTACCTGAAATATTTTCTAACAGCTGAACACAACCGCTGGCGCCACAGTTTTTACATCGTACAAAACCATTTAGATGTTCTGAAAGGCTTCTAATATTTACAACTATGTATCCACTATTACTATTAAAAATGCTTTCATTCTGTGTGTCACTTTCAAGATAGTAAAGCTTTGTTTTGGAAACTTTACCTGATGAAACTTAACCTCACTTTTGGGAGTTAGGAGTCTCTTCATTATCTTTGTTGTTTACACATTTGGAGTACTGATTTCCTTCAAACTTACGCGTTGGATTAAACACCTTTATCCTACCCATCTTTGCAAACAATTTGGAAGTAGCAAAATAACTAAAAGATCCCGAAAAAAATAAACTAAAGCAAAGCGAAAACACACACACACACACACACACACACACACACACACACACACACACACACACACACACACACAAAATATCTTTGGCAATGTTTTCAAAACTTTGTTGCTGCCTGTCCAAATTAGCTTACCATAAATTTCACATCGTTTACTATTCCAATTTAGACATAGATCCATAAATTCAATGTCAAGATTTCATCAGAAATATGTTTAACAGCCCCGAGCCCCAAAAAAGACATTCATTTTACGAAAAAGGTCAGAGTGTGTGTGTATGTGTGCATGCATGTGTGTGTCTGAACAGCAAAGCTCAAAAACGAAAAGTCGGCGAAAACCAAATTTCATATTTAATTTCTGGGTCTTTGAAGGTGTTTTTCTGAGAAAATGTAACACAAATGTTTTTAAAATTTACAACTGTCTAATTTTGAAATACTTTCAACGCTCCCGGAGGGCGCATTTTAAAGACGTGAAGCTTAAGTAGCGAATAGTAGCTTCCAGCACATAGACTTCGCAACTTGTGCTGATGGTACAGACAGCCATTCCTTCGGTATGGCTATTGACTAAATTTTTAATTTTACTTACTATTCAGTATATGTATAGAGCCCATGTTCCATGATGGTCTCCGTAGTCTGGTGGTTAGCATGCTAGCTTCCAAATCCAGAGGTCTCGGGTTTAATTCCCGACTAGTGGTTGGAAACTTTAATTTAATCAGAATTGTTCCCCATCCTCCCTAAAGTCTAGAAGTATTACTGAGAGTGTCATTGCACATGTGTATTTAATGTACAAAAAGAAAATTGAACGTAAACAAACCCAAAGTGTACAAATAGTGAACGAATGAACATCGCGCTTTGGAGCATAGCAGACTCAACGTTGCACCTAACAGTGTTAATCCTGGAAAAAGCGACACCTGCAGTCCCTTGCCAGAGAGATTAATAAGTACTGTGGCATATTGAAAGCACGCTTATTGGAGTTTGATGCAAGATTTGGTTTGGAAGCTCTCAAATCTGCCATCTGTGACTCAGATCTAAAAAATCTTGTGTTGCACTCACATGACTTTCTCTACTCTTGTACAAATTCTTATTTCTATATATTCTTCCTGTTAGTTGAGATAACATTTGTACAAATTATCTTATTTCTTATTTCCTTGTAGGCACAAGGGGAATGTGGGAATAAAGTAGACTGAGAGATAGTGAAATTTCTTAAAGCTTCCAAATTCCGTTCTCTTTGCAAGACTAACATACAAAACATTAACAATAATGCTGCATTTGACCAAAGTATGTTTTCCGAAACTGACAAATAACAAGGAATATCTCCGAAATGGTTCACTCTACAAAAAAAAATATTTGGACATAGATTGTGTGGGATCTACATTTTTTGTACAATACGAGTTTAGTCTACCTCTTACGGTTTAGGAGATATTAAAAAATCATCCACAGTAGACAGGACTACATGGACTATAGCCATAAAATTCAAAATATCGATTTTATTTGTCATAAAAATATTTTAAACATATGTCATTTCAATCAAAATCTAAATTTTCGAAAAATTTTCCACGTAGGGCTATTTTCTTCAAAATCTTTGTGCCGCATCCTTGAAAGACACTAAACTTGAATACCCACTTTGGATTTTAACTGACTTTTCGTTTTTGAGTTACGCTGTCCACAGACTGTCAGACACACAGACCCACACACAGACACAGACACACACACACAGACACACACAGACACCTAGATATCGAATTTTTGGGTGGAATAAAATACTTCCTCTACTTTACTATACGTAGTAGAGAAAGTAAAAAAGGCATTCTTAGAAAAAGGTCCGCGCGCTCGTGTCTGTCTGTAAACACCATAACTCAAAAGGCTGATGTGTTGCACTCACCTTACCTTCTCTACTCTTCTACTAGCCATTCCTACAAACTCTTATCCTTATATCTTCGTGTTAGTTGAGATAAACATTTGCAGCAATTATCTTCTTTGCTTATTTCCTTATAGGTGGAACGAGAATATGGGAATATGGAATACAGGAGAATATGGAATAGTCTTTGAGCTATAATTAAATGTTTTAAAGCTTTCAAATTCCGTTCTCTTTGCACGCTTAACATAAAAAATGAACAACGATGTTCATTTCACGAAAGCTCTGAAATGGTTCACTCTATAAAAAATTGTATCTAGACATAAACTGTGAGTTTAGCAAAGGTCTACACTTTTTGTATACTAAGATTTGGTCTATCTCTAATGGTTTACCAGTTATGCAAAAGTCGTCCACAGTAAATACGACTACAGGTGCTATAGCCAGAAAATTCAATATATACATTCCATTTGCCATAAAAATATCTCAAAAATATGGCATTTTAATCAAAATCATTAGAGCCATTTCCAAGAAAATAACAATTTACGAAAAACTTTCCATGTAAAACGTAGTTTAGAGTGGAGCAATTTTCTGAATAATGTTGTCCACAGACTGATAAACATACACGCGAGCGCGGGCGTTCCTTTTTCTGAAAATACTTTTTTTGGGTTCAGGGGGCCTCAAAATATATATTTCCGGTGAAATTTCAACATCGAATTCTTGGGTGGAATACAATACTTCCCCTACTATACTATACGTAGTAGAGAAAGTAATAAAGAAGTGGTGACATGAGCAGTCAAACATTTGACGGTCAGTTGTATTTTTAATTTCTCTACTGGTAAGTAGAGGAAATATTGTATTCCACCCAAAAATGTGATGTCGAGATTTCACCCTGAAACCAAAAAAAGCATTTTTAGAAAAAGGTCCGTGCGTGTGTATGTGTGTGCGTGCGTGCTTGTGTGGTGTGTGTGTGTGTGTGTGTGTGTGTGTGTGTGTGTGTGTGTGTGTGTGTGTGTGTGTGTGTGTGTGTGTGTGTGTGTGTGTGTGTCTGTCAGCCTGTGGACAGCATAACTCAAAAACGAAAAGTCGGTTAAAAACCAAAGTTGGTATTTAAGTTCAATGTCTTTCAAGGTTGCTACACAAAGCTTTTGAAGTAAATAGCTGCACCCACAACTGTCCTTTGCATGGAAAATTTTTGGAAATTTTTTATTTTCTTGAAGATGGCTCTAATGATTTTGATTAAAATGCCATATGTTTAAGATATTTGTATGACAAATGGAAATGTATATTTTGAATTGTCTGACTATAGCCTATGTAGTCCTGTTTGCTCTTGATAACTTTTGAATAACTCGTAAAATGTAAGACTTAGACAAAATCTTACCCTACATAAAATTTAGATCTCGCTAAAACACGTAATTTATGTCTAAACAATTTTTTTTTTTTTTTTTGTAGAGTGAATCATTTCGCAAATATTCCTTGTTATTTGTGTCAGTGTCGGAAAACTTCAAACTTTTGTGAAATGGAACATCGTTGTTCATTTTTGTATGTTAGGGGAAAGTAGCCTAATATGGGGTGGTGCTTAATTCGGGGTACCTCATTATCTTCCTTGCATGATGCTGACACCTGAGAGGTTTGGCAAAAAAGCTACCTGCGAGCAGGTCACCGTATTCCTGCGTGAAATCGCATCACAGTGAGTTGAAGAAAGAACTGTGCTCCTTGAAATTATTTGCAGTTGCTGATATCTGAGTATGCAAATGTAGTAAGGTAATTAGTGTTTCAAACACACTTATGGTCAAGTTAGGATAGCCTGTTCTTTGGCTAAATTCGATTACAAAAGGAGCTAAAAGAATTGGTAATTTAAAATGGCGAGTTTCCTATTGTGGGGTAGCATGGAGGACCGACAGGGAGAAGCTTGGATAAGGTGCTGCAAATATTTCAAGTGGGCGCACACTGTTTGCGTAGGTGATAATTCAAACAAATTTCATTGTGAAGTGTGTGAGCAAAGGAAATAGACAAAACAACGAACAGCCTAGTTATTAGGGACAAAAATAGGATATGTCGGGATTTGAACCTTGGACTTTACATTTGCTAATGAGCCAATCATATTTAATACAGACTTAAGTAGTGCAAACTATTGAACTTGTGAAGTATTATATTAACACTAGGAAAGTGATCTCATATTAGGAACCTCTGTCACCCCATATTAGGCACCACCCCATATTAGGCACCACCCATATTAGGAATCCAATTTTGGTGTTTTAGAAAAGTGTGTAGCATTTCCACAATAGTGCATTTAAGCACCTGTATTACATTCTGCAATGTAAATAAATAGTTGAAATATATAACTATATTATTCATGGACACACATCTGTGTTACTCTTGAACACACTGTCAAAAGAAAATATTAGGCTACCCTAAGCGTGCAAAGAGAACGGGATCTCAAAGCTTTAAAAGATCTGACTATCGCACAAAGCCTACTGTATTCCCATATTCCTCTTGCACCTTCAAGGAAATAAGCAATAAGGTAGTTTGTACAAATGTTTATCCCAACTAACAGGAGGAACATATAGGAGTAAGAGTTTGTAAGAATGGTTAGTACAAGAGAAGAGAAAGTCATGTGAGTGCAACACATCAGATTTTTTATTTAAGGAACCCCAGAGGAAAACGGTAGAGGAATTTATATTTTTACTTTCTCTACTGGGAAGTAGGGGAAGTATTGTATTCCACTCAAAAATTCGATGTTGAGATTTCACCGGAAATATATGTTTTGAGACCCCCTGAATCCAAAAAAGCATTTTTAGAAAAAGGTCCATGTGTGTCTCTGTGTGTCTGTGTGTCAGTGTGTCAGTCTGTCAGTCTGTCAGTCTATCAGTCTGTGGACAGCATAGCTCAAAAATGAAAAGTCGGTTAAATAAAGTTTAATGTCTTTCAAGGATGCGACACGAAGATTTTGAAGGGAATAGCCCCACCCTAAACTACCCTTTACATGGAAAATTTTTCGAAAATTTTGATTTTCTTGAAAATGGCTCTAACGATTTTGATTAAAATGTCATGTGTTTGAGATACTTTTGTGACAAATGAAATGTATATCTTGAATTTTCTGGCTATAGCCCCTGTAGTCGTATTTACTCTGGACGACTTTTGCATAACTGGTAAACCGTTAGAGATAGACCAAATTATACTCTATAAAAAATGTAGATCTTGCTAAAACACACAATTTATGTCTCAATAAATTTTCTTGTAGGGTGAACCATTTCGGAGATATTCCTTGCTTTGTGTGTGAGTTTCGGAAAACAGAACTTTCGTGAAATGGATCATCGTTGTTCATTTTTTAATATGTTAAGTGTGCAAAGACAACAGAATCTCAAAGTTTTAAAACATTTGACTATCGCACAAAGCCTACTGTATTCTAACATTCCCCTTGCATCTACAAGGAAATAAGCAATAAGTTGTACAAATGTTTATCTCAACTAACACGAAGAAGATATAGGAATAAGAGTTTGTAAGAATGGTTAGTACAAAAGTAGAGAAAGTCCTGTGAGTGCAACACATCAGATTTTTCAGATTAACTTCAAGAATTCGCCGATAAGGTTTGTGCACCCCTAACACCTTGTGTATAAATATGCCTAGCCTTAATCGTACTAAATGTGAATTGTGTGAATACATTTGTTTCTGCTGAAATAAACGTTCACAAATGTTATTGTACTTTGTCGTTAATCTTTTTACACAAAATCACTTACTAGAGGTGACATCTATACCTCTCCCATCTAGTACATACATTTAGTTTCAAAAGATTAAAACAACCATGTTACTTCCTCTGGAACATTTTACTTTCTGGATACAGTAGGTATAGAAGGTAATGCATTCCACCGAAAAATTTGATAACGAGATTTCATTGAAAATACGTGTTATTAACCACTCTTGGTTCCAAAATAAATCACATTTTGAAAAACGTACCAGTGCGCAAGTGTAGCAATACTCAAAAATAAAATGTAGGATAAATACCAAAGTTGGTAGTCAGATGCAGCATCCTCCAATAATGCGACACGAAGATTTCCTAGAATAACTTCCACTCCAAATGACAATGTACTCGGAAGATTTGTCGAAGATTTATATTGTGTAAAACTGGCTATCATTGTTTTCACTGAAGTGCTATATACTTAAGATATTTGCATAGAAATAAAATGCATATCTAGAATTTTCTAGAAATAGTCTGGAGTTCTGTTCATTAGGAAGGAGATTTGTATGATATTTTATAGCTCTCTTTAAAATACACATTTTGTTTCAAACAAATTTCTGAGAGAACCGTTGTTATTGGTTTGGTTTTATCAAAGACTCCTGTAATTTGTCAAATTTCGCAAAAGTAGCTTGAAGAGCCTGTATAAAATAAACGACAGTACCTAGTTTGAGAAGCTCGTGTGAATGTGATAAACTTTTTCTTAACCAAGTATAATTATTAAAAACAGGAGGAACAGTGGCAATAGGAGAATGTTCTAGTCAGGCTATGTTCATACATAACTTCAATTACAATTATAAGACAACCTCACTATTACAAGAATTTTATATGTGCGCATAAACGTAACATTAAGCAACTGAAAACGTTGAAGATATTCATATATTACTTCTTTCAAATAAAGAAAAATATTCGCATGTGTACCTACCTCCCCAATCCTGTGTATTGCTAAACTGTTAACTGCAGCCATGTCGACATTGGTGCTAGGAAGCTGGCTTGACTGCTCTGGGAGCACGGGGCAGCAATTGCAGTGCCGTACAATTATGCGGTTGCAGTGTTGTCATTGAAAACTGCGCTTCTCCATTTTCTTCTTTCCATGTGAATCTGTTAATTCTTTAAAATTAGGATTTAGGTTATTGGCAAGGCACATACGTAAAGTATTACGCAGATTATCGACAGTGATCGGAGACCTATGCTGATTTTTCAGCAACTTCATTATGGAAAATGCCTACTCGCACATGCACGTGCTGCCGAACATAGCTATTATCTTCGCAGCATTATCAATAATATTTGGAAAGTGTGAATCAAGAAGGCCTATGTAGAATTCTACAGTACTGAGAGTGTTGCATTCTTCTGTAAGTCGATGATTACATGTCAACTAGATTAGCTCCTTTTGAATTGTTGCAACTTAAATTTCGTTAACTTTTACTGAAAGGGACGTGTCAAAAATACAAAACATTTTTTGTAATATTTGTATATCGGCATAACGAGTGTCAAATGAGTTCTGCTCTTCCCAAGCTGAATCAAAATATTTAATATTGGAAACAGAAGACGTACTAGGTTTTGACAGAGCCTTGGCTATGTGTACCTGAATTTAGTGCGACGATTACCCCTAGATACGATGTCCCTCGTGGGGTTGAGGGAGTTCGTCGCACAGCCACTTGGCGCGCTGAGGCAGCACCACCACGTCCAAGGCTCCAAGCCACTCTGCTCTGCGCGTCCTTGAGTACATCACGAAGCACAACGCTGCCTCAATCACCCTACAGTCCGGACATGGCTCCTGTCGACTTGTTTCTCTTCTCGAGGATCAAAACCGCCCTGAAGCGAACCCATTTTGGTCGGTTGAAGTCGTCCAAGGAACCTTGACGTGCACCCTTGCCGAGATCCCGCTTCAAGCTTTCCAGAACGCGTGTCGTGCGTGGCAGAGTCACTGGAAAAAGTGTGTAGATGCCCAAGCGAACTACTTCGAGAAATGTTAAACTTTTGTAAAGATAAGAAGTCTGCCAGTTTAAAAAGAATTGCATTACTTTCCGTACGCAGCTTGTAGTCATAATATTTGAAATATAAAACATACAGGTAGCTAGCTTACAGTCCTTCTCCCCTTGTTTTCACCCATTTCAAGTCACCTAGCGGGTCGACAGTTACACTGATTACTCCTGTCAAATATGACGGATATGTGCAGCCCATTTGTTATAATTACAACTAGAATGAAAATAGTACATTCCTGATGACAGGATCTATTGAAAGCGTTTTGCCGCGATACCCACACATTTCTGCCAATGTTATTTATAAAATAAACCCTTGTGCGTTACATTCATGTAAATTTCTCTACCCCCTCTCTTGTTACTTTCTCTACTAGGTATAGTGAGTAGGGAAAATATTGTATTCGACACAAAAATTCGATGAAAATATATGTTTTGAGCCCTATGAATTAAAAAAAAAAAAAAAAAAAAAAAAAAAACAACGTTGTTAGAAAAATCCTCTGTGTGTGTGTGTGTGTGTGTGTGTGTGTGTGTGTGTGCGTGAGTGGGTGGGTGTCTGTGAACAGCATAACTCAAAAACGAAAAGTTGGTTCAAAACCAAAGTTGGTATTTAAGTTTAATACCTTTCAAGGATGCAACACGAAGCTTTTGAAGAAAATTCCTCTACCCTAAACTACCTTTTATATGGAAAATGTTTCAAAAATTCTTATTTTCTCAAAAATAGCTAACGAGTTTGATTAAAAGGTCATATGTTTGAGATATTTTATGGCAAATGAAATGTATATTTTGAATTTTCTCGCTATAGCCGATGTAGTTCTGTTTACTCTTCATGACTTTTGCATAACTGGTAAACCGCAAGTCTTACTATACGAAAAAATGTTGCTCTAGTTAAAACAAAAGTTTCGAAAAAGTTAGATTTTAAAGGTAGTTTGGTGTATGAGAATTTTCTTGAAAATCATGCTGTGACACTGTAACATCTGTAACATCTTTGGAAAACGGTGAACTTAAATAACAATTTGGGCATTTATCGAAGTTTTCGGTTTTGAATTAATGTTATTCACATATACATACGTATATATACGTATATATACATATATACGTATATATACTTAAATATCAACCAATAAAATGAAAATAATGGCCTTTCAAGGAAAGTAACCTCACAGATCCAAAATAGTGATAAATAACATAGTGCTGGAACAACTACACAAGTTTAATTATTTAGGATGCAATAGGTATAACATATCAGAATAACCAAGACCTAAATAATAAAGTAAGTAAATTCCAAAACAGTTGCGGAATATTAGCAAGAACATTAAAAAGAAAAACTAGAAACAAGTTTAAAATTTTGCAATACAGTGGCAATTCCAACGTTAACATATGGTTGTGAAACATGGACGATAAAGAAAAAAGAATGGGATAAAATAAATGCAGCAGAAACAGGATACCTTAGAGCCATAAAACGAGGTACAATAATGGATCAAATAAAAAATGAAGAAATAAGAGAAGAACTAGGTATTTGCCCAATAAATGATAAAATAATTCAATATAGGAAAAGCTGGAGAAATTATTTACAAAGAATGGACAATACCCGATATCCCAAAATGGCATACAATTACCAACCATATGGGAAGAGAGATGTTGGAAGACCGATGAGAAGGTGGAGAGAGACGAGGCTGGAACAGGTGAAGTCTCCTAATCCATGAAGTGTTGATGATAACATACATACGCAGACCTTCTTTAACTTGTTTTTATTCGGGCGGCTTCAATACATGTATTTCCGATGAACTCTCGATATAGAACTTTTCTGTACAACACCGTACGTGGCATAGAGTGAAAAACTCACTTACTTACATACCCGATACTCGTATAATCCTTTCATCTTATTACAACATGTACACCTTTATTCTCCAAATTTGGAGTGATGAACGAGGATTTCGGTACTGCAGTCAATTCTTGGCTAGCTTGCTTGAGCTCCATTCCAAGAGGTGAGAGAGGAGTAAAACTCAGTTTTACGGTTTAACCTTAAGCTTCGAAACTGGCCTAAGTGGAAGCTTAAACTACATACAATGGAGATTTACAGTGCGTCGTTCAAAGGATAGGCGTCGTTTATATGCGGTCTGGTTTAAACTGTACTCAATTGTGGGTTAAGCTAAGGAGTCACCATGCTATCTGAAGAAGAGGATATTAATGATGAAGAAATGCCAATGATTTTAGCCCATTTGCACAACATAAGACGATCTAGAATGTTTAGAATGCCTCCAAACCACTTTCACGTATGAATTGACCGTGAGATTTTGATTAAGTAAAGAGTCGGCAATGATTCTAGCAGAAAGTACTGATGATACCATTAAACATAAGAGCAACTGGTAAACAAAACTTAATTTTTAATTTATACGTCATATCTTTGCCCTGCATCGTGGAGTAATTGGCGCGAGCGTGGGGTTCTGGTTCTCGGTCACGGAATGCGCCCGGTTGCGATCCATTGGTCTGAGTATTTTAAGTTCCGTACATAGCACCGGTGCTCACTGATCACGCTGAGCAAGGTAAGAGCCGGTTAAGCAGTGATCCTGGACACGAAATGTCAATATTCCGAATGGGGGATGCGTGATGCTACCCACATTATCTACCCATATCGGTTGGATGACCGTTTACCTCTGGCGCGGGAAGCGAACGTGAGGCCGGCAGTCGGGTTAGCATTAAGGTTCGGAAGTCCTGTAGTGACACGAGATTATTATTTACTACTACTACTCCTACTCCTCCTCGTGCTCCTGCTATTATTGTTACTATTGTTACTAGGCACTACCACTACCAGGTACTAGACACTATCACTACTACTAGGTACCACCATCATTACCACTATTATTACTATCATTATTACTATCATTATTACTATCATTATTACTATCATTATTACTATCATTATTACTATCACTATCACTATCACTATCACTATCACTATCACTATCACTATTACTATCACTATTACTATCACTATTACTATCACTATTACTATCACTATTACTATCACTATTACTATCACTATTACTATCACTATTACTATCACTATTACTATCACTATTACTATCACTATTACTATCACTATTACTATCACTATTACTATCACTATTATTATCACTATTATTATCACTATTATTATCACTATTATTATCACTATTATTGCTACTGCTACTGCTACTGCTACTGCTACTGCTACTGCTACTACTATTACTATTACTATTACTACTATTATTATTATTATTATTATTATTATTATTATTATTATTATTATTATTATTATTATTATTAATATTATTATTATTATTATTAAATTTCCACTATTTCATAGTTTTGTCGCATACTTCGTCGCATTCACTGTGGTCCCATATATGCCAGTAAGAAAATTCTCTTGTCACAAGCAATACTTATCTTGATTAGCAAATGTTACATAACTGCAGTTTGACATTTTCCTGGCAACTCAAAATCTCCAGCATGCAGTGATGTGAAAATGATTTCACACAATTCTAATCCACTCTTTGTATCACAATTTTCCTCCCACTTTTGATTTTTCCTACTCCTTAGTAAACCACCGCCTTTCGCTCGTGGTGTCATAACTACGTGTCGCATCAAAGGTGGAGATGCCAATATTAGTTGAAGCTCGGATCATGTGGGTAAACGGTATTCGGCAAGCCTACCACAAGGTGAGAAGATCCCGCCCCCTCTTATAATGATAACTTTAAGTAGCTTAATTCAAGCAAAATAAAGGTATGTTCACAAATATCAAAAGGCACAGTGATTTGAAAATTACATTAATACTGACAGTTAACAACAGCAATTTAAACACATACACACATACATTATATAATCGCAATAACAACTTGAGCTATGCAAATAGCAATAATACAATCACCCAAAACAATAAAAATGATACAAACCCTAGAGATAATGAGGTACAATGTGGCGCCCCCAACAGACCAGCTGTTGCAAACTATTCCTGTATGACAAAACAACTTAAAATACAGTATGCCAGTAACGCCTAAACTGTGAACCCTTTGACTCAGATAACTTTGAAAATAAATGAATTCAATTCTCAACACCATTGAGCATGCCCACAGAGGGGTCAGAAACGCTCAGATAATTGAGACAGCTAACGTTAATCGCCAAGAAAGAAAGCCTGCCAAGTCAGGAGGTCATCTCAGAAATCCAGCACATGACTGCCTTTGACAGACCAAGGCGATCACCCAGGCAGCCTCGGATCGAACGCCACGCCCCTGGCGGTCAAGGGGTACACCGTGAGTGCGACGAGACCAGCGAGAACTCTGAACTGAGGTAAAAACAGCTAACTGTTGGCTCGTTAGATTTCAGACTTATGCTGCTTCACAATTTCTAGGAGAATGCTACCTTCTCAAGAAGTACATTCGCAACACGTTTTGACTATGATTCTTCGGGCATTTAACTACATGTATGTTGCTGGATAACCTAGAAAGGCTTATTTCAGGAACAATGCCGCGATAAACGATAACAATTCAATCAATGCGCATGCCCAACCTAATATTGTTCAGCTTAGTAAATCAGAACGTCGTTGACACTATAAGCCTCCAAAGCTTAAACCAAAGTTTAAGGGGGATCGTTGGTTTACTAAAGCTTCGACTTAAGCTCGAACTGTGAAATTAGCCCTACGAGTGGTCAGAAGCAACAGCAGACGCGTTTGTATGATGTATTTGAAATGACATGCTCTTTGCATGACCAGCAGAACAAAGACGTATCCCTTGAAAAAGGTTAGTATATTTGAAAATTCAAACCAATAACTGGCAATACCTCGGGAATAATCGAAGTAATAAAAATGTTATTTGATATAAATTTGTGCCAACGATATACATATTTTGGTATGACATTTGAATATGTTTTACGGTTTACCAGATATAAAAAGATTCCTTCTTAATGAATAGGACTTCACAGATTTATCCCAAAAAATTCAAGACATGGAAATGAAATGAAAATGTATTTATACAAAGGATAGCTTTCTTTGGGTGTGAGGATTTTCTTAAAAACTTTTGTGTCGTATCCTTAAAAGACGTTGAAATTTAATACTAAGTTAAGACGTTGAAATTTAATAAGGAGTTCGGTATTAACCCACTTTCCGCATTTGTGTTATGCTGTTCATACACAGATGAACATTTTTCTAAACATTCTTTTTCGGAGAGCCTCATATAATAGCAATATCTTATTCGTTTTTTATGTCTTGGTCTTGCAAAGCGAATGGAATTTTGAAGACATCGCATAGCAACCAGCTCTTAAAACATTTCACCATCGCTTAAAGCCTACTGTATCCCCATATTCTCCTTGCACCTACAAGAAAACTGAAAAGAAGGTAATTTCTGAAAATGCTTATGTCGATTAAAATAAAGTAGATAGAGAAATAAGCATTTGTAAGAATAGTTTGTATAAGGGTGAGTATAACTCTACATATATTTGTTAACAGAGTTTCCCCAAATTGAACTATACTAAAAGTCTCTATGCAACAGGTTACGCGACGATCACTTGGTGTATCTTCTAAGGCTTTTCATTTCGACTTTGTCGGCCGCGCCGTAGCCGAGTGGTTAGATTATTCCCTTCTCACCAAAGCGGCTCGGGTTCGATCCAAGGCAACCGCATGTGGCATTCGTGGTGGACGAAGCGAAGCTGGTGCGGGTTTCCTCCGGGTTCTCCGGTTTCCGGCTTTCGTAAATCAAACGTACATATATAATCAAAGCGCTACTATAACACAATATACGTCTGTGTGTCAAAGAGTGACAAGGTCCGCGTATAGTGGAAGGGGGTAAGTACAACCTCCCCTCATTTGCAAACGTTGGCCATTGCTGCCTTAGAATGACCGTTCACTTTGGATTTTTAACCTCGCCTGAACCATTGCATCAGAAACAGGCCCTGTAGATTCCACTAGAAGTCACTCACCAACTTCTAATCTAGACTATTTAAAAAAAAAAAATTTCACACAGACATTTGTCATTTGTGTACGTTCTGAACGTACTACTGGTCAAAGCGATGAGGTATATTGACTTTGGCTGTCGAGCGCTACGATCGCTTCTTATCTTGTTTATTAGAACTTGGCGTATAGTCAGTGATAAAACACAAATACATAACCTTTTGCGTCTGCTGATATATCAGATATTGTTGTTCTGAAGATATGATTGCATCTGAATAGAGTGTACACACCCTGTATCGCTGTGCTTGTGCGATAAGCTCACGTAACAGCTGGGCAGTTTCACATTATTTCCGATACGCCTCATGGCTTTGCCAAGAAGTACACTTTATTGGCCGATATGCCAACTGCCGTTAAACGGACAACAAAACCAAGAAAGGCTCTGTACATTGTTTTAACAGTATAAGATGACCATTAGAAATCGGATGGGATAAGTAATTCAATTTTCTTGCAGAGAAAATCTTAGGTTCATCCAAATTCGTTCATCCTTTATTCGTTTATTCGTTGGCTTCATATCTCCTTTCATATTCCAACTAATATCCTTCCTCTCAGATAATGTCGCAACGTTTTATTTCTCTTTCTCCTGCGCTTTCACTCCGTTTAAAGGAATACTTTCAATCTTCTTTTTTGTTTCGCCCTATTCGAATGAAGCCAATATTTTCACCTTATATTCTGAGACAGATTTCGTTTCACGTCCCACTGAGTAAGGGGTATATCTACCTCCTTCTGTTGCAGTTACTTCAACACCAATAACTTTACATCATTTAGAAATGCAAGTAGTATGAATTATTTAGCATGTTTTTCTATTTAAAACCTTTTGAAATTAATTCAGACTGCGGCAAGAAACAGCTGTGCATGCCAGGGATTCTGTATATCAGAAGTGCTTTCCGTAGAGGGTTTAATAAAATAGATTTCCAGTCCAAGTCAAATACTAACTTAATTTTTCATCACTTGGATATTTTGATGTCTGCGTAGCATATTAGTTTGTAGTGCGATATTCAGCTTCCGTACCACGGAATTATGCATGCTTTAGGGCCCAGCCACAGAGGTGCGGAATTTTCGGCTTGTATACTGGACTAAAAATAAAATGTGTAATACATCATCCTGATATTTAATGCTTGTCTAAACAAAATGTATTGTTTATTAACTATTACTTATTACATTTGTTTCCATTTATAATTACAGATGACCAAATAAATAAAATATAATAAAGCAATGGAACAGGTATGCAATTTCAGGAATTGACGTGGGGTGCCCGCTTCGATCCCTGGTACCGGTGTAAGGACATTTTCCCCGCTGGGAGGTCTGATCCTGATGCATTCAGGTTCGTGTTGCCAACTGAGTAGTTATTCTGATGGAAAAATGGCGTCCCTAAAAGGTCAGATGGCCACCTTAAGGTCAGGGGAGTCGGAGCACTGACCTCCGCCAGCCCCATCTTGCGCTCCTCCGTGGCCTTGGCTGTGGCTGGGGGGCGCAGCGGCCGGGCAATAAGGGTACCCCTGTATAGGGGTGAGAGCCTGCGGACTATTTATAATCCTAATAATTTCCTACTTATACTATTGCTACTAGAAACCAGCAGCTCCTGCAACTGGTTACCAGTTGGCACTGCCATTAACTTTTAACATTATTTAAACTAATTATGGTAACCAGAATCTCTCTTACACTAAGTGGCATACACATATTTACCTTTTATTTAACCTTCAATTACTTTGCGTATGTATACTGGATTGCTGCCCCCTCAGCATGGTAAGAATAAGACACGTGGCAATCTGTAGGTCCACCATTCCGGGTGGGGGAAGCGAGATGCTGACCAAATGTCCCAGCATGGTATGTGCATACCCGTGGGAGATCGCGGGTGTCTGAATAACGTAACAAAAATGAAAGTTCTGATAAATATCAAAATTTGGTATTTAACCTCGGCATCTTGCAAAATCAAAACCAGAAAAATACACTTCTCAAAACTACCCTTTACACAAAAGTATTTCATAATGTTTTATTTTCTCTAAAAGGCCCACTATTTTGATTAAAATACCAAATATGCCATGGTCGGTTTGGGCAGTTCAGTTGTTTAGCCACTGGCCCCCTGAGGAGATCCGAAACTACAGAGTAACTTCAAGAAAATCTTTTCTTTCTTTCCATTGCAAGAGCTTGTTATAACGAAGAAACCTTCCAGCGAAGTTTCCGCATGTATAACTATACCTACAGTTCTTACTCCATTCGAAATTATAACTGGGGACAAATACATATTGATTAACGTAACATGTTACATAGGTATATTTTTACTTTCTCTACTACGTATAGTAAGCAAAGAAAGTATTGTATTAGAACCAAAATTTCATGTTGAGATTTCCACCGGAAATATATGAAATAAGGCCCCTGGATCCAACAAAAGCATTTTTACAAAAAGGTCCGTGTGCATGCGTGTATGTGTGGTGTGTGTGTGTGTGTGTGTGTGTGTGTGTGTGTGTGTGTGTGTGTGTGTGTGTGTGTGTGTGTGTGTGTGTGTGTGTGTGTGTCTGTGTCTATGAGCAGCACAACACAAAAACGAAAAGTTGGTTAAAAGCCAAAGTTGGCATTTAAGTTTAATATCTTTCAAGGATGCGACACGAAGATTTTCAGGAAAATTCCTCTACCCAGAACTACCCTTTACATGGAAAAGTTTTCGAACATTTTGATTTTCTATAAAATGGCTAACGATTTTTATTTAAATGTCATATGTGTAAGATATTTCTGTGACAATTTAAATGTATATTTTGAATTTTCTGGCCATAGCCTATGTAGTCCTGTTTACTCTTTATGACTTTTGCATGACTGATAAACGGTAAGAGAGACCAAATCTTACTATACAAAAATGTAGATCTCGTTAAAACTAAGTTATGTCCAAATGTATTTATTGTATTGTGAACCATTTCGGAGATATTCCTTGTTATTTGTATGAGTGTTGCAGTACTTAAACTTTTCTTAAATAGAAGATTGTTATTCGCCTTTTTATCTCTTGGCCGTGCAAAGAGAACGGAATTTCAAACTTTAAAGGATCTGACTATAACTCTAAGCCTATTGCATTCCCATATTCCCCTTGCACCTATAAGAAAACATTAAAAATAGGGCAACTTCCACGAATGTTTATCTCGTCTAACATGAAGAAGATAGAGGAATAAGAATTATGACAGAAATGTGAGAGTTTATCATTGGTAGATAAACTCACGAGAATGTAATAACACAGTCTTCTTTTCTTCTCTCTCATGTAAAATGTATTGAGTTGTATTTGGTACTTTTTCGCAACCCACCAGCTAATTTTCTTCTTGTTATTCTCTTCACAGAAGGAAAGAAAGCGAAACCATCTCCAGGATGTGCGGCGTGTATCAGAATACTTGATACCGTAGCGCTGCAGCATTTTCAAATAGAGGTTAATCTACCGCTTTATGTTCCAAAGAGTGACACTTGTAACAAGTGCTGCGCCTACACCGAAATCTCGAAAGGCGTTTCGCTGAAGATAAGAGGAAACAGTCACTGGTTGCTCACAAAGTTCAATACCTAAACCTGAAACAAAGTAAGAAATAAAGATCTGACGAAATGACGGCAAATTATACAAATGGGAACTGAACGAGAAAAAAAGGCATCTTTTTCATGCATTAGTTTAAGTAAAGCGAATTTTAAAAATCTGATGTGTTGCACTCACATGACTTTCTCTACTTTTGTACTAACCATTCTTACAAACTCTTATTCCTATATCTTCTTCGTGTTAGTTGAGATAAACATTTATACAAATTAGCTTATTGTTTATTTCCTTGTAGGTGCAAGGGGAATATTAGAATACAGTAGGCTTTGTGCGATAGTCAAATCTTCTAAAGCTTTGAGATTCCGTTCTCTTTACACACGTAACATATAAAAAATGAACAACGATGTTCCATTTCACGAAAGTTTTAAGTTTTCCGAAACTCACACACATAACAAGGAATATCTCCGAAATGGTTCACCCTACAAGAAAATTTATTCGAACATAAATTGTGTATTTTAGTAAGATCTACATTTTTGTACAGTAAGATTTGGTCTATCTCTAACGGTTTACCAGCTATGCAAAAGTCGTACAGAGTAAATACGACTACAGGGGCTATAGCCAGAAAATTCAAGATATACAGTTCATTTGTCATAAAATATCTCAAACATATGATATTTTAATCAAAATAGAGCCATTTTGAAGAAAAACAAAATTTTCGAAAAATGTTCCATGTAAAGGGTAGTTCAGGGTGAGGCTATTTTCTTCAAAATCATCGTGTCGCATCCTTGAAAGACATTAAACTTAAATACCAACTTTGGTTTTTAACCGACTTTTCGTTTTTGAGTTATGCTGTCCACAGGCACACAGACACATACAAACCAAACCGTATAGGCAACTGCAATCGCAACTTACACTATTTCCCTTGTAAGGACGTCAAGCAATACTCTTCGTAAAACGCAAAACTGGACCTAAAGCGCACATGCATTTGAAGGGTACCCTATCTTGCAAAAACTAAGGGGCGGCTGACTCACCTGATATACATGTACACAGGTTACTATTGCAACTCCTATCCGTGAAGAAAACATACGCTTTGGTATGCATCACCTACAGCAATAGCTGTACCCTGAATTACATTCCGGATCGAACCCGGATCCTCTGTGCCAGAGGCAAGTGCGCTACCAACTGTGCTACGGAGGTGGTCAATTACATTCCATATCTCCCTCAAAAGCCTCTTTTATATTTTCGCTACATACATATTCAATTGCTGAACCAACAGCATCAGCAGAATTTGAAAACTGTGTTGGAAGTTAAAGAAGATTCATTACTTCAGAGAAAATATTTGCTGCTGTTTGACCTTTCCTAGCAACTTTTAAGCTATAAACTAATATCGTCATACAGTAGGGCACTGCTCCCATATGTACTTTCTGAATGAAATGCAAAAGGAAGATACATATTATTCATTTTCGTTCCTAAATCATTTAAGAGTGTAAGAGATGTGAACATCTGGAAAACCTGTAACCTACCCGCACTCTTTTTTTAAGGTATTCTCTCTCAAAATCCGTCGATAAATGTCAACGAAAGACTGCATTTTGTTTATACTGCGCATGCGCAGGAGGAGCTACCAACCCTGGTGCACTGTCGCAAAGCGCGAAAAAAAGGATATTTAAAACCAATTTAAACACAAACACACACAAACACACACACACACACACACACTAACTTTAATCTAATTCCAGGTAGATCTCGAAACCAGAATAGCCCCTCGATTTACGGCAGTTCCCTGCGGCCTGACGGCTTCCGTCCGTCTCATAGTTTTTTTTCCCTCGCGGTGCTTTTTGCTCAAATGTTGGCGACGCTTTATGAACAGCAAAGCCACAACATTTCTGTTACCAGTAAAATCGTATATTTATTATTAGGGAAAGTAGACTTGGAACAATGCCCAATAATACAATTAATTATCATTTTACGAGCAAATCCAGCATTATTTTCTACAGATATTCTAGATACAGCATGAAACGTTTTACAACAACTTGTAATAAAAATATATTTACTTTATGATATTGAAATTACCTACATTCACCCACTTTCATTATCTCCTATTGTTCTAGTAAAGGCTTGAGTTATTATGAGATGGGCATGGCCAAAAGCATGGCCTTCGTGTCTTTTCAGATTATTTGTAAGATTTTGAATTGTGGGATTAACATTTTGCCTTAAATTTGTTCTCTTAAATACTTTTCGTTACTCTTGACTTTCATTTGTAAAATAACAAAAAACAAAATGAAATAACATATTCACACATAAAAATATAAATCTGATACCATGTGCTAGATTCACAACAAATAAATGAACAGGTTCTATGTTAATAAGAGCCTACCAAATGCTATCTAAATCGAATACTCCCAGTAGAAAGAATGTTACCGAGTTTCCCGTTATTCAATTTTTACTTTCTCTACCACGTATAGGAAATAAAGGAAGTATTGTATTCTACTCAAAAATTCGATGTTGAGATTTAACCGGAACTATATGTTTTGAGGGCCTCAATAGAAAAAAAATTTAGAAAAAAGTCCGTGTCTGTGTTTTTGTGTCTGTCTGTGTGTGTCTGTCTGTATGTGTCTGTCTGTGTGTGTCTGTGTGTGTGTGTCTGTGTCTGTGTGTTTCTGTGTCTGTGTGTGTCTGTGTCTGAACCAAAGTTGGTATTTAAGTTTAATATCTTTCAGGGATGTGCTACGAAAATTTTGAAGAATATTGCTCCACCCTAAACTACCCTTTACATAGAATTTTTTTCTACAATTTTCATTTTCTCAAAAATGGCTACAACGATTTTGATTAAAATGCCATATGTTTAAGATATTTTTATGTCAAATGAAATTCATATTTTGAATTTTCTGGTCTGTGTAGTCCTGTTTACTCTTGATGACTTTTGTATAACTGGTAAAAAGTAAGAGATAGACCAATTCTTACTATACAAAAATGTAGATCTCTTTAAAACACAGAAGTATTGTCCAAATGCTTTTTTTTTGAGTGAATCATTTCGGAAATATTCCTTGTTATTTGTGCGAGTTTTGCTTAACTTATACTATTCCCAAATGAAAGGTTGTTATTCACTTTTTATCTCTTGGTCCTTCAAAGACAACGGTATGTTAAAGCCTTCTTATAGCGACCATCTTTAAAATATTTGAATATTGCTCAAAGTCTACTGTATTTTCATATTCCCCTTGCACCTACAATAAAATTATGAGCAAGATAATTTATACAAATGTTTATCTCGACTAACATAAAGAAGATAGAGGAATAAGAGTTTGTAAGAATAATTAGTACAAGAGTAGAGAAAGTCATGTGAGTCCAACACATCAGATATTCTATGTCAGTTTACTATCATATTGATGGATGCAGCATACTTTAAGGACAAAGATACAGCACTAAATAATGGAAAACGGATTACATGATGCATATAATTTTGATCTTCAAGCTTTAAAGAAGAAGAATGAATAAAAACGGAATTTTGAAACTGTTGATATTTTCTGGCTTAATAAACTCCTAGTTATTTGTATATGTAGAAATAACTATTCTGTACTTTGGATATCCAATTTTTCTATTTTTCTCAAAAATGTCTGTTTTTATACTTTTGCAATTTTTGAACCACTCTACTCGTACTCAAATGTTTCATGTATGCTATTTACACAATTACGCTATGTCTATCCATATACAGTCAAATGTAAATATAACACGGGCTTCAACTGAAAAACTCGGATAGATTAATCGTCAGCGGTAGAATAATATTATATTAAGGAATTATCAACGTTTTAACTAAATTTCGTAATTAACACCTCAGTTTGTGTGACTCCACAAAAATGTTTCATAAAGTTAATGCATATGTAAACGACACGGTCAGATACTTTATAAAAATTGGCATAGTAACTGCATATACAATTATTTTGTAAAATCCGCACAGGGAAGAGCTGAAGATTCGGTGCAGATTTTTTTTTTTTTTTTTAAATGGTCAAACTAATATATTTAAGTCTGGAAAACGTCAGAACAGGTAATCCTGTAATATCATTTGTTCTTTCAGTGAATTAAAGCGCAGACATGAATAAAACAATATTATGTTCATTCATTTAACTTTCTCTACCACGTATAGTAAACTAGGGGAAGTATTGTATTCCACCCAAAAATTCGATGTCGAGATTTCACCGGAAATACATGTTTTGAGACCCTCTGAAAAAAATAAAATCATTTTTAGAAAAGGTCCGTGTGTGTGTGTGTGTGTGTGTGTGTGTGTGTGTGTGTGTGTGTGTGTGTGTGTGTGTGTGTGTGTGTGTGTGTGTGTCTGTCAGTCTGTGCGTCTATCTCTGTCAGGTTGTGGACAGCATAACTCAAAAACGAAAAGTCGGTTAAAAACCAAAGTTGGTATTTAAGTTTAATGTCTTTCTAGGATGCGACACAAAGATTTTGATGAAAATAGCCCCACCCTATACTATCCTTTACATGGAAAATGTTTCGAAAATTTTGGTTTTTAAGATATTTGTATGACAAATGAAATGTATATTTTGAATTTTCTGGCTATAGCCTATGTAGTCCTGTTTACCCTGCATGACTTTTGAATAACTCGTAAACCGTAAGGGGTAGGGTTTAAGGGCCCGTCGACAGCTAGGTCATTAGGGGTAAACCATAAGAGACAGACAAAATCTTACTATACAAAAAATGTAGATCTTGCTAAAATATACAATTTATATCTAAATAATTTTTGGAGAGCTTTTGAGGGAGCACTCATTAAGTATGAAAATCAATGTTTGGGCCATTCGTGATCAAAAGTAGCATTATTTTCAAATCATACGAATACGCCTATTCCATATTTTTGCTCATTTGGGTTTTTAGTTTCTCTACTACGTGGAGTAAGTAAAGGAAGTATTGTATTCCATCCAAAAATTTCCTGTGGAGATTTCACTGGAAATATGTTTTGAGGCCCCTTGATAGGGGTGAGAGTACTGGTTGAGGATGGAAGAGCGTGGCCGGGTGGTGAGGCGAGTATGAGAGTGGTCGAGAGCGAGTGAGAGGAGTCGTGGGCAAATGAGAGGTGTCGAGGGCAAGTAAAAGAGGTCTAGTGCAAGTGAGAGAGAGGTCGAGGGCAAGTGAGAGGGGTCGAGTGCAACTGAGAGAAGTCGAGTGCAAGTGAAAGGTGTCAAGTGCAAGTGAGAGTGGTCGAGGGCAAGTGAGAGGGGTCGAAGGCAAGTGGGAGGGGTCGAAGGAAAGTGAGGGGGTTCGAAGAGTGGCATTGGGAGCGACAACGGGAGTGACAACAGGAATGACAATGGGAAGGACAACGGGAGTGACAACGGGAGTGACAACGAGAGTGACAACGAGAGTGACAACGGGAGTGACCGGGGATGACACCGGGGATGACTTCGGGAGTGGCATCGGTGGTAACGTCGAGTGAAACCCGGAGTGACTTTAGGAGTGACCTCGGGAGTGACACCATGAGTGACGTTGGGAGTAACATCAGAAGTGATACCGGGGTGACGTTGGAAAAAAAGATAACTGCTTTTGTGCAAACGTTTAGAAAAAATGAAGTGATAGAAAAGTAATTGGACTGATTTTGTCGTTTTGTCACAATATCTAAGTTCACCAGCTTCAAAGGATACGACAGGAGAATTAAAAGAATCCTTCCTAACTCAAACCACTCTCTACATGGAACATTTGATCTTATTTATTTTGTCAAAAGTTATTGCAGGTATTTTGATTGGATACCATATATTTAATATGCTTGCATGCTAAATAGAATACAACAAATCTTGTGGCACAACAGCACTTTCGCACAGTTGCTACTCCTCTACCGTGCCCACCATGTCAGTCATGACCGGGGTGCAGTACTAGTGAGTGGGACGTGGTCAGATCCCTCCAGGCCGCTACTTCTCAATCAAGTAACTCCTCAGGGACATAACGAGGCTGAGTGCACCCTAGAACAGATCTCCCAGTGGGAGAAAACCCCAATTTACCAGGAATCAAGGCCGGATCTCGCGCTTGTAAGCAGCAGCGCTAGCTAAATAAAATGTTTTAAACTATTTAGGAGTAGATTCCGAAGCCCTCTTCATTCTGGCTAACTTTTCTACAACTGATTACTACACAAAGATGCACATCCAGACAAATGCTAGGGAGCAAGTAAGCGCAAGCCTTGATTTTACTCTCCAGTGTTTCTGCTTATTAACACGCCAAACCAGTTTTATATCTTGTTTGACGTGGTTTACCATTAACTTTAGTGCTCCTTTTAAGTTTTATGCGGTTTGTTTCTAATTGTGAGTAAGTAAATGTGAAATTGTGTTTTGTGCTAGGTTCCGAGTCAAATAACCAAACCAACATGGATTCCACCACACAACAAGCTCAACCAACTATCAGTGCTACTAATAGTAAGTCATTAATTAGTTATGCTCAAGGATCTTAGAGTACCTTGTTTCTTCAAAAGGAAAACGCCATTGTGGTTGACTCAGCCGATTATGCTCCCATCATTGAGTTTGTGCAACAGTTAGCCATAAAAGGTTATTCCCTCTCATATTAGATTTGCTTCTAAAATATCAAACAAAAGACTGTGTGTTTATCTTAACAACATGCAAGTTGCTGATGTGCTTGTAAACAAATACAAGGTAATTACTGTAGCAAACAAAGTTTTTTTCTATTAGACCGTTAATATCCCGAAACAAGAGGATCATTTTATTTAATGTGTGCCCCCGCATTCCTCATAATGTTCCAGAGAACGAACTGCTGTCATTTGGAATACAAACTGTTGCACCAATGTCTGGAATATTACACAAACGTTCACTTCCTTGGTGGACTGATGAGTGCACATCAGTCATTAAGCTAAGAAGAAAGCGTTTAGAAAGTTTAAGAAGATCAAATCTACAGAACATGGCATTGCACATAAAAAAGCTAGAACTAAAGCACGTTACGTTCTTAAGTCTACAATCGCCCAATCATTTAAATATTTTACTTCCTCCATCACCAAAGAAACAGCAGCTTCAGTACTTTGGTCCAAGATAAAGTCAATCGGTGGTTGTAGAACATGTCCCTTCCCAAAAAGCCTGGAAGATGAAATTGGTTCTAACTGCAAAGATCCTATCTCTATCAGTACGGCGCTTACTAATTTATTTACCAATAATTCAAGCAACATCAACTATGATCCAACCTTTTCTAATCTCCTGGCGGCGCCGTGGCCGAGTGGTTAGCGCGCTCGCCTACCACCTAGGCGGCCCGGGTTCGATCCCAGGGACCCGCATGTGGTATTCGTGGTGGACGAAGCGGCGCCAGGGCGGGTTTTCTCCGGGTGCTCCGGTTTCCCCCGCCATCTCATTCCACCGGTGCTCCATCTTCATTCCATGTATCATCAGTGTCACCGCCTGCGGTGCCGTAGTAGTAAAAGCGGGCGTTAAACACTACAACAACTTTTCTAATCTGATCTCACGTAAAAATGTGTCTGAAGATTATATTAAATCTATACTTAAGTGTAATGAAGACCGGTTTAATCAACCATTCGTCATGCAAGAAGTTCTTAAGTGGCTAAATAAAAGCAAAAATTCTGCTCCAGGCCAGATTATTAATAACAGCTTCCTTATGAATTTTCCAGAAAAAGAAATCGACCATACGTTTGAATTATTCAATGCCATATGGGAAACTCAAACCTTCCTGACCAACGGAGGGAAGCCGTAGTTGTTCCTGTTCCCAAACCTAACAAAGACCACTCCAAAGCTGTCAATTATCGCCCAATTTCGTTAACCTGTACTACTTTGTGCAAACTCTTGGAAAAAATGGTCTGCAGTCGCCACAGATGGATTTTGGAAAATGATAAATTAATATTTCCGTACCAAAGTTGCAAAATACTTGGCATGACAATTGACCACAAACAGTCGTGGAAACAACTCATTACGTCCCTCAGAGCAGAATGTGCATCCCGGCCAAATATTATTAAGATGAATTCATCTCCTAAGTGGGGCGCTGACTCAAAGTGCTTAATCAACATCTACAGAGTTCTGATCCAGTCCAAACTTGACTATGGGGTTGTGATGTACAGTTCAGCAAGTAAATGACTTCTTCAATTATTGGATCCAATCATCAGCAGTGCATGTCGTCAAGGTTTGGGGGCCTTTAGATCCAGTCCAAACAACAGTTTACTTGTGGAGGTTGGTCTTATTCCCTTGGACTTGCAACGTAAACAACTTTGCCTCAACTTCTCCTACTCAACTTTCTGCTCGTCAAGCAATCCGTCCAACAAATACATTTTTAATGCTTCAAAACCAAAACTTTATGATTCTCTTCATAACCACCCGAAACCACTGCGTGAGAGACTTCTGGAATACTACTCAGAATTTCGAATTCAGAAACCTTCTATACTACTGAGACGTCTTCTCGTACTCCATCTATTAATATGGAGGTTTCTCAAATACCAATTCTCACAACAATGCCGAAATCGGCTATCCTATCAAAGATTGCATTGCTCCACCAGAAGTACCACCAACACCACAAAGTATATACTGATGGATCAAAATGTGACTCAAATGTGGATGTGCCATAGTTACTAACTCACCTCCATAAACTCACTCTTATCACCTACCGGATTACTTCTCCATCTTTTCATGTGAAGCTTGGGCCGTCCCCAAGGCAATCGAAATAAGCACTCTAAGTCACAATAATCCACTAATCGTAATTATTTCAGACCCTATGTCAACTATTGCTGGTGTTGCAAATAAATTTCCTATGAATCCACTCATTCAGCGAATTCAGGAACGTCTATTTTATAAATACAAGACAGGTGTTCAAATCTCTTTGGCATGGATTCTATCACATATATGTATACCTGGAAATGAAAAAGCAGATGTGGCAGCTAAATCTGCTACATTGCTGCAACAAACTGAAGCTGTTGTGGATGGATCACTACAGGATGTCAAACAGATGTTTCGGAAATGTTTTCTGAACCTTTGGAATGAACAATGAAAATCGACCCCCTCAAAGTTGCAGCTTGTTAGGAAATCTGTTACAGAACCGGCTTTTCCAAATGTTCATTTCTGGAGAAGAAAATAAATTCTGATTACCAGATTACGCATTGGTCACTTCAATCTCAGCCATGGATATCTGATGAGGAAAACAAATAAAAATCCATGCCAGAAATGTGGAGCTCAAGAAATATCTACAACACATCTTGCCCCACCTTAGTGAATCACTGAAGTACCTTAAATCTCAGGAGTGTCTGTGCTCTATCTTTAAAACGGCCGAAGGATGCATAGCAATTATTAAGTTACTAGATGTATCACAGTTGCTCTCTGCTATTTTATTTTATTTTATATTATTTTATTTTATTTTATTTTATATTGTTAAACCCAATTATTGATATCTCCATAATTATTTATTTAATGCATTATAGTACCGCCAAAGTTCAATTGTTCCGTTTATGATCTCTATTGTACTGCAGCCATGTGTATTTTGTCTACAACATAATTTGTTCTGTTACGTACCTATATATTACTATGATCTCTTTGTTGTTATAAAGCGACCTTAAATAAACAAACAAAAAAAGGTGCACATCTGATTTAAAATACACAATTGATGTCATTCTTTGCATGGTCTACTTTCGAAACATTCTTCGTTATTTGTTTGAATTTGCGAATACTTATACTTTACTGAAATGGGAAGCTGTTATTCATCTTTTACTTTCTCTACTAGTAAGTAGATGAAGTATTGTATTCCAAAAACTCGATGTTGAGATTTTACCGGAAATATGTTTTGAATAGAAAAAAGCCTCTTTAAAAAAAGGTCTGTGTGCGCGCGTGCGTGTGTGAGTGTGTCTGTGTCTGTGTCTGTCTGTGTCTGTGTGTCCGTCTGTGGACAGCATAACTCAAAAACGAAAAGTCGGGTAAAAACTAAAGTTGGTATTTAAGTTCAATGTCTTTCAAGGATGTGACACGAAGTTTTTGAACAAAATTGCTCCACCCTAAACTATGCCTTACATTGGAAATGTTTGGAAAATTTTGAAAATGCCTCTAACGATTTTGATTAAAATGGCGTATGTTTACGATATCTTTAAGACAAATGAAATGTATATTTTGAATTTTCTGGCTATAGCCTATGTAGTCCTGTTTACTCTGGGTGACTTTTGAATAAGTCGTAAAACCCTAAGAGAGACAAGATCTTACTAAACAAAAATTGTACATGTGGCTAAAACACACAATTTATGTCCAAATATTCTTTTTTTTATCTTTTTTGTATAGTTAACCATTTCGAAGATGTTCCTTGTTAATTGTGTCAGTTTTCGAAAAATTAAGCTTTCGTCAAACGCAACTTCTTTGTTCATTTTTATATGTTTACCGTGCAAAGAGAACGGAATCTCAAAGCTTCAAAAGATTTGACTATCACTCAAAGCCTACTGTATTCCCATATAGCCCTTGTACCTAAGGAAATAAGCAATAAGAATCTCTGTAAATGTATATCTGTATTAACATGAAGAAGATATAGCAATAAGCGTTTGTAAGAATGGTTAGTGCAGGAGTAGAGAAAGTCATGTGAGCGCAACACATCAGATTTGTTCTAATATGTAGAACAATAGGTTTCTCTACAACGTATTTATGGTAAGTAGACGATGCGATTTCGTTCACCCATAAGTCCGTTACCAGTACTCCGCTGGAAATATGCGTTTTGGGATTCTCCGAATCTAAAAGGTTATGAACAGATCTTCACGTGCTCTTGTGTACGTATAACAGCATTACTCAAAAATTAAAATGAATAAGTTCGTTAAGAGCTCTTTCCAAGCAAGCAACACTTCAAGAAAATCCAATTCATATGGAAAACATTTTTTATTTTCTTATTAATGGCTCTAAACGATTTTTATTAAACTACCAGATAATTATGATACTTGTAAAACTAATTAAATGTATACTCTGACATGTTTGCAAATATCCTGGCAAGTTATGTTCATACGGAATGAATTTTGTATCGGTAAATCATAATATATAAAGAAAATGTCGCACAAAAGATGTAAATATATTTAAAACACAATTTTATTTCAACCAACTCTTTGCATCATCACCGATTTCTGAGATATTGTTAATGACACGATTTTTTAATGTTTTCTCATTTGTTGAAGTATTTTCACCATTTAGTTGTTCTCGTGGTTGTATTCAAGTATTGTGTGATTTCAAAGCCAGTATACAGTTACACGATTTTAAACCGTATACCTATTATCGCTTTAGTTTTCTGTATCCTCCTTATGCCTATAACTAAATGAAAAATGAAACCATGAATGCGAACGTTTATCTCGATTAACATGAAGACAATAGAAAAAAAAAAGATTTTGTAAGAGTATTATGGAAAGGAGAGGTACCAAAATATTATGGAGAAGCCCTAAAAAAATAAACGGAAGTTCTTAAATTGTAAGAAATACTCTGTGAAGACATCTGTCCCTCCCCCCCCTTATGATAGACATTGTCAAGCGTATTTTTAATAGCTGTGCAATGGCATTATGCAGGTACGAGGGTACAACTCCCTCACCACTGTACACATCTGTGTTGACTGGCAATTATAGGTTTGAGGTTACTTACAAGGGTATTATGAGAATACTGTTGGGTTTAAAATGTTTTGCCTGTGATTAAATAATGTAGCACGTCATCTAACCAGGTTAGGAACATCATTGAAAGCAAGGTTCATGTTTATTGCAACATTGTGTGGGGACGGAGTTTGTTAGTAAACACAGCTAAAAATTAGCTTATTTATTATTAGGCTTAGTAGTCCGGCTACATTAAAGAGGATTCAAGTTATGCGCGTTCGTAGTGCATGTGACGTCACACTGTGGAGAACTGGTTCTGTCGCTCTACTCTACAGACAAAGCGTGCATAACTTCATTCTTTTGGTAGCTCACCTACTAAGCCTATTTATTATATATAGTATCAATGTTTACATACCTTTTTGTACCTAAAGAATCTCCTTTCTCCATTCATCCCTACCCATCCATCCATTGCACTTCCTCCAGTCCTCTTGCTCTCATTCCAGTTCTTATTTCCCGCATCCATGAGTATCGAGGTCTTCCTTTTCTTCTTCTTCCAGGTGGTCTCCATTCCAAAATTTTTCTTGGTAATCTGTCTTCACTCATTCTTCTAATATGTCCGTACCAACTCAGCTGTTTATATCTTACATAGTCTAATATTGAATTATTACACTGGTCGACAAGATTTTTTTCACAAGAAATCTGAATAGTGAATCTAGTGCATTTTTTCATCCTGAATTCAGATATGTAGTCAGAATTTTCCCATCAGGCATAGTTTTTCTGTGAAAGCTACTTTTCAAAATATGATTTTAGCGTTTTCTTTGACCTGTCATAGGAACCTTTACCTCATATGTAGCTATTTTACTCAAGCCGTATTTATTGAAATTATTTGTAATATCACGCTGAAGCACCACAAAACAAGACTGTGCAGGTTCATTCATGTTTAGACATGCTCAGACCTGTCTGGCATTGTGATGTGTCAGTATTGAGCTGACTGTGACATTATTCACTAGTGAAATATTTCCTTCCTTTCTGTTTAGAAGTGTATTGTGTATGTTGTGCATGTTGTACGTATTTCAGTGCTTAATGTTTTCATCATGCCAAGAAAGTGTGTAAATCATGCAGATAATGTCTGCTATATTTGTGGTGAGCTGACCTTCAAGTCTCAGAGGCGAAATACGACCCCACTTGTAAAGAAGTGTTATCATCTTTACTTTGGCTATCAAGTTGGTGATTTTGATAAGAGCTGGGCCCCAAATACATGCTGTGTTTCGTGTGTTAGACTGCTGACTGGGTGGAAAAATGGTACACATCATATGCCATTTGCAATTCCCATGATTTGGAGGGACCCGAAGGATCATTCAACTGACTGTTATTTTTGTTTGACAAATATTAAAGGAATCACATCTAAAACAAAATATACAGTTAAGTATCCGAATTTGCAATCTGCATTGAGACCTGTCTTACACAGTGAAGAGTTCCCCGTACCAGTATATGTAGATACAACCTTAAGTGATAACTCTTATTCTGACCTAACTGAAACTCAAAATGATTCAGATGAAAATAAAAATGATCTTACATATGAAGCCAGTAGCTGTTCATCAGAACCATACTTTCCCAATCAGCAAGACCTTAATGGCCTGATTCGGGATTTAAATCTGTCTAAACTGCAAGCTGAAGTTTTAACTTCCAGACTCAAAGGGTGGAATTTACTCCAAAAAGATGTAAGAATAAGTAGTTATCGTAGCCGCCATAGTGTTTTCAAAGAATACTTCTCTGAAGAATATGGTGTTGTGTTTTGCAATAATATTTGTTCACTTATGGAAACTCTTGGGCATCAACACCGACCAGATGAGTGGCGATTGTTCATAGACTCCTCTAAAGTAAGTTTGAAGGCTGTGCTGCTACATATTGGCAATGAACTTCCATCAATACCAGTATAGCGCATGCCGCTATGAAAGAGACATATCAAAATATGAAACTAATTTTAGAGAAAATACAATATGGAAAATATGAATGGAATATCTGTGGTGATTTAAAGGTCATTGCTTTATTGCTTGGTTTGCAACTTGGGTTCACCAAATTTTGCTGTTTTTTGTGCGAGTGGGACAGCAGAGATAAGAAGTCTCACTAGTTAGAAAGTCATGGCCAAAACGTGAATCTCTTCTCTCTGGCCAGAAAAATGTGGCATGTGTCCCTTTAGTGAATCCTGAAAAAATATTTTTACCTCCATTGCATATTAAGTTAGGAGTTATGAAAAATGTCGTCAAAGCTATGGATAAACTTTCTGATGGATTCTTGTACTTGAAATCGAAATTCCCCAAAGTCAGTGATGCTAAATTGAAAGAAGGAGTTTTTATAGGACCACAAATCCGATCATTAATGGCTGATGAACATTTTGAGGGACTGTTAAATCCACTGGAGAGAGCAGCCTGGCAGTCTTTCAAAAGTTTATGTTGCAATTTTCTTGGAAACCATAAAGCAGAAAACTATCGTGACATAGTGGCTGATCTTCTGCATTCTTATAAAGCTATGGGATGCAACATGTCTTTAAAAATTCACTTCTTGGACTCTCACTTGGACTTCTTCCCCGAAAACCTTGGAGCTGTCAGCGATGAACACGGTGAGCGTTTTCATCAGCAAATTTCTACGATAGAGAAGAGGTACCAAGGCAAGTGGAGTTCCAATATGCTGGCTGACTACTGTTGGACTAAAATGAGAGACGTTCCAGATGCAAAATATACCCAAAAATCACTATCTACCACTTTCTAGGTAAGTCAGAACCAGTAGTTATAATTTTGAGTTAGATAGCTAGTTACTGATTTTTAAGATTATAAAAATTCAAATGAATATCACACAAAACTCCTGCCCGATGCGGACAAACTGTAATTATATTTGAATTCAGCACGAAAAATACTTTTAGAATCTGTTATTTTAATTCTTGTGAAAGAGAAAAAGTTAATTTTTGTAGACCAGTGTTATTAATTTTTCTCTTATAGCATTTGATTATTACTGAAACAAAACCCATAATTATTTGACGTTTGTTAGTTAGACCCTGATTTCTCCATTTTAGTAACACGTTTTTAATCTGCTGAAAGACATAATGCATTTTCTTTGTAAGCCTAAATTAAAGACGCTGATTTATTGTTAGGTGTAACATTTGCCATCAATATTTTCAGAATATCCGTAAGATAGCCTTACATAAGAATGTGAACCTATTCTTTACTTCTGTGTTAGTTGTAAGGTGGTCTGTAACCTTTGTCGTGTCCTATATTTTAAGATAGGTAAAAAGCTTTGCATACTTCGGTTTTAAAATAGAGATTGAACATGAGGGTAGTAAAAGTTCTTGAAAGTTGTAGGGTAGATTATTTTTATCTTATTCTAAAACGTCGGTGTTTAAAGTTTGGTCAAATTCATTCCAAGAATACTATTTACAACAAAGTTGAGCAAAATCGAAGGTAAATTTGTTGTTCGGAACACTATTTGAAAATTTGGCCTCTATCAATCAAATTTTAAAAGACTGAGGTTATTTACCTATAGTGGTGGAAATCATTAAAAATATACCATGTTTACAATGAAAAAGGATTTTGAGCCTCTATTTATCTGGTAGGATTGGGAATCATTAAGAATAGGCCATGTTTGCTATGGAATGCCACGACATTAATATTTAATCGAATGAGACAAATTGGATGACATGCTAACCAACCTGCTGCCAATTTTAAAGCGTTTCCACCGTTTTTCTATGTCTTTCCAAAAGAACGGCACATCTCAATGATTAAATAAATACCAAATCGATTGAGCGATTTCCGAGATAAATTCCCCACCCCCTATAGTTTACACATACACCCATAAATTTTTCCTGATAATGCTCTGCTTATATTAGTAGATATGTAGCGATAAACCGAGCACAGGTAGAAGTAATCACAAAACCGCAGACAGTATCTGATTTTTTCCCCCCATGAAACCAAAATGAATCAAGAGATTCCAGCTTACTCGGCAAGCATAAAACCGGTAAAACTTTTAAGTGGATACTAGGCTTGCCCGTATATAATATCTTTTTTGATAACTATGCAAGTGTATACCATGTAATGAAGCCCCCTTTAAAATGAAATAATAAACTTCAGTTCTTTTACACCATGCGATATCCTCTGATATAGAGAATCGTGCAAATTGCCACATCAGCAATGATCGTGAGATATTGTTCTTGTCAAAAGAAACTCTGCATTGTTCTTTGCACCAGGAAATATCTCAATGGTGATGCCTGAAAAACTTCACTAGAGATGAATTTGTTTATTAATGAAGTTAAGAACTGTGAATATCTGCTCCGTAGGCGAGATCTCTTCTGCATCAAATTTGAACCTCAATGCAGATACGCTACTAATTCCGTACACGATCCAAGATTCAAGCTCAAGCATTTGCACATAAATATATGTCTTCATTAGCAACATAGTCCATAAATAGACTTAGATATTGCTCATTCCCAAACTTGTCCGACGGTTACGTCTTATTCCCCACTGTGCGGTGGCCATCTTAAGTCAGTCCTCTAAACCTCTGACTATAGTCGCTATCAGGAACGAAGGTGGTTGCGCAGTAGACAAATATCCAATGACGTCACAGTCACGTGTTTTCCAGTCAACCAGACGTAGTCTGTTTCAGAGCGCGTGTGTGAGAGTATTTGTACAGTTTTACAGTAAAATTAAGTAATTCCGAGCAACAAGTCTACTCCGTTGTGTGATAGTAAGTTCATTAACAGTTCTGAAGGTGGCAGAAGGGGAAAACAAACGTTGCGTTATTCACAGTCAAGACAGGGAAATTGTGTATGATGTGCACAAATACTTCCTGAAAAGATGGGAAACAGTTGCAATGCAGCACTTCTGCTCTTTCCCCTCCATGCGCGTTATCTGTCACTAACCGCCATTGTTCCTGACGGCTACTCTAGTGCATGTGAAGTACACGCAAACTCAGTGTTGCTTGGAGTCCACGATAAATGCTGTAGCTCCTCTTCATCCATCGCCATCCTCAATGTCCCCTACAATCGGAGGTAAAGGACACCACTCGTTGGGTGCCACCTCTTGGTGAAACCATGTGTCCCTGACGAGATGCGTTGAAGCAATATTTTGACAACGAACACTAAATACTACTAATGTCTAAATTATTTTACAGCTTGAGTATTTGGACCTGACCGTGCATAAACGCAGAGGAGGAGAAGGTAGTCTAGGGTGGGCGAGAAAGGCTGACAGTATTCTCTTTACCTGCTTTTGTTACCTGCATTATGAACACACACGCTACTCGGCTACTACCGACCCAAAACCCCTCCCAGAAGGTAGTAGGCAAGTCTAACCACTGCGCATACAGCTAAGCAGGTTCAGTCGAAAAAATCATACTGTACATCATTTCAGCGTTGGAACTTGATTATCACATGGAAGACGAACATGTCATGTAACTCGTGCATAGCGTTGCTAGACATAAATTAGATCTATTTACTCTCTTAGTTCTCACACAGTTATTTGCCGAACAGCAATGTGGCAATTAAAGGCCGAAGGCGTGTGCGTTTTTCCATAGGTATACTGCACATGAACTTTACAGGTATCATTCGCGCATGTAAACAACTGCAGGTAGGTACAGCGTGACCATGAAAACCGCCTCACTGTAGCACAACCTACAATCATCATGAACTATAATTCTGTAATTGCACTTAAACGCAAATACATACTGCTATTTATTAACAATAATATTCTCACAAAGTGCATTACACTGAAGTACAATGTACATCCGTAAATTATTAAATATGAAATTTCGATGTCTACCGCTGAAGCAGTTTTCAAACAGTGAAAAACTTCTTTCTAGGTCACACGGTGTCAGAGGTGCAAAGTAAAGTATTTCACTCTATTGTCTGACGTGTTTTCCTTCGTACTCATTTTCAAAATTTCTTGATAGCCAATATTTTTGTTTGGCTCTTTCTGGAATTTATCTTTCACCTTTTCGATACCTCGCACAAGAGGAATCCTATTAATTGAATTAGCTAAGTCTTCTATTATGCTTATGCTCTTGGACATTTCCAAACCCGATTTTTCTAATTGTTTAATAGCTTTGGGCAACACTGTAAAATTGTTGAACATGAACAGAAGACTTTCAGATAATTCGTGCGATATCAGAGACTTGGCAGTTACAATAGCAACAGTCGCGTTGTACTACGTCTTGACTTTACACTTGCAAAGCAATGCTTCACTAGTTCGCAGAGTAATACGTTACGTTGTTTTCGACTCTTGCTTCTAGTGGCAACTGTCTGTACATTTGATTGCCGTACTGTATTTCTGACGCCATTCATACTCTACGTCGAGCTAACCAGTATCGCATGCGAGCGCACATTCCCCCAGCCTTCAGTGATGATGCATCGGCCTGCCGTCAAACTGAGCATGGTAAGGTTTAGTAATAGTTGATACGATCGCGTTACTCCGCAAGTGGAAGCAACTATCACTCGCTTCTTGGAGTCGAGAGCGAAGTTTTTCTGAGGTACGTCGATAGATGACTCCTGTTGTGAATAGAACGGTGCAAACATGCCAATAGTTTAGGAAATAAAACAAAAACTGTAAATCACGTACAGAAAGTCCCGTAGAGGACTGCAGACCGATTTACAGAGTTAATATACAAAATGTTGAATGGATGATGAATTATTTCCATAGTGAATATCAAGAATAATCTGATGTATGCACTCACATGACTTTCTCTACTTATTCTTGTATAAACTATGCATATTCTATCTACTTCATGTTAATCGAGATACATTTTCGTAGAAATGATTTTAAGTACAATGGAAATAGGAGAATGACATAGGTTTTAAGCGATATTCAGATCTTTTAAGAGCTAGTCACTATGTGAGGACTTTAAAATTACGTACTATTTGCATGGTTAGGACATAAAAAGCGAATAACCACTTCCTACTTAAGAAAAGGATAAGTATTTGAAAATTCAAACCAATAAGAAGGAATATCTCAGAAATGGTAAACTACAAACGAAAAGAAAAAAGAATGAATTAATGCATTTCACAAAAGTTGTATGTTTTAACGAGATATACATCTTTTGTGTAGTAAGATCTTCTCTTACGGTTTACCATTTATGAATTCAACAAGAATGAAAAAGACTTATGGGGAAACCCACGGAAAATCCAAGTTAATCCAGTAAATTTGCCATGAAGATACCTTAAATAAATGTTATTTTAATCGCAATCTTTTCGTTTCGGAGTTACGCTGATCACAGACGCAGGAAAATATGGACACACACATCCACACAAACACACACATGTGAGGAGCGCACCATTTTCTAAAACATTTTTTTTCTTTCTTTTTGGAGTCAGGGGACCTCAAAATGTATATTCCCGCTGAAACCTCGCAATCGAATTTTTGGATGTGCATGGTAGAGATATTAAACAACGAGATGGTGCGTTATCTAATGATCAAAGAATTAAACTATTCTTCCCATGTCTAACGGTGTTAAGTTTCATACCGTTTTATTTTGAATAATTAGCTCGTAAATTATACAAATGAGGGGGTGTGAATCAGTGCTCGGAGTAGCTCTATTATCTACCCTCCCCCTCGTCTATATAATTCCTAGGCTATTTTACGAGATAATTATTCAAAATAAAATGATAGGACAAAAACTAACAAAAAACAATAAAAAAGAAACATTACCGATATTTAAGTGACCCGGGTTTTCAAATTGGTGTTGAACACCGGCACAAACAGGAGACAGTGTCGAAAACATCTTCGCAAGTGTTGAAAGCAGTGTCAAGAAAAGCTGAATTTCCAACTTCTATTGCTGACTTGCGAAATTCCCAGACGCAGTGACAAGAACGCTATGGATTTCTTTGAGCTATTGATTGTACCCATATATTAATAAAGAAACCAATTGTATATAGGTATGAATAATCAACACAAAATATGTTCCTAGTATTAATGCTCAGGCAATTTATAACGCAGCAGAAGAATTCACCACTGTCGACGTTACGTGGCCTGGATCTGTACACGACTCCAGAACTTGGAGAAACGCTGCTATTTTTTAAAGTGATTGCAGTGCAACTTGCTGATGCTCACTTAATTGGTAAGGCTACGGAGTAGCTCTTAGCTTATGACCAGCACGAGGCATTTCAACACCTGCTTCTTCAGGTTTAGTGCATACGGATCGTTGCCCACGAAATCCAGGGCAGCGACGACGTAAACAAAACTGCCTTTTATGCGCACCTCAATCAACCGACGTTCAGTCACGTACAAAGTAAACGTGTAGCTGTAGATGAGCAGCTAATTTGAAAATATGTGCAGAGTTACAGTAAGGTGCACGGTAGCCATTAAATTGCGCATTGAGATATGTAAAAGGCAAAATACAATCAAAATTTTAATTATATGTGACAGATTGAATTAGTTGTACCACTCATAAATTTAAACATATACATTATTGTTTGCGTAACCTGTTGCAATGTATGATCATATACTTTTTAGTGTCTCATAAAAACTTGTGTAATACACTTTACATGTAATCTTCTCTCCATCTGTAGAGAAATGTTTTGAATCTAACTCCACAGATGTATACAGCTATTTATAGCTAGAATCCTGCCTTGAGACATACTAAAGATTTACTTTAATTGTGCAATTAATCTAGAGTTAGGTTCCTTATTCACAACTACTTCTCTGTAGTATACTATGCATCCTGGAGCGGCTGTGAATAACACAGCGAGTGCCTGACCTTACCTTAATGTCCGTGTAATGGTAACCTGCAGTGTTCTGCACTGTGGTACCAGAAAGGTTTTGAAGTGTCTCGCCCTGCTTATGACACCTTTCTAGGACTATACAAACACCACAGCAGAGAGCTTACAATATCTGGCTTAAAAAGGGGGAGTTACTATAGAAAGGTGTTTTGGACAAATGAAACGAGGCTTTCTTATACTGCAAAATAAGATTTGCCTAGCCAGTGAAAAAATACTAAGCGTAATCTTGTAAGTTGTGAAGCAGGAACTTCCTCGGTACCTATTTGTTATTCCCGAGGCTAGTTGCTCACCTCAGCGGAGAAGTTCTCTGGTGGGTTTCTCTGCTCTGCTGGCCTCCACTGCGCTGCCATAGTCTTCTCTATATCTGCCCTCTGCTATCTATATTTTAGGAAGAGACTTTTCTCCTCGGTTAAGGAGTCGTCGACCCAGGGTGTGGTAACGGGTCGGAAAGAATTAAAAACACTGTACTTCCAGGTTCCAGATAATACACACTGTATTTATTTAGACTCCTAGTAGTTCACAACACTATGTCTTTTTCCTTAAGAAAATATGATCGTCTGAAAACCGTAAGAGACGCAAACTTATGTAAATAAGTCAAGTGACACAATTATATACGATTAACGTGAAGCACACTTCACGAACCTTTTGACAGCAATTATTACTCTGCCCAGTGGTAGGTTCGCCTCTCGAACATTTTGGAAGAACTTCCGATTTTGGCGTCTGCCTCTGCATTCATAGTGGCACGATTCTACAACTCAAGAATTTCTTATTGGCTGAATTTTTCGCGCCACTACTTCATCTACGCTCTTATGCCTTATTAGCTTTTAGATGTCCCTCACCTACACTTGTTAAACTTGGAGTCGGGACTTCCCCTAAATGTGACGCTTAGGTGTGTTGTCTCTTTCTAGCCCATGGATGTCCAATCTTGTCTCTTTGGAGAACCTTATGTAATGAGCGGCTATACCCCACTCCACTCCTTGGTCGTTTCTAGGTCATACCTTGAATTTTCTGGGAATGTCCTTAGAAGACTTCTTCATTTGGGATGTTTTTTGCATAAATGGTGAACAGTAAGAGACAGACAGAGTAGCTATGTAGCTATACAAAATACTCTATGAGAGTGTAAAAAAGTATATAAATTATAACAGAATAATATAGCAATTCATGAACATTTCAGGGTAGATAGTGAAAGTGTCAATACTTGTAATACTGTAAATATGCACGAGCAAACCAGTGAAAACAGAGGTTCAAACTCACCTTTAACTTCAAACTTAGGAACTGCTCGGGCTCATTCTATACCCACTGCAAATTCCTAAACTCAGGAACACATAGAAAACAATACATGTAGTCATGTATACATACCGCAGTATCGCTCAGTATTAAATGAGTTGCCACTACCAAAATTTGAGAATTCCTCCAGGCCCATCCAGTTCATTACAGAGTTAAATAAATATTTTAATCTCAAAAACGTTCCAGAAACGTTGAAGATGATCATTGCTAGAAAATGCCTAAACAGAGAAACTTTGGAATGGCTTCATGTGGTGTCGGATAGCGAAATTATATTCAATACGTTTAAGACACTGTTTCTTAATAAATATTGGAATGCTACAGTGCAGCATAAAATAAGGGCAAAAGTAAGTCATGGACAGTTTGAACCTAGAGATGGGTTAACATTGACTGCCTACCTGATAAAATTTGCAGGGTACATCAAATACTTTACACCAGTTATGCAAGAAGAAGATTTCATCAACTTACTTACAAGACACCACCCACTCAGAATACAGAACTACTTACTAATTGCAAGCCTACGTACAATTTTTGAGATGATAAAGTTATTTCGGCATTAGAACACCAAGAGGAAGAAATAGCAATAAGGTAGTGGAACACGAGACACACACAAAGGCATTTACGCAGGGATAGGACAAGGATGTACAGCTTCAAGGTAGAAGTAACGAAAATCATATGAATAGACTAGATAGACACGTAAGACAAGCATATCAGACGCATGTACCCAGCACACCACACGCCACGTCTACGGGGCAGCATGCACAAATTAATTATGTACGTACAGAAAGAAATACTGGTAGGAGGCAAATACAAGGCAGAAATAGCATGAGAAACAACACATGGAATAGAAATGCGTCACCCGAACACTCCGAACCAGAAAATAGTGAAACATATAGTCGCAGACGAGGTTACCCAAACCGAGGTTATAGGTCAAGAGGTCATGGTAACTACCATAACCACGGAGACCAGGAAATTGAGGTAGCAGCGGTAAGCAATGGAATCCCGGTTAGGCAAGAAATGGAGAACTTGGAATATAGAAGCAGGAGATCTTGTGCTAGTGAAAACTATGAGGCTATCTTCCAAATTAAAAAAAGAGTATTGGCGCATGTTTTTAAGTTACCACGGACCATATGCGGTTAATAAGAAATATGGAACAGATACTCTCTTTGAGACATCCGCAAACACATAAAAGCAGGCAAGTACAACAAAGACATACTAAAGCCTTATAACAATAGGAAAAGCTAGTAAATGGCAATGATAAAAGCACAAACCGCGGTACCTAGTAATGCTGGAAATTAAGGACAATAAGAAGGAAATTTATGTAATTAAGATGTATACGTATAGTTAATAATTACACTGGTATGCAATTACAGTACCATGTAAAACAACTTTGGTAGTGCTCAACAGTTATACAATTCTGCACGTAAATAACTTCTTTATACATTAAGTACATGAGTGTAAAATGGTATCATGCAAATAAGCAAGAAACAATAAAATATATTGCATAAATGTTTTGAAGCGGCAATTATATAAGAGTTTTTAATTGTCAATAAGTAAATAAGTAAAAAATATATCTTGTGCATATACTATGGGTAGGAGTAAACTTTAATATGCTATTACAAGTATTTTTTTACAGTTAATAAACACAAAAGGGTAGCAATATAGACTAGTAATTAACTCTTAGACAGTATCAGAGCCTAGTTTCTAAAAGTGACCTGATAGACGCGTGGTAAAGCAAACTGTAAAAGGACCCTGACCACCTACTTGAGAAAAGTAACACAAAATAACAATAGCCGTGTCACAAACCCTAAGGAATATATAACAATAGGCAATGAAGAATAGTGACAGCCTATTAAAACAATGAGGTGCTTGGTGTTACGGTAAAGTGGGTGAAAGCAGATGAGCAGAAAATTTACTCTATTGTTTTGTTGCGTGTGCACCTAATCAGAACTAAATGACAGGTGGTTTATAAACACTACAAAAAATGAACGTTCCTACAAAGTCGCATTATTTTTATATGCAGTGTTAATAAGCTGCATAAGTTTGTGACAGCACTAATTGTACTAATATTATTATGTACTAATGTATATGAATATAATCGAAGAGTACTTAATGTATTTAAAACAGGTGCAGAAGTACTGGGTGTCATTATTGGGATAAATTGTAGCATGGAGAGGTCTGAGACTACAGGGTAACTCCAACAGCATTGTCTCAGCAAGAGACGCCAGTAGTAAACAGGTCTTCCTATAGAGCGGACCCTTTGCGGCGGTTAGGTACCAACAATAGTATCGTGAACCAATTGTATCTACAAATGCAACAAGTACGTGTAAAGTTTGTGGTTTATGTGTAATATAGATTTGTTTGTGATTGCCCGACTGTGTATATGTAATAATTTCTACGATATGCAGCTTTTAGCGCCAGAACAATTTCATAATTTCTAACTTTCTTTCCTGCCGCTACCTGATTAGAGATACATGATCGACTGCTGAGCATTTTCATAGCCTATACTCTGTACATCAAGAGATTAAAGGAGACGTAAACAAAGCCACGTGCGTTTTGACCGCAGCGCGCTTTCTTGACGCTTTCGCTATCTAAATAGTCCCTTGAAAAAATACTGATACCAAGGTCTGAAATCTCTCTTAATATTTGTTAAAGCACGAACTAATTGTACTAAGCATAGTTGAAGTGTAACCTGAAATTAACATTCAAGTTTACTGGTGTGTCGCAAAGAAAGGTCCTCAGTTTGTGAAGTCACAACTCCCGGCAAGAAGAGACCACGTGCCAGGCAAGTGCTGGAAGTAGTTTGTGACGAATTTGTGATATCTGCAATGCGTCCAAACGTTCACCAGTTCTTTGTTAACAATGAACCCCCGCCTTAAACAAAGTGCTGTTGGCAGTTAACTCTGATTACGATCTTCCAGATTTAAAACGAACTTCCATCCATAAGCTGCTTCTGGAGATTGGTTTCGAGTTTGTGAGCAGCAAATGAAAAAAGTGTTATTGTGACCTGAGATGACGTAAGCAGCAGTTAATTTCCATGTGCTGCATGTTATTTAGATCAAGTAAATATATGCTTCTAGTGGTATATAACGCATATTATGGTTACGCGTAGCAATGCACGTGGCCGCGGAGTGATACAAACCGGTGCTTTGTTTACGTCTCCTTTAATCTCTTGATGTACAGAGTATAGGTAAAGCCAACCCACAACGCATACACAATATACTCATAATAAACAAGGCACCATCATTAAGTACCAACAAATTAAGTGAACTGTATAAATCGGGCCACAAACCGCCACAAAATTAATTCCCTAAACTCAATTGAACATTTTCAAATAGGCCTTTTTAAATTACACAAGATAAAATAAAAAATTTGCATATAAACAAATTGGATAGTACAACTATTAATTATTATTTATTATAAAGTATATAAATAAATCGGGCTGGTCAACATGGATTACAGCCTCAGTTGTTTCATACTTCACAATGCAGCCAAAAAAAGACTTGCCTTAGCCAGCCTCGTTTTTACATTTTGCACTTTGTTGCAAACTGCTGGTCATTGAACAACTCTAACTTAAGTTTTGCCGCGATTGCACACTCAGTTTCACTTAAAGCCCAGCATTTTTTGTTTCTTAGCATCCAGCAGTTCTACCTTATACAATTTATAGGATGCCTCTTTAACAGATTTATAAATTCCGATTGAGACCAAGATTTTCTGGAGGGACCATTTCGGCAGCATCCGCAGCAGTGAACTAACAATTTGTACAAGAACTGTGACTCGTGCACCACGACCTACCGTTTTGAATCAACATTACTCTCAAATTGATGATTAAGCTGTGAGGGACGGGTTATTAGACACTCAATGCACCTGTGCTGACGGAATCGTGTATTTCAACTCGGTAATAAGTTTTATTCACACCAAATGTAGCTGCTGTAATTCGACTCCATTAACTCGCATGCTCCACTCCGGAGTCAACTCGCATTTTCATTCACATCACCCAATAACCGCAAGTGCTGGCTGGCTCAAAATCCTCCGGTTAACATATCGTCCGGCCATTCCACCGAGCATGGAAACAACCGTAGATATAGTAATCCAAGTGCTGGTTGATCCTGGTTAACAAATCGAACGTTATTCCTACAAAGGTTATTCAGTTGTCTGTAAATTATTAATGTTCATTGATGTTTGTAACTTAACTCTTAGTTTCCATATATATGCTGCTTCTAGGACTGGTTTGTGTAAGCTAGGACCTTCCCCGTGCACCAGCAAGCAATTTCACCATGGGTCTCCTTTCTCTCTCTCCCTCTCCATGTCTCTCTCCCTCCCTCCCTACCTCCCTCTCTCTCTCTTTCTCTCTAAATGGTGTTCCACTTTTGGATTAATTTACTGACGTTTCATGCCATTGATTTAGTTACTCTATTATACATTCACTTTCATTATGTGGTGCACAATTTCTGCACAAAACATCGATTGAAGCAAGCTGGGTGGAAAATTGATTCAAACTTGTTTATGGAATTATTGGATTCCAATTACAATCGATATATGCACTTTTTCAGTCCTTCATGCTTTGAATTGTGTACTGAACTAAACAAATAATTGAGTTACCACTCATCAAAGAAAATAATTGTATCCTTATTAGTTTGCTTTGTGTTGTATTTTTTCCCGCTTAAGTTTGGATGCGTTTGCTCTAATAGTTTGCTGGTTCGCCACCAGGTATCGGTCGTTTGCCTATCCTTTGTTTGTGGGTTAAGGGTGTTCCCTGAGGTCTAGTTCTGCTCTTCTTAATATCAACCAATGAGTTGTACTCTGGTGCGTTGATCTGGTAATTTTTCCAACACATGTGAGCTCCATGAAAGTACTGTCTGTTCACCAGCTCATGGCCTTAGGGGAATGAAGGGGAGAAGGAGACATCCCACGTAGTGTAACCCAAATTTTGTCAACTTCCGCGCAAACGTTGTGCTGCTGGTTACGTTGCCAACTTACCTCCAAGGTTATTCGCGCTATCTTTACTCGCTGTTACTTTCTCTTAATTTCAGTCCTAAAACCGCATGAGTTACTGGTTTTACGTCGTAAATGATGAAACAAATAATGTAGCAATAGATAAGCCCCCAGCAAGGAGTGCTGTGAAATCCGTTATGATATTGCCGTTGCAGAACAAAGGGGTTCACAGTGACAGTTCTATGTGTAAAACATCTTTACAGGATGACTGAAACAAACAAAACTAAAGAGGTTTTCAAAGTCGACGCATTTCAAGTTTCATTGGGTCACACACTGTCGTTTGCTTGCCCTTATACATGTGTGATCTCAATCCCATAGAACTAGCTTGGGCCAAGCTAAAATAAATAATTAAAGAAATGTAACAGGTGTCTTATCCTCACACATATTGTGCGATATAATGCTCGAGGATATATCACTTAGAAAGAATGGAACAGACTGGCAGAGTTTTTGAAAACATAGAAAAAGTAGAAAATGATCAGTAGGAGAAAGGCGGAATAGTTAAATACTTCGTTTACGTTTTATAAGCTAAATATACTGCTTGAACTGAAAATAATATGTTCCGCTATTTTGAACAAGTTCTTTGCTTTAATCTACCGTGAATAAACATTCCAAGGATGGCACTACTATCGTAATCGTGACCAGAAGCACGACTTCCTTCAGATATCACTGTGTACCTGGAATTGTTTACTGACATACTGGCTGGCTGCATTCCTGCCAGGGACCATGAGCTGGCGAACAAACTGTATGTAACTCCTTTTGGTCTTCATATTTCTGGCCGTATATATTTTATTTCTGCTCAATCCTTTCTATGTCAGTTCTCTTTATGGGTTTATAATTGTTAACCGAACGTTTTAATCCAATTACTACCATTTTAGTTGTAAATGTGAATTAATTGGTTTCTGAGTCGATTAATGAGTCGTTATATTTTTTCATTATTTCTATCCTTTTCAACTGTGTGTTGGACAATCATTCCTGCAGCAAAACAAAGGCTATAATCCGTCTGTACTTAGAATGTGTCGTCACATAAACAATCATCCCACCAACAAACATATGTTGCCGTTTTTCTGCGTTCAGTTGTTTAAGTCTTATTCAGGGCTATCATAACCACGATATCTTTCACTACAGCATGCGGTATTGCGCTCGGTCATAATAAATAAACTAAATTAACTGGTTCAGAAAACGGGCGAAGAAAATTTATGAACTATAATTTTGTGAGTAAAAGCTCAGGATAATCTGAGCCGCCAGAGGCAGGAGCGACACCCAGTTGAGGATTCCTTTTTTTTTTTTTTTTTTTTTTTTTTCCTTCTTTTTTTCTTCTGTTTCACCGCCTTATATTTTTGGTACTTTTCTGTTTTTCCTATTTTCCGTTTCTTTTATATACATACACAATACACATAAACACTCATGGCCGAATCGGGACTCAAATCCGCGAGGCTCTGCACGGCAGAGCACTAAACGCGTACGCTCCAGCGACTACTGCTACGAGGCTCAGCAAGGATTAGATGTAGAAGAGTCCAAGTTTATAACCAAGCTAGAAGATCTGGGTCACTTCACTAAAGTAAGCACTTTATGGCAGGAAGCTCGTTGTTTAAAAAGAAACTATGCACTTTAAAGCCAATGACACTTCTAACACTATCATCCACTAGCTCTAAAGCACTTTTTTTTAAAATTTTATTTATTTTTTTTTTATTTCTTTTTTTTAAACTACTTAACTAATTTTACTTCTGGGGTGACTGTTTATTTGTACAGTGTTGGTGTTAGTCCGGTACCGCCGAAGCAAACCGGATGATTGTGGGTAAATGTTAAAGTTGGGTCGTTGGCTTAGGCAGGTCAAGTATCATGGCGGTGCCCTGACACTGACCTGCGGTTTGGGGGGAAGTTGGGTCGTACTGAAGGACCGATTGGAGGACCGACTGGAGGTCTGGGGAGTGTCAGTAACTGCAAAATCTGAGCAAGTGAAGTCTGTAGTGATGATGTGTGTCCTTGTAGAATTTCTTCTAATGTCTTATGGACCTTGTGTATGCGTGAGTCGTTGATGTAAGTGACCACTTTCTCCAGCTGCTTGTTGAAGTGGTCTCGGAGGCTATTGTTGTCTTGATGAACTGTGGCAGGTAGCGTTGTTTGCAGATTATGGATGGCATCCTTAACGTCCTCGAGAGCACGAGTCAGGGCTGTCTCCCATGCTGCAACCCGGTCGGTGAGAGTCTGGAGTGTGTCTTGTAGTTTCTGTAGTGCGGCGGTGTTGTGGAGTACAGCGGTGTGAAGTTGGTTGTCTGCAGCGTCGTGTTGGTCGGCGGTTTGGCGGTTGGTGTTGACATGTTGGTGTGTGACGGTGATGGTCTGCGAGGCGGAGAGTGGTTGTTGCGTAGGCAACTTGTGAACTGCAGGCGGCTGACGGCGTGGGTTCCTGGGGCACGCCGCCTGGCCCGTGAAGTGGCCAGTGCAGTTGCACGTGGCACAATACACGGGGCGACGTGTCAGGTCATGGCTGGTGCAGGATGTGGTGAAGGTGCCAGCGCCACAGTAGTGGCAGCGTGGGACGTCGGCGCAGGCGTCGGCGGTGTGACCGTACTGGCAACAGCGTCGGCAGGGAATAGGGCGTACACCACGGCTAGCCTCAACTGGGAGCACCTGCCCGAGGGCAGGAAGCCCGTCCGTCAAAGCAGCGCGGTAATCTGCCCCATCCCAGAACTCCAGGCGCACCAGCGGCGACGGTCCTCTGGCTGTGATGATGCGCGTCGCTTTCATGAGAGAAGGCCAGCGACGTCGGGCTGCGCTGAGGAGGAGAGAGTCCGGAAGCTGCCGATGTACTCCGCGCACAACTGCGCTGTAACTCTGCAGCCTCGTGAGGTTAGGATGACTCTCTGTGGACGTTCGGTATTCAACCTCTGGCTGTGTCGACTGTGTGCGGTGGGTGGTTGATGTCGGCGTGGTGTCGCAGGCTGAGATACCTTGGTCAGGCGGCGTAGATGGAGATGGAGTTGGCGAGGAGGCTGGCTGTGAGGCAGGGACGGCGCTGGCGTTTTCAGTTTCCCCAGAAGGTTCTTCGGAGGCTTCTTGGACTGCTGCGGTGGCTCTCTTCTTCTTTCTTCCTGCCATGTTGTCTCTGCGGCGGCTGTGACTGGACTCCCCTGTAAAGCACTAAATGGCCTTTCCCTTTTATTTTTCAAGGTTTTACAGTTCCTCTTAGCTTCATTTCAACAGTTGCTTCTGGTGTCAACTTGGTTATGCCTTTAACAGCCAGGGTGTGTCAACGTAGAAAGAAGTTAAATACATTTAACACAATTGTCTTTTTATCAGTCTCAGAGGCTTGCCGCTTTTATGTTTCTCTACACTACTCGGATCTGAACACTCCAAAATGGCTGCACGCGGGCACACGCATTACTGATTCGATGAGCTCTAGAATGCTGTGTTACTAACTTGGCCATCTTATGGCTAAATGTGACATTTTCACAGTAACGTTTAGCTACATAAAATAGTAAAATGCTTATAGACTGCAATCTAACCTATTCAACAACCATCTCAGTCAAAAGCTAGCCTAAATAGCGTAACTTTATCTGTGCTTTTGCTATGTAAACATAATAGGTAAATGGCAAAGGTGAATGTCCACTGCTTGTCACAGCTTGTTATCAAAATTTATACTTAATTATAAGATAAATATTATTATCTAGATAGTACGATATCGTAACATGAACTTGTTGCTAATTAACGTAAGCTTATACAAAAAGAAAGTAAACCTAATGTAACCTCCAATGAATCAGAAACCTAAACTCTTACTTGGTGTCAATCAAGAACGGGATTGACATTTGCTAACCACATGGCAGAAACGTTTAAATGAACGGGAGGGAATGGACGTGTCATAGCAATCATAACGAAAAGAATCAATTAAAACTAAGAAGTTTCTATAGCAAAAACCTTGTTCTCATATATGGGTTGTCTCACCCTTAGATGACAGTATGGAGTTAAATGGGATATATCTGCCTCGTCTCTATCTAGCGCATACAAGTTGCCGTTAGCTTCGTCCTTTTCTGCTCTCGCGCTGTTACCAGGTTCCTAATACCATGGTGTAAATATTCAGTTCTTATAAATTTCAGGTTTGAACACATCCTATCCAGAATTTTTTTCTTCATCAGGTTATACTCTTTTTAGAGTCATTATACATTTCTATAGGCCCAAATTTTTACAAAAAACGTTCTTTTCAGTAAAAGTCCGTTATTTGCTGCTTCTATACTCATCACGCACTAAGTAATAAACTAACTGCTAGAATACGTTTATATTTTTTTCTTAGCTAGAGTAAACTACGGTGCTGCTACCTGCCTACCTTGTATTCTTTATGTTTACTGAGTCAAGTGTTACAATTTTTTAAATTAAATGTTTTCGCAAAATTTTATATCGGTGCACTGCAAAAGTTACGCAACGAGAAACTTTTCTATTATTGAGTTTACATCGGGGACCAAGGGAGAGCAAATGTTGAGGAGGGTTACAGATAGTTTTTAAAATAAACCAGAAGGTTGTAACCTCTTTCTTTTATCTTGTAAAGGCAAACAAAAGGTATTCACCTATTCAGATAAGCGGCGTCAACAGAAGGCAGCAGTAAAAGTTAACATCAGTTCGTAAAGAAGCGTATGTGCTTATACTTTGTGGAACCTGTGAAGTGCCATTGCGTTATTTATTTAACATTTTCCGCAAAAATTTATGGTTATGGAGGGGGAAGTTAGGAAGAGACAGTACATTGGTAAATCAAGAAATAAGGAACGCCAAATAATTATGAATCTGTTATATTATTTTTCAAGTCAAATGAGTATTAATAAGGCAGTAAAAGAAACAGGTAAGGCTATCGGATGTTCAGAAGCAGTAGTGTATAGGATTAAAAAGTAACTAATGAAAGGACCTCTAAGAACGCCACGAAAAAGAAGGCAAAAATGGCGGGACAAAAAACCGCTAGGTTAACGCAATATAACGGAATAGTGCAAAGTGGAGTGTGGCTAATTGTTCATTCTTTACTGTTTGAAAATAGTTCACCCACGTTGAATATAATTTAGTCACGGTGATGATACCCTAGCAAATTTCTCAAGGGCCGCTCTGCGTCGGTTCTTACATGATTTGGGGTTCGAATACAAAAAAGGCATACATAAGTACATGTTGCAACGTTGCACCCCATTCTACGTGTACTGTCTTCTAAGGGTGAGACGCTCTTTCCTGTCGAGCAATCCAGCGCAATAACTATACGACTTTTCTTCCGTTGTTGCCGAAGTCCTATAAACAAATTTCTTCCCTTATCCCCAGCTACCAGTGCTTGCATCAGTTGAAGATTGCATGTGTACTAACAAGTTCTTCTGCATTACATTCTCCCTTATGCTTACATATACCTGGGCCTAAGTATCCGTGCGTATGTTATGAACATTTTAAATTGTCTAACACTGTTAACGAATATTCAACTTTTGAGTAAGCGTAGGCTTTCACGGCCGGTGTTCGTAATTCTAAAAGTCTTCCGGGCTGATTTGCCGTGGTCTGCTGGAGTAACTTGGTTATTTGGTAACTTGGTATTCAACTTTGTCCAAAAATAGTGACAAAGATAGTGCAGCCAAACGAAAAACTGAGTGTATTTGGGAACCAAGTAAAATGGCATTTAGTATAGGTACCTATCCAAATTAAAGGATAATGCAGTCGATGACATTCGTGCAGAACATGGTCACAAAACAGTTGCCTTCCTCCTTATTATTGCTATGCTAACCCGACTGAATTTGGGTTAAAGTAAAGGGTTATTTTGGGCGAAACAACAAAGATTTCGCTGTGTCGTCGGTATAGTTGACAGAAAAGGCACCAATAGCAGTAAAAGCTGAAAACTGGGAAAAAGCGTAGTCATACAAAGTGCAGCTTGGGAGAATGAACGAGTTTTGGAAGAAAGCATGGAACAACTTGTCATATTGACGGGGAATTCCAGCAAGTGATGCAAGCGATTTGGATATCAGCGGCATTTTCCCATTAGAATACGCATCAATATTTCACTTGTTAACATAAATCTTTATCTTGATATATCTATCCTTTGCATATAGAGTCTCTTACACTAATGTCTTAGTATACAAATACTAATAATACCTACGTTCTCTACATTCCAGGCGCAATCTAATCTTCTTCGTACACATAATCCTAAGGTACTCTCCACATGATTGTGACAAGCGGCAACGTCGCCTCTCTCTCCGCGAATGTCAATCCTTCCTTGATTGGTGCCGATTACTCGATTATAGCATCCCCGTAGTTATTCCCCATGTGATTTAAACCTGCACTGTATTGCACTAACGCTATAGTTGTAATGCACGTTTGTATTTTTACTTACTATGCGAGGAAAGGAGAGGACAGAAAACCTAAACTTAGACAGGTATACCAGGCCAATCTAGTGATTGGATCTATGTAGCATTTTTTAAGTGTGTTACCAACTAATTTGCCCAAAAACCGCTAACGGCATTTTAAGCCATTTTGCACCAGGATAGCGCCAATTTTAGTGATTTTTAAAATAATCAGCCGTTTGAAGATATTTTTAGTTTCCATCGCATAATTTCAAAATCATTAAGCTATCAAAGGTTGATTATGCTATATACTTTAACGAACATTTTATCAATCAGCTATAAGAGACAAAAATGTTGAGTTGCACTCACATGACTTTCTCCACTCATGCACTATTCTTACTAACTCTTATTCCTCTATCTTCTTCATGTTAGTCGTGCTAAATATTTGCATAAATGAACTTATTGTTAATTTTCTCGTATGTGCCAGGGAAATATGAGAATACAGTAGGCTTTGAGCGATAGTGAAATCTTTTAAAGCTTTGAAATTCCGATCTCTTTGCACGGCAAAATGATAAAAAGTGAATAACGACCTTCTATTTGAGAAAAATTGACAATTAACATCATTTACTGATTTGCAAATAAAATGTCGGCCTGGATGGTTCAGGTGGTTAGGTGCGGATCTACTGATCCCAAAGTCGTGGGTTCAAACTCGAATAAGATCGGTGCATTTTAGCCCTTAAATTGGCAAAACCCAGGGTAATGACTCATATTCAGGAGGTCCCGGGTTCGATCCAGCGACTACTCTGACTTGGGTTTTTCCGGGATTTCCCTTTGTCATTAGGCGAATGGTGGGATGGATTTTCTTATCCAGGAATTCCTTTACCTTGATTTCTCATTTACCTTCCATGTCATCTTTCAGTGTGATTAGTAGCGCGGTACGTTCCGGCGAATGCGGACTGATGGCATAGATGCTAGCGCTCTGGAAACCCTTCCCTTGCCCCTCCTGAAAGTTCCGTCCGGGCAGTTGGGTTGCCTCATTTGGTGTGAAAAGTGAGAAAACAATTCCTTTTCTCAGTAAAACATAACCTCATTTTACACTTTCTGCAACACTGTTGTTTGTCCATTTTGACACCACTTGCACCTTCTCTTCTTATCATGAACTGGTGGCCATCCTCAATTTAATTTACAATAGGCCCCTCTACTGCTAAATGTAACACTATTTGTGGTTGTGGGGCTTCATACTCCCAAATATGCGTAGAAACTTCATCTTTAGGGAAGGCTTCATCTTCTTCTGCTTCAGAATCAGCCCTTAGAAACACAGCAGCAAATACAACACCATTTCTCCTGTTAGTTTCCATGTTTTACCCTGAAAGACAGAACGCTATTGTATAATTTTGGACTGTAATTTTTAAACTCATTAAATGTTACCTATATTTTTGTGCATTTCTTATAAATAAAGTATATTCTGTGTAAGTAAGCCACATAATTATATTGCAGACGTAAACGTTGTGATATTTGTGTATAACTGGCAGTGTATCTTCAAAGATATGTCATTTATATAAAACCCAAGGCGCAATAGCCCTTTACGGGCCAAGGCCTACCGCTCAGCCGCTGCGTCATGAGTGGGGTGCAGTACCGTAGGTTGGGACGTGGTCGAAACAGACAAATACATCGGAGTAACATCCTCACAGCGGCAGTAATTTTGGACTTCACTTCAATATCTACTTAAATAAACAGCTTTGATGTAAATATTATGGTGTGTATTTCAATGCTGAGTTTCTTTTTCCACCCCTTCCTCTATAATGTCGAGTCACTAATTATGTTACAATGGGCTAGCCATCACTACTTCTTTGCATGAATCAGAGTAGTGTTCATTGAAAGTGGTTGTTCCTGACCCCTACGATTCATACTCAGTATAACATGGCACATTGATTCATGTATGTTCCTTGGAATCTTTTTTCTTAAGTGAATCATAGAGAGACTTGATAAGGGCTGAGTAGAAATTAGTTGTGCCTAGATAAATGTGGAAACCTTATGGAAGAAGAGAATCGGTCACTATTTCTACTCCCAGGTGTACATAGTAGTAAAAAGCATCTGTACGTCAACTCAAAAAGGTTGGCAGCAATTTGTTTGTAGGTAAAGAGTTTAAAGGGATTGTAAATTTTAATTTTCTTTGAGTACTGCCGCTGTGTGGTAGGTATGTTCTAGTTCTTGCAGGCTCTCTGTATAACGCTGGAAGAAGATACATTGTATAGACTTACACAAGATTTAGTGTTACGCAATAATCAAATTCCTCAATAGGTTTCTGAAATACTTGTATAAGTGTCCAACAGTAATCCAGGGATACTCGTACTTAAGACAAAGAGAACATCCTGCTTAAAATAGTTCACTGGGTTCGTGGCTTTTGTGTCACACACGACACCTTTAAAAACTGTAATATATGAGCGAAATTCGGAAAGTAAATTCCGGTCTTGTCATTCACAAACATAAGCGTCGGTAGCAGCGCTATAATTAATTAGCTTTGTCGCTTGGTTATGTTTGTTCCTGGAAGGGTCCGTTTAAGGTTCTGTTCGACTGTTTCTTTCACCTAGACAGGCTTATAAAATGTGTGGAACAATAAAGTTTCTACCAAGAGCGTACAATTTAAGTGCCCACCCCAAAAAGAGGACGGCAGCTGCAATTCATCGTGAAATTACTGCAGTTTGCCTAAATATATGAGTGAGACTACTGTTCGATGTTCGTTAGTGTGTCAATTCCAAGATGGACGCACTAGTATCCTTGATGAAAACCGAAATGTGCGACCGTCTTTTCAGGTGGATAATGTGGTGAGACAAAACGCCGTTTCATAAGTTCAGAAACCCATCTGCATTTTCTTCAATTCAGTAGGATTGCTCAGTATAAAGTGATGACACACAGATTAGGCTATTACATTCTGATACAGAAACCAGCACATATGAATTATACTCTTATGAAACATGTTCGTTACATGGTAGATTTCCAATTTTTGCTTTCTCTACCGGTTGCCTATGGCAGGTGGAGGAAGTATTGTATTTTAACAAAGTTGTCGATATCAATATTTCAATAGAAATACGCTTTGGGGGTGGAAATAGATACAAAAAGCAATAATTTGAAGAATAAGAAGCCTGTCTGTGTACCTGCGAATGGATGAGAATTAGAAGTTAAATAAATATCAAATGTTGGACATTATTCAAAGTACAGGGGGAAATTTTCAAGAACATTTGCTGTTCCCAAACCATTCTATACATGGAGAGGTTTCGGTTTCTTTTTATTTCTCAAAAACGTTTCTTATGAATTTTCTTTTAATTAAAATAATACATGGTTGGGATAGTTGCATGACAAAATGTACGTATATATTAAATCTTCTATCAGTAATCTGTGAAGTTCTCTTCATTGCTATTGAAAGATTAATCTAAAAAATTGAGCCATTAAAATACACCATTTGTGCCAAATGCTATTTGTTCAAAGTATTACCTATTTACAAAGCATTTGTTTTTGCATCTTTCAGTTTTACGAGGTCAAGTCATGAAATAGCATACTTAACCTCCAGGGCTCTATTCTACGGGGGAAAAAACCGGGGAAACAGTTGCTTGCAAGTTACAGCCGTAAAAGGTCAATCAATGAGAAGGCACGCCACTGCATAATAGTTCAGCACTTCACACTTGCCAGCCTGGTGATGCTTACACAAATGCAGCTTGGCTGGTTAAAGGTTAACTTACCGCTGTTTCCGTTCTCTTTACAGTACAGTTTGTCTCAAACGTCGTGACACTCCGTATGCGCGAGTGAGGAGAAATGCAGAGAAGTGGTGACAGTGGTGGGGGGAGCAAGTGACTAGAAGGTTATCAGAACTTGAAGCAGCCACATATACAAAGCATGAACTTATCACTCTCCTGACAGTTGGAAGACGACCCCCACCTTCTCTTTTATGCAAGTGGACTGCTCTAGTGCTATTACGCATCTCTGATTCGGGAGTGGGGGAATGCCAGGATGTTTTGGACAAGCTGTACCGCATTGTATTCCATAAACTGCAGCGCAGCGAGGTAGATGGGCAAGCCCACATTGATGTTGGCCAGGCATCGGCAAACATGTACTCAATGAGGCCTCGCAACAATGAACTGTCAGGGGTAGCGCTTACTCTGTCTCCCCCTCCCTCGCAGCTTTAACTGGCACTGCATACACACCAATCACGGGCAGACTGTCTTGTCGTATTTACCTGCACCTCTAAACATGTCTGTCAAACTCTAATTTAATACTAAGACTTAAAGATAACTTTTTTTTATTTATAACGTTGAAGAATATTAGTTTATTTAACTTAAAGTCTTAGTATATTTGAAGAATTAGAATGCATCTAATTATCCCTGGTCTATTAAATTTGATATCTAGAATAGCACTTTGATGATTTCTTCTCTCATCATGTAAGGAACGTAAGGTGTTTGTTGTGCTCTAAAGTTCAAAAAGTCACTCATCAATGGACCATCAAGCGGCATTATGATACATGTCATAAGATCACCATACGTAGTGTTCTTTATTCATTTTATTTTTTTTTATTTATTTATTTATTTATTTATTTATTTATTTTTTTTTTTTTTTTTTTTTTTTTTTTTTTTTTTTTTTAGGTCTATATCGGACTATCCAACTGCAACAGCTCAAAGAGCAATATTCAGATAATACACCTAATATTAATTCAAATAGTAGAACTGATAGACAACTTCACGCCAACTATACTGTTGCTTTGGAGATTGCTCAGTTACTGAGGTGTTTTAGTGATGGAGATTTCATAAAAAATGCAAGAGTAAAGTTGTCAACATAATTTGCCCTGAACAATATGATATTTTTAGTAATATTGCATTATCACCACGAACCATACAGAGAAGGATACATAAAATAGCAGAAATAACCGAAAAAAGACTACCAACCGAGGTCCATGAATTTATAGCCGTTTCTCTCCCGTTGGATGAAGGCACTGACAACGTTGACACAGCACAATTGGTAATTTTCATTCGTGGAGTTACTAACAACCTCTCGATACAAGAATGTATGCTTGAAGTCATTCCACTTAGGGAACATACAACAGGGACAGATTTATTTCAAGCATTTAAGAAATGTGTAGAAGAAAAGAAACTGAATCTAAAAAAAAATATTGTATCACGATTAACAGATGATAATTTGCGTGCTACACTGAGAGTTGCTACTTGTGATATACCACTAGATTTTCATGTTACATTGCAAATAGAAGTGAATTGAAATATATCGCTCAAATATCTAGGCCTATCTAAAGTACTGAAGACCAAAATAGCTGGATTCAAGTATGTGACTATTCCTTATTGTACTCTGTAGCGAGCGAGTCCAGCACTGACTCTGAACGAAGGTCAATGCCATCCCTTGTTCTACATTACGTCATGTGCATTGCGGGTTGCATGTTGAGACGTCATACTGATAGCTCATTGAGTACATGTTTGCCTGATGTTGGCAGAAGCAGGTTCACAATTATGTCGTCTGAACTGTCCTGCATAATCGCGCCTTTTCACTGGTTAACTTTTTACGACTACAAAGCTTTCGTTTACCGTTTGTCCGTAGAATAGCACATTACAGAATTAGTGTGTGAATTCATGAACATTCTGTGCAAAACATTCTGTTTCTTTTCCACATGGACTCATTTTTAACAAAAACTCATTTCCTATATAAACTGTTATGCTTTGTTTTCACAACGTTCGTGTAATTAAGTCCATATTTCTTAACCTTTCAATGATCGAGGTATGTTGCTACATACGCCGTTCTTCCCCTAATTCCTAAAGTAGTTTTCATATCCCTTTCGGAGGCAACTCAGCCGAAGCGATTCGAATTGACGTGATCGTTTGAGGGATGCGCAATTGACTGGCCATCCATTTAAAGCCAAACGTTGCAAGTTCGAGTCCCAGCAACCGCAGTCAAATACGTCTGTGGTAAAGGACGGGGAGAGCCCAAGTAAAATAATCGGTTGCTGACGGGGTTGCATTTGATTGCAGTTGTATGGAATTTGCTTCTTATTCTACATGAAAAGCTAGATTTTATTGAAAAATTTAATATTTTTATAACATAAGACAGATGCAAATGAATTGAATTCTATTTAACGCTACCCGTTAAAGGGTTAAATAGGACTGATTTCTTGGAAGAAATGTGTTGTGAATAATGCCATGTATGCAGAAGAATCATTTTTCGGGTGATTAATATAATATATAAGGGGTATATTGTGTGAATTCATAGTGAGTAGAGAATTGCGTGTGAGTGTTATATATCAGATGATTTTAATCAATGGGAATTGCGAGAATTACACCGAGGAATGCTTCATTTGTTCTCATTGAGAAATTTACACATAGCTTATGGTACATGAATAGTCTTAGGGATATGCTCTTGCATTAGAGGCAATCAAACAGGTACTTTCATTTTCCTGTATACTTTTCCTGCGGTTAAAAGTATATGAACTGCTTTTACTGAAGTGACAATTGTAAAAAGTTATCTCAGAAAAAAACTAAACACTTGATGTAACTCAAAGCTGAGTTACTGGGGTATACCAATTCGCTCTCACAGCTGGATGAATCCAAACAACAGAGATGAATTTGGTTTCCCTATGCCACAGTCGTTGATTAAATAAGAATTTCGTTAGCCCTTGGCAAGCTTTAGATTAATTTAATAGTGTCATTGACGCATACTGATCAAAGGAACAACAGAAATGGTTCACAGACCTTCGAACGAATACCTAACACAGATTCCTGGATCCTCCATGCAGTTCGCAAAACAGCAGCTTGGCATTTGTATTTGAAACCAAATATACGAAGGTAACACACAGCGATCATTCTCTGGATTTTTTCATTGACCTATATTCAAGACAAACAATTTATCTGGAGTACAGTCTAAATACTGGAATAGCAACATTACTCACTAAATTTAGCTATGTAGTAGTGGATATACTCTAAATTCTCTCTGGCAGGCCAGGTAAACGGTTGGTTTCAAACCAGCATTTCGAAGATGTTTCATTTCCTTCGTCTTCAGAATAAACTAATGTATTCGACAATATTTACTCTTTTCCTACTCATCTCATTTGGGTTTTCTATGTTGCAATTGATAACTGTAGTTGTGTTCTTTCTCACTGTGTATTTCGTGTGGTGTCTCCTTGAGTTTATATCTATTGCATTTTCCATGTGTGCCGTGATTTTAACTTATTCCTTGATGTGTTATTATTACTCACACTAGGTGCTGATCATTCCTTGCTGAACATAGTAGCCTTGTTCCCTTGAATCTGTTTCTCTTGGGTGCAGCTGGCTACTTGTATGGGATTCTCTTTAATATCTTTATGATTTTATTATTGAGAACTTTATGTCAACTCTTACCTATAAAGCCGCACTGCCTGTACCAGCCACAGTGTTATTTTTGCTGCCGACGACGACGAGATGTTGCCAGGCTGAGGTTCAGCCTGATGAATTTTGCTGTTGGGGTGTATAAGTATTAGAAAATGGGAGAGGCATTACCGTTACCCAAGGGCGTCTTTAGGTAGGTGGTAACTGTTCCTTCTACGGGATGCTCTGTGGTCGTATTGACCTAGTGCTCGTACCAGTTGGTTGGTGTGGGAACTCAGTTTGGTGTGCATGGTTCGGGATTGCTCCCTCACCAAGTCCATGATGTAGGGGAGTTCGGAGTGGTTGTGGAGGATGTAAGACGGGAATCTACACCCGGTACCATATATTGCTCTTAACGCCCTGTTTTGCACAGCCTGCAGCTTGCGTATGGTGGAGGGTGCCGCCGATCCCCAGGCTTCGCAGCCATACAAGATCAGTGGCGGGATGATTACCCGGTAAATGCGTAGTTTTAGGTAAGTGGGCATGGTGGAACGGAGGATAGGGTAGAGCTCTCTGAGAGAAGCGTGGCCGAGTCCCGCCTTTGCGCGTACGTGCGCAGCGTATGTTAGTCCGCGGTCGAGGAGAACGCCTAAGTATCTGGCGGAGGTTACCCAGGGGATATTTCTCCGCCTGAGCCGAAGTGACCGTTCCGGCTGCCAATGGCGAACCCTACCAAGGAGGAGTGTGCGCTGTGAAGAGTAGCGGGGAGAGTGCACTGCCCTCTGGGACTCCTGACGCTATACTTCTTAAGTGTTGACAGTTTTCCTTCCACTCTCACTCTGAAAGTGTGGTCCTGAAGGAAGCTGCTAATCAGTGTGAGGTATGGGAGACCATTTCTAGACGAAGATGATTAACATCTGTGAAACGTGGGCTTCAAACCAGCCATTTACATGGCCAGAAACCCGATAAAGTTAAGCGTTATTATGCTGTCAGGAATATTTCAGCTCTTATGTCATAGTTGCGCATGTTTACAAAGGAACAAGTTGGTTGTTAATGAAACCTAATCCACTGCCAGTCAACTGAACCCTCTGTGACGTTACTGACCAAGTGTCTTCTTGCTCCCGGCTTCAACTGAGGAACTCAGAAGTAAATGTTTAAAAGAATATTTTGCTCTTTAACGACGCTGTCAATTACCAGGATCACATCAGCGTTGCCGGTGTGCCGAAATTTCGTCGCGCAGGAGTTCTTTTACATGTCAGTAAATCTACTGACATGGAGCTGTCGTTCTTAAGCACACTTAAAAACCATTGGTCGGGGCCGGATTTGAACCCGTGACCTTGGGATCAATTGGCCCAGAAGTAAAGGGCAGGAGGAACAAAGCGAAAGGTAAAGTTACCCTTAGAGAGAGTCAAGTGTGAAAATTAGGAATGTTTTGTTCTAGTCTGTATCTACCGTAACTCTAGAAGGTATTGATATCAACATTGAAATATTCTAGTGTCCAAATTAAAGGAAGGAAAATCCCATTTCTACCCACTGAAAAAAACAAATGATATTACAGCTTACATACTCCGGCGTTCTTCAAGATTTTTTAATGTAATTAATCTTTTGTTTTTAAATTACAACGATTTTTCAACAGTTTAATGTGTCGTGTTTACAAAATAAATTTATATGCCTTTAGAGCAAACTATGGCGCAGATTACGGTGGTGGTGGTGGTGGTGGTGGTGGTGGTGGTGGTGGTGGTGGTGGTGGTGGTGGTGGTGGTGGTGGTGGTGGTGGTGGTGGTGGTGGTGGTGGTGGTGGTGGTGGTGGTGGTGGTGGTGGTGGTGGTGGTGGTGGTGGTGGTGGTGGTGGTGGTGGTGGTGGTGGTGGTGGTGGTGGTGGTGGTGGTGGTGGTGGTGGTGGTGGTGGTGGTGGTGGTGGTGGTGGTGGTGGTGGTGGTGGTGGTGGTGGTGGTGGTGGTGGTGGTGGTGGTGGTGGTGGTGGTGGTGGTGGTGGTGGTGGTGGTGGTGGTGGTGGTGGTGGTGGTGGTGGTGGTGGTGGTGGTGGTGGTGGTGGTGGTGGTGGTGGTGGTGGTGGTGGTGGTGGTGGTGGTGGTGGTGGTGGTGGTGGTGGTGGTGGTGGTGGTGGTGGTGGTGGTGGTGGTGGTGGTGGTGGTGGTGGTGGTGGTGGTGGTGGTGGTGGTGGTGGTGGTGGTGGTGGTGGTGGTGGTGGTGGTGGTGGTGGTGGTGGTGGTGGTGGTGGTGGTGGTGGTGGTGGTGGTGGTGGTGGTGGTGGTGGTGGTGGTGGTGGTGGTGGTGGTGGTGGTGGTGGTGGTGGTGGTGGTGGTGGTGGTGGTGGTGGTGGTGGTGGTGGTGGTGGTGGTGGTGGTGGTGGTGGTGGTGGTGGTGGTGGTGGTGGTGGTGGTGGTGGTGGTGGTGGTGGTGGTGGTGGTGGTGGTGGTGGTGGTGGTGGTGGTGGTGGTGGTGGTGGTGGTGGTGGTGGTGGTGGTGGTGGTGGTGGTGGTGGTGGTGGTGGTGGTGGTGGTGGTGGTGGTGGTGGTGGTGGTGGTGGTGGTGGTGGTGGTGGTGGTGGTGGTGGTGGTGGTGGTGGTGGTGGTGGTGGTGGTGGTGGTGGTGGTGGTGGTGGTGGTGGTGGTGGTGGTGGTGGTGGTGGTGGTGGTGGTGGTGGTGGTGGTGGTGGTGGTGGTGGTGGTGGTGGTGGTGGTGGTGGTGGTGGTGGTGGTGGTGGTGGTGGTGGTGGTGGTGGTGGTGGTGGTGGTGGTGGTGGTGGTGGTGGTGGTGGTGGTGGTGGTGGTGGTGGTGGTGGTGGTGGTGGTGGTGGTGGTGGTGGTGGTGGTGGTGGTGGTGGTGGTGGTGGTGGTGGTGGTGGTGGTGGTGGTGGTGGTGGTGGTGGTGGTGGTGGTGGTGGTGGTGGTGGTGGTGGTGGTGGTGGTGGTGGTGGTGGTGGTGGTGGTGGTGGTGGTGGTGGTGGTGAAGCCGGCGGAGGCCATAGAGATTATGTCACAAGCCACCAGGTCACTGCTACACATATATTTCATTTTGAATTCTGAGTTACAGCGACTGCTGCAGGAACAAAGCTGCAATATCGAGCACTGTTTGTTGTCAAGCCTATGGTATGGGTAATGCCATTCTCGGTGACAGCATTCTTGATCTCTTCGTGTCGTCTGCATGACGTTCGATAAAATTCCTGGCATTGTGCTAAACATTTTGAACGGAGTGTTCAGAGAAGCATGAATACTATTATAGCTCGTACTTACACTATTACTCCAGTTTGAGAGATTATCCAGCTCTACCCTTCTATATCATTTGGCGATAGCAAAATGCGTTTAGTTCCTCTTATATTACAGAGTGTGTAGCTTATATTTTTAAAGATCCTCGGAGCATAGTGTTTACTTTTCTAAACACGGTATTGAGTAAACACACACACCAGTAGTTACCAACCCCAAAACAAAAGATTGTACTACATAGTTGGTAAGAAAATAAAATGTTTCACAATTACACTGCATGTTCGAATCTCGGTTGGGATAGGTTCCTGAATAAGGCTTTACCGAAATGTTCTCTTATTCTACAAAGGCAAATATCGGTTGTGGTTATCAGGAAGCGGAGGAGGATATCGGCACTTTAGCGTCGACAAATGTGCTTCTGAAGACCTCCAAGTGGGGCTAAAACGAAGAACAAAGACGGCGACTAGATCCGGAGCGGCAGATCGGACCCAGGTAGGATCCCTAACGTTTCCAGATATTACGTTCTGATGCAGGCGAAACTACCCACAGGTCTGTCTCTACTCATGGAGAGATCTCTCTTTGAGTGCTCCCACAAGATGCTCCAGGGCAGATAGTTCCACAAAGAAACCCTAGGCACGTCTGCGTCTATTCTACGCACGTCTCAACTGCCGTCCATTTGCCTGATCCTTTGACCCTGAAATATAATGAAATGAAATGAAATTATAGGAATATTCGTGCCATTGCATTCACCTAGGAAAAAACGTGAAAAAAAACTAGGGTCGGAGTGTCCGATCCAACGGAAATCCAACCCGGTACCTCCCGAATGCGAGCCTATTACATCACCACGGAGTCATCTGACTCAGCAAATATCGGTTAACTCTGTGTTCTTTAGAAGTTTAGACCCCTAGTTCATTTGACTACGTATTAATTGCTTTATTGCCTCTGTAATTCTGAGATGTTGTAACCCACTGGATGGGTTATTCGGGTAACGTTTTTGTCCGGAGCTTTTCCTTGTCCTAAGTGACCTAAGTGCACAAATGTAGGGTAACTCAGCTCTATAAATCCTGAGCTCATTTGACCATCACTTCGCCCATTCATTCATCGTTCGATATGACCTAACAGGTTATAGGACGTAAAACTAAAAAAAGAAACCAACAAAAACAAGTGACCTGGAGACCGGCAGGAATTATCATGTCCATCCCCGATAAAATAGAAACACAGAAAGTGCGATTCAAGGTAAATAAATAAAGGCTCTTATGGTTGAGAGGTAGAATCGGAACTGAAAAGTTCAATACCATAGCCGGGAATGCCTACACATGGCTTGTGTGTTTAAAAACACCAGTAGTATATTTGTTGGCGTAAATAAATAATAACGGTTCCTATATTTTGCTTCAAATCTCCATCTGCTAAAGCTTTATACACCTAATTTTATTGAAAGTGATATTTACCTTGTTCCTTATGTTGCTCCTTTCTTCCCCTAATGTTTATGTTTTCGATTTATTTATGGAGTATTACTCTGCTATTGCCTCATATTCGTATAAAAAGCAATGTAAAACGTAAAGCGTTCTATTTTTAATTACTTGTTACAGACTGGTAGATTATATTATTTTAATGATTGAACTTGTTTCTCTAGTCACTATTAGGTTTACTCTATAATGGGATGCATTAAGCTGAGCACATTAGTTACGCTTCTATCGCCAAATCTAGCTTTAAGTCACAGAATTCCATTTTTATTACGGCGTACTCCTTCCTTTTGTTTTACCTCAGGTATGCGCTTTCCATGTATTTTCTGCTTAACATTACATTTACTTTATGCATATTATCTCTATGGAGATGTAAATTAACTATATGCATATTGAACATTTAAGTTAACTAACACGATGCAAATTACATGACCTTAATTACATGCATATTGCTTGTTTATCTTCCGCTTATTACTTAATATGCAAATTAAATACTTCTGTTTATGCATGTAGTCACTAGGGGTACAAATGTCCATGCCAACCTCTATTAGGTGTCATAAATGGTAGATAGTAGACTCATCGCAGGCGTAACTGTGCCTGGTTCATTTGAAGCCTTTGGGGCAAGTAGATCTGGTGGGCAGAAGCTGTCTCGTACGCAATATGGGTGCTCGCCGATTCATTTAGTGCGCTACGTTCCATATTCATAGTGAAAACTGAGCACAGGAAGTCAACTGATTGAATAAACAACACTGCTCATAAAAGTAATCAAATAAGGCGAATAGCACAGAGTCCAGGAGTAAACGATCTAGGTTTCAAATAGGAAACAACTGGGTGGTAGAATTAATGACATAAGCCCTTGTGATGTTTTTGTTCTTCCTTTGGCATTCTTTGTTTGCACTGTCTTTACTTTAGTGTCAATAGCAATATTCTAACATTATTTATTTATTTAATCAAATTCCACGTCCTGATTACTTTAATCCCTTTCTGTACGACGACCAACTTAACCATATACACACCTCTTGCAACAAACAGATTTTCACACAAGGTTATCTCAGGCAAATACTAAGTGACCTTCATTTCTTCGACCTGCTAAACATACAGTTATCAGTGCAAGGCCAAGAGGAGGCTGTGCTCAGTGAGCACTATATAGCACTATAGTTCCTCAGCCCTGATCTATGTGATCCCAAAGATTTTCTGCCTAGTTTGGAAACATCTTGTATACACGAATTTATAATCGCTCCTTTCTTAGATCCCGACTTGATGTAAACACAAGCCTAACAACTATGAGCAAATGCTCCAAAAGAAGAAGCCGCCGATATGAACCTTAGATGCTAAAGGCGGCATATAAATGGAGCAAAAAATCCCTCCCCCACTTACTACACTAGTAGAGAAAGTAAAAAAGTGGAACTGCTTATCTTGGATTTGCTGTGTATAGTAGCAGACTGCGAAGTTCTTTTCATTCAGACTCAATTTATCTTTTTTAAAACTGGTAAACCATAAGAGTTGGACAAATCCTTATTGCAGAGTTTGTAGAATTCATTAACATACACAAATAACGTGAACTAAATCCGCGATACGCCAAAACCAAACACAGCACAGAATATAGTGGCTTAAATGCTGGCGATTATGTTTGTTTCCAAGATGTATGATAACTCTAGAGTCTAGACTACTTGAATGTAACGCGATAGCAGCGCTAATCCTAAAGCTCCCTAGTTAAATCGCTCTGTTGCGTCATAAACACGAGGCATGAGTCCACTTAGTGTTTGCTTGTGTTAGTCGCAGCTGATACGAACACCAATTCATCGCGGAGGGATACAAGGCCTAGATCTAAGGCCAGCTGGAGTATACGTTCCTCGATCTATTATTTTTCTTTATTCGATTGTGGATTAGTTTCTTTCTTAATCCGGGAAACTGGTCCAAAGACACTGAAAATCTGGCTAAAACCTGAAAATTAAACCTAGTTACTCTGCACACAATCGGTAACGTGAGAGAAATTGCGACCTAACAAATTGGTCTCAATATGCCCATCACTCAGTCGTACAGGATGTCAAAAGTGAAAAGTGTGACGAGTGCCATAATTATCCATGTTTCAAATTACTAACTTTGAAGTTCAAAGACTAATCTAGTTTGGACTTTCTTACTTCTATACCCTGAATTACTTTCGTTTCAGTTTACTCTTTCACAAGCTTAAATGATTTAATGTAAGTGGGCTGACGCAAAAACTTTCAGTTTTCTTGCTTTTTTACTTTCTCTACTACGTATAAGTAGAGGAAGTTTTGTATTTGATACAAAAATTCGATGTCGAGATTTCACAGGAAATATGTTTTGAGGCCACCTGAATCCAAGAAAAATAACTTTTAGAAAAAGTCCATGTGTGTTATGTGTGTGTTTGTGTTTGTGTGTGTGTATGTGTGTGTGTAAATGTTGACTAAAATGTTGATTAAAATATTTGAGACATTTTATGGCAAATCGAATGTATATTTCGAATTTAAATCTTTTTCTTCATACTGTCCCAGTATGGAGGACTTACAAGTCTGTGCCTAGGGTCAGATGCCTGTTGGGGAGCAAATGAACCAATGGATCGGACAGAGTGATGGCCTGGAAGCGGGTGGTCAGCCAAGCACCAGGTATGAGAGTGAGGAAGAGGATGACATGAAATGTAGGCGAAATGGATGATTGAAAAGGTGATGACGGGGGAATTGGTGGAATGAATGGCAGGAGAAACAGGAGAACCCGGAGAAAACCCGCCCAGAGCACCACATGTGGGTCCCTAGGATCGAACCCGAGCCGCCTTGGTGATAGGTGAACGGTCTAACCGCTCAGCCACTGCGCCGCCTAGACCAAATCTTACTACACCATAAATGTAAATCTCGTTAAAACACAATGTATGTCCAAATGCATTTTGGTGGGGTGAACAATTTCGGAGGTATTCCTTGTTGTTTGTGTGAGTTCAACAATACTTATACTTTTCTCAAATGGAAGATCGTTATTCACTTTTTTATCTCTTGGCTGTGCAAAGAGAACGGAATTTCAAAGCTTTAAAACATCGGACTATAGCTCAAAGCGAACTGTATACTCACATTCCCCTTGCACCTACAAGAAAATCAGCATGGAAATATTTATCTCGACTAACATAAAGAAGACAGAGGAATAAGAGTCTGTAACAATAGTTACTACAAGAGTAGAGAACGTCATATGAGTGCAACACATCACATATTTTTACAATAATATAGTTGAGTTTTAATTTTACGGTCACCACATACCACTGAGATTTCCTGTTCCAAAGGTAATTCAGTTTTTTCCCTTTTCTAATCAGAACATGAATCTTGCTCTTGTTTACTCGTTTTCTCGAAAATAAATTGCTTCCGATACCCAAGAGGCGAGACACAAGCATATGAAGGGGCATCCGCATCATCATTCTCGAAAATGCTCAAGAGACAACACTAAGAGATGTGCATCTTCGGCTGCTGGTCTCAGAGACCCAAAGGTGTCACCTCAGTGAGTCAATGACCCAGAAACATGTGACAAGGAAAGCATCTCCATCTGTGATCAAGTCTCCTTAAGGGACTGAAAAATGGCCGAAAAATTATCAAATTGGCGAGTTTTAGGTTTATGCATATAAATGTTTCCCAAACCTTCAGTCATCGGTTGGCAGTGAAACTTTTTAGACTCCGCTATTTTTAAAGGTCTAGCGCAGGCTTTAAATGCCATGTTCCTTACATTTAAATTAAACAAATTAATCACTTTAAACGTAATTATTTTTCTACCTGCCAGAGATTAATGGTGTTTGTTGGGCAATTAAAGTGTATAAAAAGAATAAAACTGTTGTCATGTTTTAGTTTTTGATGTGCATGGATTATTTTAAAATATAAGGCATTTTTACATTGTGAATAAATTGAATAATTAATTCCATCAAAACTATAAAACAGATTGTGCCAAAACTTTCAGTGGTAGTTTATGACATAAACACCCTTAACTGTACGAAGTATTGATTTCATGCTTATAACAATAGAACATTCAAATTTCAGTCCCAGGATCCCTTAATTTCTTTGCTTTCGTGGACATTGGAAATACTTTTTTAACTTTTTTGTGTATTTTATTTTTTAAACTAAAGAAATGTTTACATTTTGAAACCACAGACTGAATTTGAAGTCACATAAATGGAGCACATTCTGGAAAAAATTCAAGAAGAAAGCACTAAATTTAATGCGCATGGGGCAGATAGTGTATTAAAAATGTGAAGTCGAGAAAAAGCCGTTTTTCCACACACATGAGTCATATTACCTGTTTACCACACCTTCCCTCCTTTGTCTAGTACTCTCTCTCCTCAGAATCATAGTTCAACCACTTCTTTCTGAGGAATTTTGTTGTTTTCGAGTCCTTTTTGGCATATATTTTGTTCAAATACTGCCGAAAATTTAAGCAGAAAAGGGGCGTTTTAAATGTAGGGCACATGGCATTTAAAGTCTGAGCTAGGCCTTTAAAGTGCTGGAATATAAAAATGTTCACTGTCAATGACTGAAGGTTTGGGGAACATATGTATGCATAAGCAAAGGCAAGATTTTTTGGTGATACTTATTTGAAAAATTTGCATTAATAATTAAGTTAGTGGTGAATATTATATTCAAAGTTCGCATTAGTTTTACACAAATTTTAGGGTAAAATTAATACACATAGACATTATTCAAATTAAAATTAACAGGTAAGTAATGTTACTGTAACATTATTGTTCAAAATTTCTCCAAATTAAAACATTTATTTTATTATCATCATCATGACATGAATTACTACATATTTCATGCATCAGACATCAGAGCCATTGCCCATCAATCACCATCACCAAATTGCAACATACAAGTTGTGACACTTTCATTTTTCATGGTTGCCTTTCTGTCTGTTACATCAAGTTATTTGTAGAAAAAAAAATATGTTGCTATAAGCATTTGATGCTGGTAACCCAAAGGCATTGATGGAACTTTTCACAGAAAAGTTGGGAACATTCATCTTTTGCTTTGAGTGGTAAGAGTGTTGTTAATATATCAAATTTGTTAACTATGGCCTAACTGTTCAACAATGGCACAAAGTTCTTTGTGCTTTAAGTTTATTGCGGCAGCTTTGATAACACGGAAATGTGACTTTTTATTGTAGCATCACCGATTGCATTGTCGGGCAGCTTTCTTTGACTCTGCCAATATTTATTTTGTAGTATTGTTACAAGTTGGTCTTAAAAGAACCCGGGTTATTGAATTCGTAATAATTAGATGTGAATTCTTCCAATATTATTAAAACCAAAACTTAAACACCAGCGACAATGAGTCAATGGGTAAAACCACTTATTTTTCTAAGCAAAATTTTAAGAAAGCAGATATTTTTTATTTGTCGCAAAAAAAGAACATAATATTCTTGAAAATATGAAAAAATCGCGAAAAAAATTATGCCATATATCACTTCTGACGTATGTCAAATGCATGCAGACCAATTTGTTCTGTAATTGAATAACTTTCTCATTTATCCTTAAAAACAAAAACTCTTGCCTGTGTGTATAAGACTAAAAATTGTGAATTTGATAGTTTTTTCGGTCATTTTTCATTCCCAGGGTCCCTTAAAGTGACACAAGAGTCCAAGTCATTAAGGCCCAATAAATGTGTAGCAAGAGTAAACCTATAATTCAAATAAAATCATCATCATTCTTGGTCCTTTTTCTCAGTGGATTTAACTTTTATAGGTGGGAAGTGGTTTGTATCATATTTTCAAGGTCCCTAGATCAACTGTCCATGGGCTATTGGGGCAGATATTCAATACTTAGTCTTTATGCATAGACAATGAGATGATGAAGAAAATGGCTATGTTATGTTTGAGAGGTAGAATTGGAACTAAAAAACCCAATGCCACAGCCAGGATCTGAACCACAGACCCTCCGCTTGCCAGACGGGTGCTCGTACCATTAAAATTACTGTGAAAACCTGTCAGAATGACATTAAATTCTCCAACCAATTAAGGCTCTGTGGTTCAGATCCCGGCTGTGGCATTGGAATTTTCAGTTCCAATTCTACCTGTCAAACGTTGCTCACACACGGCTTGTGTGTTTGAAAACACCAACAGTAAGTTTGTTGGCATAAATAAATAACAGCTATGTTATGTACTTTCAAACTTAGGTTGGCGGCGCCGTGGCCGAGCGGTTAGCGCGCTCGCCTACCACCTAAGGGGCCCGGGTTCGATCCCGGGGACCCGCATGTGGTATTCGTGGTGGACGAAGTGGCGTCAGGGCGGGTTTTTTCCGGGTGTTCCGGTTTCCCCCGCCATCTCATTCCACCGGTGCTCCATCTTCATTCCATGTGTCATCAGTGTCACCACCTGCGGTGCCGTAGTAGTAAAAGCGGGCGTTAAACACTACAACACCCCAAAGTTAGGTTAGCTTATAAAGTAATTGGGTAGTACTGAAATAAATTCTCT
>CM060962.1:182654637-183019637 GCA_030765045.1 Tenodera sinensis | reverse complement strand
TCGCAAACGTTGGACATCGCTGCTCTATCTTATCATGGAGGAGGGTCCACCATTTCTCGATAACAGACTTTCTTTTTCACTGTATAATTGCCAAACATAACTGAATTATAGGCCTAAGAATAATACTCGTTTTACTTGCATACTTTGAACTAATAATTATAGTTTTTGGTAATAGATTTGTTATAACATTACTGCACGGTAGCTGGTTTTATAACTCAATCCTTTAAGCTCAGAAACATACGTTCCTTCGCTCAGCCGCTTGGAACGTATTCCCTCTTGTTTTATTCATATTCCTTGCTGCGGGGGATATTTCATACCTGTTTGATATCGTGCTTTGTTATAGCCTATGATTCGTCGTGTTTTCCAGTGTAACGAGTCTTTGTTTCTCAAATAAAAACCCCGCATAAGAGGAGGACATGCAAGTAAACATAACTAACGTGACATACATTAGGAAGGAACCACAAAGAAAAACCAATTTGATCCATCAAGAATATGAGTGTTGTCAGTTTGAGACTTTTTCGAAAAACTGCTAAGGCGACAGTGCAAAAGACGAAGGGAGGAACAACTCTAAAGATTCCTGCACACTGTAGTTATGAAAGATACGATTAAGGAAGAGGTTTCCCATGTGCTTTTGAAACGAACAGTATTTCATATTTCAGAAGCACATTAAAATTGACGCCACTGTAAAGTGCTCCATGATATACGTTTAGAATAAACTACGCAAACTCAATAGTTGCTTACAGGGTATAAGGGGCACACGGAGAGGGACTCTAGTGCACTGCCACCTAAAGGCGATGTCTTGTTGCTACCAACCCCGGGAGGAAGGTGTGAAATGCAGCAACCACAGGAGGCTACATGTTACAGGCAGACTGACCACAGAGACGCACGGAAGTCTAATACACGGGTGCGCAACTCAGGCTACTGAGGGGAAACGCTTCAGTCCTCCATCTACTGCTGTGGCGCAACGAAGCCTCCCTTACTTGCTCAGTGGCGAACTGTGTAAACCACCTTAGCACTGTAAACCCTTGTTTGTGTATTAAACCGTAAACAAGCCGTTGTTTTGTTATTTATTTTGTAAGAGGTGCATTTTATTTACTTCTCTGTGATGACACTTGCAAGCGTTTTGATCCCACTAACGCCTCACTGTCCGGGGATAAAGACGTTGTACATAACCAAAGTAACACACCCAAATGCTTGCCAATTAATGTAGACCTTGCATCACTTTTTATTAAACTTATTTTGGAAAAAACGTTTGTTCACACAAGCTGTGGCGAAAATTGGCATTAGGTAGGCTGCAAAGCAACGCATTTTAGGAAAACCTTCACTTGATAATTGCCTGTAGCAATCAAAGTTTACATTTTTCGTATTTCGATCAGTAACTATGGTTACTAACTCACTTTGCAAACCGAACAATGATAATAATGAACGAAAATTGAAAGGATTTGTGAATATGCAGATTTCATTTCGTATATTTTTTTAGATCAGTAAATTTGTGTTCAAATGTAGCAGATAGTTCGTGAAGAATGTTTCTGTAGCCAACTAATGGATTTATCATCCGTAAGGACCGTATGCATGGGAAATTATACATATCTCAAACAGATAGTTGGTTATCCCATTTTGTTAAATGTCCTATAAATGTATTTCCTGATGCGGTGAATGAAACGGTGTTTACATTACTTAATAACAAAATAATCATTTTCCCAGTTAGCATGAAAACGTCGTCGCGATGTTGACATCCTGTTCCCTGTTGTGAGTTGTTGTGTAGTGGACGACTGTAGTGGAAGAAATTACGTCAGCAAGCCGTGACACTGGAAGCCACACTTGCGTACCCGTGAGCTAACATTTACTGCCTCGAAGACCCGTCCAACTACTATAAGATAGTAGAGATAGTAGACTATAGAGCTATCCAGGGATGGCCATGAACGCCCCTTCAACCAAGTAGCTCTTTAGTGTCCATGGGGAACACATTTTCCTCTGAGCCAGCATATGCGCCATATTCCAGCACTGCTACACGCCTCAAAACCTAGAAGCACACCTGGAACTAGAGAAAAAAAACGGAATAAACGGGAGACGATATAAAGGAAATTGTAGCTAATCAGAGAACACCACAGCATTCGTTAACAGACCAGGGAAAAACGCGAAAAGAACCAAGGTCTGAGGAGATCGAAGCCGGGACCTCTCGAATGTTAGCCTCAGATGTTACCGCGGAACCATTTCGCTCGGTTCATAACAACTTAAGCTAATACATAACTCGAGCTTTTTTCGCTTGTTTGTTGTCACCCCTCCTGCAAAAGTTCAAACAATGAGAATGGATTCAAAGCAAACTCCATTTCATGCAGAAAATAAAACACACTTCAGGTGAAGAAGTAACACTACGTTTAAGTTACAAAAGTAAGTGTAACAAATTTGCCTTTTATTCAAAATAACTCACTATAGTATGAAAACAGTCAACGTTTTCCTGGAATATCCTCACTGAACGACCCTTGAGATAAATATATTCTTGTTATTTTCCTTTTTCATTGCAAAGCATTTTTACTATTGCATCATGAGTTTCAGATACTGGAGTTGTGAATAATATGAATAATATCTGTAGCTTGAAATTTCGGCTAAGAACAGGTGAGATTCAACAAACAGGAAGCGAAACACATAGAGAATTCTTTTTTTTTTTTTTTTTTTTTTCCCCGGAAGTTTGTAGCTCGCGTTTTAATGTCCTATTTATGTAAGCCATTGCCTTTTCCTAAATATTAGGTGTTATATGTCTAGCTTTAAAAATTCTTGGTGAATTTTCTATAACCCCCTATATATACATTTTAAGTAGGTAAATTATTGTAGTTTTCACTAAAACTCTAACGTTATTATAACTTTTGGCATAAATGACTGCAATATTTACTGTTGTACGTATTTCTATTGTTTGTAATTTAGTTATTTAAGGTTCGCTGTAAATGAAAAGAACATAAAGGGAGAAGAAGAGAAAACAGACTGAGTTTGTGTATGTGCGCACGTGCATGTTTAACAAAGGCACTTCTTATCTGAGTTGAGTATTTTTAAATAAATGCAATGCATAATAGTATCATAGACATTCACGTATAAGTATTTTCGCTGAAAATGAAATAGGACTAAAATAAGCGTCCTAATGAAGGATTATTTAGTGCCAGTACTTTTTATTTCTGCAGTTTGATTATATTTACAAAAAAATGGTGTAATTTTGCTAATAATTAAAATCCAGGGAAAACAAAACTCTTAAACATCTTCATGTATTTAAAATGAATAAAGCTGTTACACCACAGTGCTACCAGTGTGTCTTCATAATATTTTCTCTAAAAATATTATTACTTTACTTAAGCCCACGATTGTACTTATCAAACATCTGTCAGTATCACAGTTACTAACTTATTAAGCAATTTTTATTCATTTGCAAATTTAAGATATTACCGTGGGCTACACATAATATTTCTTTAGTAATCCCATGTTCAATAATAACAGGATGAGCACAGGCACAGCGCTTAGAGTGTTGTGCGAGATGTAACTTGTATTTTACAAAAGGAGATTCGTGTCCCGAAAAGCATGATTTGGACAATGTGGACAATCAAAGTTTGACAATGCTTCTCATATGGCATGTGTTCCATGTTTGAGAAAGAAACATTCACCAACCCAACAACACTATCATGCAAAGCATTAAGCTACACATACAGATCAAAATGTCAACTACCTCTTTGATTATCAGCGATACAGAAATTATGGTCCGTGCAAACCGTGCACGACGGCACGATTGATCTCAAATGTAGGAAGATTATCAATCACGGCTACAGTGATGATTAATTGGTTGCATTACCATTAGGATGATCAAAATCAATCTGAACCAAATTAGAGACCCCCATACGGCCAAATGACTCAAAGACAACTTATGGAGAAGGACTTAGCACCTCAATCGCAAGACGATCTTTGGTGCCTATGCCCCTTGAAGGGGCACCCCCAGGGAGGATGGTTGAGGGTGGCTGGAACGTTGCCACAACAGAGCAGAGGGCAGGGCCCTTACATTTTTCCAGTTAGACGTACCCCGCCCGAGGTTGGCTCAGCCCAGTTCCTCACCCACCTCTTCGGGTTCGTACTCCCAAGGGGGACACTGGACTCAGAAACCGGTTCCCCTCCCTCCCTGGGGCTTGTATCATCCCACGGAGTCCCGAAAACCAGTAGGCTTGCATTCCAATCCAGAGGGCATTCACTCTCCCTATCATGCTGCTACCGCGACGCTCGCCGACGCTTCCAACCTAAAAGAAACCTAACAGAATGAAGAGTGAAATGAAATGATTAATGAACGAAATGGAAGGACAGGAAATTCTTCCCAGCTCTCGCCTGGTGACTCGGGGAAACCTCCGAAAAAACCCATGGGTCAGGAAGGCTGCCACGGGGATCAAGCCCGCGACTTCCCGAATGCAGGCCACAGACGTTACCGCCTGAGCCATCCCGCTCGGTCACAGGACCCAAACTACAGACCTCGTTTGATAACTTCAGTTAGTCGTCCCACAAAATATTTGAATCATCCAGTATAAACGCACTACAAGTTAATTGTAACCACACATTTCAAGTGGAACAGCAACAAATTATGTCCCAAAAGCAAATATGCACAAATTCTCAAGCACACAATCCACTGTATTAGGTACCTCAAAATATTCCTTAGACGTCGCCAGAAATGTCACATAAGACGGAGAAGCGGCGCGTTCATTGCTGTGTATTGGAGAAATATTAATAAGGACTATACTATCGCGCTGACTAACACTAAATTCGTTATTTCATAACAATATATCTTTCTTGGAGTCATAGCCATATTGTCCTTTTACTCCTGCTTATTACTGGCTGGTGACAAACTCGCCCTATACTACAATTAACTGGAAACTTCAGTATTACACTGTAACGCCAGGATTACAAGAGTAAATTGTTAAATCAGAACAACGTTATAGTATACCTGAAATGAGCGGAATGCCTCCGGCGGTAACGTCTGTGAATTACACTCGTGAGGTCGTGGGTTCGATCCCCGTTGCCAACCTTTTTCGGAGGCTTCCATGGGCCGCCAGGCGAATGCTTGGAATGATTTCCATATCCTCCGAATTTCCTGTTCCTCCATGTCGTTACATTTCATTTCGTCCTTCCTCCCATTGGGTTTCTTTCAGGGTTGGAAGCGTCGGCGAGCATCGCGACAGCAGCACGATAGCGGAAACAAATGTGCTATGGAAATCTCGTCCCCCGGATTGGAAGACGAGCCTACTGATTTCCGGGCCCCCCATGGGATGGTGAGAGAACGGGGGGGGGGGGGGAGCCGGTTCCCGAGTCCCACGGCCCCTTTGGAAGTACGAACCCGAAGAGGTGCGAGAGGAACCGGGCTAAGGCAGCCTCCTCCGGGGTGCTTCTATCTTGGAAAATGTAGGGACTCTGCCCTCTCCTCTGTCGTGACAACGTTCAGGCCACCTTTCAAATCCATTCGCCTCATCCATCCTTCTGGGCGGTGCCCCGTCAGGGGCATAGGCACAAAAGATCGCCTTTCGGTCGAGATGCTAAGTCCCCCTCCGCAAGTTGTCATTGAGTCATATTCTATCTGGGTCCGTATTAGAATCTAGATCTCCAATTAGGGAATTTCCTCACATAATAGATTTTCTGTAATATATTGTTCATTGCCATGAAACAGAACAACAGCCTACAGAGTAGATGCGGTATAGATGTCCACCTTTAAATTACGAATAGAAAATATTGAATGGGAGAAAGTTGTCATTACCTTCGTTTCATCTAGAATAAATAATGTCCAATGCAGTATTTGGCAACACAGCAACACCGAAGCACGTAGGTACCGCACTGCCTGTCGTGACATACAAACTGTCGTATGAATTAAACAACAATGCTCTCGCTTGGAAAGGGATAGCGTGTACGAAAGGTTTACATTTTAAACACATCTGCACCGATAGTGAACCTCGAATGACTGAAAGAGCTTTGCCAAACGTACACAGTGAAGAAAATTATATGTTAAAATTACAACTTAACAAGGACTTTACGAGGAAAAACGAAATTAAACATTGACATAAATTGTCGTCAGTGTATACTTTAATGCAATTTGCCTTTAGGAAAGTGTATTCTCGCGTTTGCTCATATGACTCTTGTAAAGGTTTTTAAAATGTTATCGCATTTCGCGCATCATGCTTCCCAGTCATGAAACAATGCTCGGTCCAGATGTGGTAGTATAGACCAGGCGTGTCAATAAGGAAAAGAGAGAGAGGGTAGCAACTGCTCCCACACCACATTACGGAACGACACAGGATGTTCAAGTCGAAGCTGTACATTAATCCTCATTACACCGTTGTTTGCCCGTACAAATACACGGCACATTGTAATGGTAAAATGAGCCCCATTTGTGCAGGTATTTTAAATCACTTAGCTCTTAGCTCTAGATCGAACTAAACCAGGTTTCAAAGCCGAACAGCTTAGCCGTAGAACGTAAACTAAGTTCACATCTGTTAACGTAGACCTGGGTCTGCTTTTTACATGATTAAACTTAGAAATACGGTAACTGGCTCTAACAGACACTTGATCGTTGGAAGTTTGTGATGGCTTATATTTATGAGTCTGTTGGAGAACTGGAACTTCAATTCCTCAACCCTCTGTTGTCGAGTATGTCCTACATGACAATAAAATTAATTACAATGCTGAAAAGTGTGATAGCACCAGTAGTAAGATTTTTTTCATCCTGCGAATATAAATTAATGTACAGCGTGATGATAATGATTATATTAAAGCAAATAACAATTAATAGTAATGATAATAATAATGATGATGATGATGAAGAAGAAGATGATGATGATGATGATAACAACAACAATAATAATAATAATAATAATAATAATAATAATAATAATAATAATAATAATAATAATAATAATAATAATAATAATAATAATAATAATAATAATAATAATAATAATAATAATAATAATAATAATAATAATAATAATAATAATAATAATAATAATAATAATAATAATAATAATAATAATAATAATAATAAACGTTTTAAGAAACGACTCGTATATAAACATATTGATATAACGAACTTGCCAAATTCATTGATGTTTTTTGTTAAAATGTTGCCTAATGTTAAAATGACGTACATGGCGTAATGAATAATTACAAATTAAACAAATTGGTTTTTCACTATGTAAAATACAAAAATAATCCCCTTTAAATTCTGAATGAAAAGCGCGCGTGATCATTCTGAACCTCCGTCCAATACCTACCACAGAACATGTACTGTTTATTAGTTTCAACTGCACCGTGTAGCCTGCTGGTACGGAGAAGGTACACGGCTGAGTAGAGGATGTGTCTCGTAGGAGACAGTTAATAACATGCCTGTGGTAGTCATTAATAAATGCCATCCGTAATTCAGAACCTATTGGAAAATGAGACATTCGTAATGTTAGGTATCGGTATAGAACATACAATGTAGAGGGACGCCTTCAGCAACGTAGACTACAAAAATCTACTTAGGTCATAGCCTCTCCATGAAGAAGGGATGAACTGAAGGAACCACAGACGGTTACACGCCACAGAGGCGCGCAGAAGTCCCTAAAATGTCCATGCTCAAAGACCCGACCCACTACTAGAACTGCAAAGGATGAACGACCCTTGTAACCAGGCAGTCCTCTGATTCGACGTGGAATAGATAGACCTTTTCAGGGAAGCAATCATCCACGCCATCCGTCCGGTACCATCTCACGCTTCGAAACTTGGAAGCACACCTAAAATATGAGAAAGAAGCGGAATGATAGAGAAATGAGGGGAAGGAAATCATGGTAAGAGAGAAATAACCAGAGCATTCGCCTGTCGATCGCGGAAAATCACGAAATGATGTGGGCGTTAGATGGGATTTAAACCCGGAATCTTCCGACCGTGGAAGTTCCTCAAGCAAATAAAGTCTTAAAAATTAAGAATTACATGCCACTTGAAAAATCTGATGTGTTGCACTCACACGACTTTCTCTAACCATTCTTACAAACTCTTATTCCTATATCTTCTTCGTGTTAGTTGAGATAAACATTTGCAGAAATTGTAAATGCAAGGGGAGTAGGTATGGGAATACAATACGCTTTGAGCGATAGTCATATCTTTCAAAACTTTGAGACTTCTTTCTCTTTGGACTGCTAAGATATAAAAAAAATGGATAACATCTTCCATTTGACGAAAGTTTAAGTATTCCAAAATTCACACAAATAACAAGGAATATCTCCGAAAGTGGATCACTCTACAAAAAAGTATTTGGACACAAATTGTGTGCTTTAGCAAGATCTACACTTTTTGTATCGCACGACTTGGTCTATCTCTTAGGGTTTACCAGTTATGCAAAAGTCATCCAGAGTAAACAGGGCTACACGGCTATAGCCAGAAAATTCAAAATATACATTTCGTTTGCCATAAAAATATCTCAGACACATGACATTTTAATCAAAATCGTTAGAGCCATTTTCTAGAAAATCAAAATGTTCGAAAAATTGCCCATGTAAAGGGTAGTTTAGGGTGGGGGAATTTTCTTCAAAATATTCGTGTCGAATCCTTAACAGATATTAAACCTAAGTACCGACTTTGGTTTTTAACCGACTTTTTGTTTTTGAGTTATGCTGTCCACAGACTGACACAGAGAGAGAGAGAGAGAGAGAGAGAGAGAGAGAGAGAGAGAGAGAGAGAGAGACAGGGGCCTTTTCTAAAAATGTTTTTTATTCAGGGGGCCTCAAAACATATTTCCGGTGAAATCTCGACATCGAATATTTGGGTGGAATACAATACCTACTTCCTTTACTTACTATACGTAGTGGAAAAAGTAAACATGGCTCTGCTTCAGGGGACAGATGAGTGACTTTTGAAACCCTCATCCACAGTTAACTGGTTTTTTTTTTTTTTTTTTTTTTTTTTTTTTTTTTTTTTTTTTTTTTTTTTTTTTTTTTTCCTCCAAAACTCGTTAGGGACACAAAGTGCGTTTCTGAGAAAAATGCTTTTTCCTATTTATTAGTAATAGATTTTGGTTGGCACTGCAATTTTTAATGATTCATTCTCTTTCCTAAAATTGTTTCAACACATGGGAAAACAAACAATTGGCTTAGTTTAACTTGTGAAATTTTAAGGTTTCGAAACTCGGATTTTTTTTTTCAAAAACCAAGAGATGTTAACCTTCTTAGCAAGTTAAATCTGAGATTTTGCTGTTTATTGTCAAGGATAAACCACTTTTGCTTGTTAGCTTCGTTATGGAATCCTTTTTATGGACATAGAATTAATATAGCTGTCGCAAAGTTTGATGGCGGGTGGCTCGATACTAAATTTAATCATAGGCTTGCCATACATACCTTTCTGTGTTGTATAGTTAAACACGCTGTGAAATCATCCTGTAAAGTAAATGATATAAATGTCATTTGTACCCACAAAATGTATTTGCACGACAGGAAAAAGAATAGTAATGTTCCGCTATAAGCCGCCATTAAATTTTCCGACTACCATAAATGCTTAGCAGGCATGTTGGCCAATAGTTTCTTGATGTTTTAATGCTTTGTTCATCGTTTTAACTTCATTCGCTTGTATTTTGAATATTTGATACAACATTTTGCCGGTCTTAGCATAAGAGTAATTTATATATTTAGGATATCTGATTAAACAATTGTTTGTTATTTATTATATTGTTAATTTATATGTATATTACTTTTTATTTATTTTCACCTTTGCATAGTTCATAACCTAAGCACTATAAAACCACTATATTACAGTTTAATTAATATTTTCGCTGCCAATAACGTGTAGGCATATCCGTTATCGATTTTTAACTCGTCCTGTGCTAATAACATGTATACACGCTATAGGCGTTGCGGTAAGAAGTCAAGATATAAACCCCGAACATCTAAGTAGGAAATGTGTAACTCCTAGACAGAGATTTCTGAGGGTGATTTTAACACAATGTGCCGTCTGTTGCGGTGCTGCTCAATTGAATGAAATATTAGAAGGTCTGCGCGATGCATACGTTTCTGCGCCATGAGCATGCGAGCTTCGTATCACGTGACACGGGGATTTACTAGATTTCAATGGCTTTCTCAAGCATTGCGGAATTGTACATATTTTTTGAAATCACTAAGCTAATGACCAGAATGAGAAAGAATGGAATAAAAGAGTACTGGTCCTAACATCCTACTATTGTATTTCAATGACAATGAGACTCAAATACAGAAGGAAAGGCTACACAAATTGAAACCAAATTGAACATCTGAGGAGAGTTTTCAGAGAAGTGTTGTAGGTAACCTTTTCAAGATCTTTGTATATATTAAAGTCTTATCTTTTTCAAGGCCAGAGTGCAATTTTTACAATATATCCCAGCTAAGAGACAGATTTGGTGTGAAGGTGTTTCTGTTCTGTGAATGTGAAACAGCGTACATCTTGATTTCACTATATACAAGATGGAAGGGAACTTATTACATTCCTTCTAATATGTGTTTCATAGAAGCGTTACAAACAAAAGAGTCGAATGGCATTTTGTTCTTTGATCAGGTGATTTCGAAAAAATAAATGGTTTTTGTTCTAAATTGGATGCGTGATTCCACAAGAATGTACAATGTTACTTGTAAGATGCGGAGAATAACTTTGCCCGCCTCGGTAGCGTGATGGTTAGCGTGTCTGCCTCACGTTCAAGAGGTCGCGAGTTCGAATCGCTTAAGGTACGTTATCCGGGTAAGGCTTTTTTCCGAGATTTTCCCTACCCTGAGAAGGCGAATGTCGGGTGACTTAAAGCTCCGTGGACCTCGGGCTCATTTGAGCATCGTTTCACCTATTTCATTTCATTCATTCGTCCGTGATGACACAATGTTGGAGGACGTTAATTAAATAAAAAAAAAGTCGGAGAATAACTTATTTTTGACATAGCTTCGGTAATAATTACGTGGTATCACACAGGGTTTAGAAATAATTAATCACTTACAAGAATTGAAGGATTACTCCGAGTAGCTTTTTCAGACTTGAAGTAACTCGACAACGTTGCGTTGAGATTGGTCAGGGAACTGAATTGGTTTCTGGATGTAACCAGGTCGGTCGCTTGCAGGGTTGTGTTACCTTTTGGGAGCTAACGCTTGTGACTGGCCTACACTCGTACAGTAATCATGGAAGGACACGACATGGTATTTGTTTACGTTCACGAGACACCACGCTGCGGTGGTTGTTTATGTACTGACCTAGTGAAAGTGTCACCCACACAATCTGCAGTATTGCCAGCTTGAAAAAAAATCATTCTGTTGTTTAACGACACTGTCAATTGCCAGGATCACATCACCGTCGCCGGTGTGCCGGAATTTCGTCCCGCAGAAATTCTTTTTCATGCCAGTAAATCTACTGACATGGAGCTGTCATTTTTAAGCACACTTAAAAACCATCGGTCTGGGCCGGATTTGAACCCTCAATCTTGGGATCAGTAGGCCAGCGTCTAACCAACTGAGCCACCCAGATTGCCAACTTGTTTTTCACAAAACTAACATATCTCCGTAGGAAATGGTCAGATACAAAAACGTAAGATACAAAATGTGTTCCAAATAGCGAGATCTATCACTGGTTTAAATTAAGGTAATGACTTCCTTTCCATCCTGTACGCAGGGGCACACAGATATTCTTACTGGACGTGAATTTGGTATTTCAGGAGCAGTAATACGAACACTGATGCAAGGATACAAAGGTCACAGTTCATGGCTAGATAATTTGTATTCCAGTCCTACACTTAAAATTGGCTACATCAAAATGAAACCTATGGTTGTGGCGCAGTAAGAAAAACTGATGTGTTGCACTCACATGACTTTTTCTACTCTTGTACTAACCATCCTTACAAACTCTTATTCCTATATGTTATTCGTGTTAGTTGAGATAAACATTTGTACATAATTATCTTATTGCTTATTTCCTTGTAGGTGCAAGGGGAATATTAGAATATAGTAGGCTTTGTGCGATAGTCAAATCTTTTAAAGCTTAGAGATTCCTTTCTCTTTGCACACTTAACATATAAAAAATGAACAACGGTATTCCATTTCACGAAAGTTTGAAGTTTTCCGAATCTGACACAAATAAGGAATATCTCCGAAATGGTTCAACCTACAAGAAAATTCATCGGGACATAAATTGTGTATTTTGGCAAGATCTACATTTTTATAGAGTATGATTTGGTCTACCTCTAACGGTTTACCAGTTATGCAAAAGTCGTCCAGATTAAATACGACTACACGGGCTATAGCCAGAAAATTCAAAATATAAATTTCATTTGTCATAAAAATATCTAAAATATATGACATTTTAATCAAAATCGTTAGAGCCATTTTCAAGAAAATCAAAATTTTCGAAAAATTTTCTATCTAAAGGGTAGTTTAGGGTGGGGCTATTTTCTTCAAAATCTTCGTATTGCATCCTTGAAAGACACTAATCTTAAATACCAACTTTGGTTTTTAACCTACTTTTCGTTTTTGTGGTATGCTGTCCACAGGCTGACAGACTGACACAGAGACTGACAGACTGACACACACACACACACACACACACGCGCGCGCGCGCGCGCAGACCTTTTTCTACAAATGCTTTGTTTTGGATTCAGGGGGTCTCAAAACATATTTTCGGTGAAATCTCGACACCGAATTTTTGGGTGGAATACAATACTTCCCCTATTTACCAGTAGAGAAAGTAAAAAAAGAAAGGAAATGTCCAAAATGAGTGAAAAATATGTGTTGCACACACATTACTTTCCCTACTCTTGTACTAACTGTTTTTACAAACGCTTGTTCCTCTATCTTCCTGTTAGTCGAGATCAACATCGGCAGAAATTATCTTATCGCCAATTTTCTTGTAGGTGCAAGGGGTATATGAGATTACATGCTTTGAGCGATAGTCATATCTTTTAAAGCTTTGAAATTCCGTTCTCTTTACACGGCCAGGGGAGAAAAAAACTGATTAACGACTTTCCATTTGAGAAACGTTTGCGTACTGCAAAACTCACACAAATAAAGAAATATCTGAAATGGTTCACTCCATAAAAAATGAATTTGATAGTACTTGTGTGTTTTGACGAGGTCTACATCTTTTGTATAGTAAGATTTGGTCTGTTTTGCTGTTTACCAGTTATGCAAAAGTCATCAAGAGCAAACAGGACTAAATAGGCTATAGCCAGGTAATGCAAAGTATACATTTCGTATGCATAAAAATATCTTAAACATGGCATTTTAGTCAAAACCGTTACAGCTATGTTTCAGAAAATGAACATTTTCAAAAAATTGTCCATGTGAAGGGTAGTTTAGGGTGGAGGAATTTTCTTCAAAATCTTCGTGTCGCATCCTTAAAATATATTAAACTTAAATACCAACTTTGGTTTTTAATGGACTTTTCGTTTTTGAGTTATGCTGTCACCGGCAGGCAGGCAGGCAGACAGACAGACAGACAGACAGACAGACAGACAGACAGACAGACAGACAGACAGACAGACAGACAGACAGAGAGGCAGAGAGGCAGGCAGGCAGGCAGACAGACAGACAGACAGACAGACAGACAGAGAGGCAGGTAGGCAGGCAAGCAGGCAGGCAGACAGACAGACAGACAGACAGACAGACACGTGGACCTTTTTCGAAAAATTCTTTGTCTTTGGATTCAGGGGGCCACAAAACGTGTATTTCCGGTGAAATCTCGACATTGGATGTTTAGATCGAACGTAATACTTCCCCTACTTACTATACGTAGTACAGAAAATAGAAAAGAGGAAGGAAATGCCCAAAATGAACAAGAAATTGAAAAAAGGAAAAAAAAAAAAAAAGACTGGAGACACACAAAACATGGTAGTACTTAGATAGATGGACAGACGAGAGGTCTGTATGTTGACAACACTCCACACAGATGCAACGAGACAGTCAATGAAACTCAAAGGAACACAAAACAGATAATAAAGCCCGACTCTGTCATGGATTATAACAAAAGTGTGGGCGCTATAGATACGTTAGACATAATGATTAGCTCTCTGAAATGTGTCAGAAAGGCTTTGAAATTATATAGAAAATTCTTGTTCCATCTCATAGATATAACTTTGCTAAATTCTTCGGCAATATACAGAACAAAAACAGGTAGGAATATTACTCTAGCTGATTTTTAGCTGTGCGAAATTTTCGAGCGGTAAGGGAAAATTCATGAATCTGAATTGAGAGACTAGTAAACAAAAGAAAGAAGGTGTGACAAACAGGTAATCTGACTCATGATGCATGTGTGTAGAAAAATTGGTTTTTATCGACTTCATATTTTTAATACTCTACCTGCTCCATGTACATTCAATTTTGCGCTATGCTTCTAAAATTTTTCCGGCTCCATTTATGGGACTTCAACTTGCAAAGAAATTAATCGCTTTAAAAGTACTTTTTTTTTTCTTGCTGCCACAGTTTGGTGTTTGTTGGGCAAAGTTCATAAAATAATAAAGCTGTTGTGATATTTTAGTATGAAACAGACTGTGCTGTAACTTTGTGTGGTAGGTATAACTTAAACACCCTTAACTGTGTAAAGTATTTATTTCGTACCTATAAAAATATAGAAAATACAAATTTCAGTCCCAGGGTTCCTTATTTTACTATCTTGCTAAAAATTGCAATGGGTCTTCTTTCTTTGAAGAAGTTCCAGAGAATTTTAGAGAAAATAATCACATGTCATTCTCCCTGGAAATAAATGCTCTCCACTCATCCATCAACAAGCAAGCCACGCTAGCAACATGTCAGTTACCAGTCCGATTGAGTACAACGGGAAATTGTGTTTCTATCGATTTATACAACGTTCAGATTGGAAGCACAGAGAACTCCCTTGTTTACATGTTTGATCTATAGTGATTGGGCATATGACCCTCCTTGTTCGCCATTGGTTACAACTGAGAAACAGGTGAAAATATTTGTCCTTTTCCTATACGAAACTAATACTTTGCTTGGGGTCTAACCTCAATTGGCCATCAGATTAACAAATGAGTACTGGCATTCCTAAAGGTGCTAGGTGTCAACATTTCCAAAATGGATAATCTCCCTTCGAAAATATTTTAAACCATGGGTTCTTCCACTCTAAGGTGACACATCCTGTTGCTTTCTCTGTCACCTACCTATAGTAGGCAAGAGGAAGTATTGAATTCCAACAAAAAATTCTGTACCACAATTTCAGTGAAAATACTTGTTTTGCATACCCGGAGTCCGAAAGAGCATTTTATCAAGGTGTGTGTGTGTGCTTGTGTGTGTTTGTGTGTGCATGTGTGCGTGAGCACGCGCACTTGAAGACTATAAGCCAAAACCGACACGTTCGATAAATATCGTCGTAAACCTTCATATAGGCCTCGACAAGGCGCAGTAGCATTTCAGATGGTAAAGCTTAAGTCGCTACCAGGAATTATTGGAAGCGGTTATATTCTCTATAAAACCAAACACGAGAGACTTCTAACACAAGAGGAGTCCTTTAATTTAGACTCTGAAAAGCAACTTAACAATTACATCATTAAAAGACAATTTACATAAAGAGTGTCTGGTGATTACATGATGCGTGGTACCTGGTGATGCTCCATGACTGTTCCCTCACCAGGTTAGCTTAGAAGAGAGGGAAACGTTTCGACAACGTTTTGTCATCACTCCCTTTCCCATCCTTTCATTGGCCTTGACAACATTACCAACTTTAACATAACTCTCTCCATGGGACCAACGATCATCGGAACACCGCAATATCAAACTTGCTATACTTTGTTCAGTCTTTTGAGACAATGGAAGGTTATATCTCCCCCTTCCACTGTCTCAAAAGACTTTGAACAAAGTATATATAGGTCTAGTGTGCCCTAAGAATGCGACTGAAGATTTTCAAGAAAACCTCCACCTCAAACCATCATTTATATGAAATATATTACAAAATGTTCGATTTTATCAAACGTGCTCTAACAATTGTCATTAAAATACCATATGTTTAAGATATTTGTAAGAAAAATAAAATGGATAAGTATCTTAAATTTTCTGGAAATAATCTGGGAATCCCTCTTTATTAGGGAAGATTTTTTTAGAATATTGTACAGCTGGTAAATCATAAGCGATAGCCAAAAAGCTGCTAAAAGTGTGAATTTCTTTAAAGCACACGATTCATGTTAAACAACCTTTTGCAAGTATCACCCATTTCTGAGATCTCCGTTGTGATTAGCTTCAATTTCAAAATTCCTTTGTCATGTTTAATATTTTGTTGTTATTCAGCTGTTTCTCGCGATGTCTTGGAAGTAGTATGGAATTTCTATACCAACATATACCGATGTGGTTATGAAACATTTGACTATCTATTCGGTTTCTTCTTTCCCCTTTGTACTTTCAACGAAATGTGTAATCAAACTATGTCTTCAAAGTTTTATTTCCATTAGCATTATATAGAGAGAACATACACACGCATATCCGAAACAGCAAGATATTCTTGGTCCACAGTTGATCGCCTAACTCGAGTTTATTCGCATCGAGTCGTGATTCTTCGTTCCAATCACAGGAGTGTTGGAAGCATGCCTGTCGACTGGAATAGCCGCTTCGCTGACGCATCGATGTTCCCAAAAGTTTTGGTCCGAAACATACATTTTGACTGCCGCATGTGATGCTTACTTTCAAATGCACACGCTAGATGACACTGCGCAACCGGTATGCTAAAACTACAAGGTTCCAACAAATTATTTAATTATACAACCTCTGTGTTGCATACCAAATAATTTTTAAAAAATAACATATATTTAGTCCATAATTTGATGCATTATATCAGTTTCTACGTATACTGCCCTTGGCATAGTATTATATTGGATAACTTGTACAGTATTTGAGTCAAGGGGCGATGTGGCTAAAACAGCACGATTGGCTAACTGTATCTCATTTAATACGAAATTTGAAAGTTGTGGTTACCGAGAGTAAACTGGAAAGAATATTCTTGTATTTGTAAGGCTCGCAAAATTTGAAAAACGTGCTAGATCGTGTGAGCGAATCTGTTGTCACAAGGCCGTTGGTAAGTATGATGTATGACCTGAATTGCAATGTACCTGCAATACTTATTCATTTATTTTCAAAATAGAACTGTGTTGATGACGCATGATATGACTTGACTAACGTTACTTTTTGCAACTGAACTGTAGTTCGAATTTAATCTGCCTATGCATGATTACATTAAAAATAAAGCATTTGGTAACTTGATAGTATGTGAACTGCTAGTGAACACCAAGTCCATTTGGAATCCTATTTAGGTTTTATAGTTATTAGGGAACTAGAATTGAAAGGCTTTTCTTTCTCATTTTAATATAAATTCACTTTTGCATTTTCTGAATTTCAGGACTGTGTATATAACCATATATGAACTACGACTCCTCTTTAAGTACATTTTTAGGGCTATGGTACAGATTTCCTTCATTTATCATTTGAAGTAAGTTATATTTAACACATTTGCCACTTTGCTGTCATAACCCAACGGCAGATTCATTGCTACATCTTTCGTAAATTATCTTTTCCTCAATTTTGTCACTGGGAGAGATTAGTGCACAAATCTGAACATTGTTAGTACAGCATTGTGACATGGCCTGATCACTAGTCACCTTACCGCGTGCATGGGGCTGTTTCGTTCAGTGCTGATGGCTTGCCTCTCGATCTGGGCGAACACACTCACGGCATAACTGACACTGCTGCACGCGATGCGGCAGCATATTACTCATCACCTGCTAAGATTAAACTTCTTTGCAAGCTGCACAAAGTATTACTGTCATTTTAATATTTTAAACTTACAAACTTTAGTAAAGAAGGATGTGGTAAAATGTCTGGTATTGGATACTTCATAAGTTGCTACAATGTTTCAGTCTGCACCATCTTACTACTGCTGTGATATTAACCGATACATAGTTCATGGTATCTTCACAGAAAAATGATTTCTTTGAAGAACCATTGAGATGAGATTAACTAAAAGTATTGAAATAAAGAAGCAAGTGAGTGAAGCTACAATGTTGCACTTACAAAATTAAGGAGTTGCACAGTAGTTACTGAAGACCAAAGAGAATTTATTAAGAATAACAGGATATTTTACAGTTAGTGATGGGAGATAATGTAGCGTATTGACTAAAACGCTTCATAGATATTTTCCCGCACTTTTAACACTATATGGTTGTTGTTGTAGTGTTTAACGCCCGCTTTTACTACTACGGCACCGCAGGCGATGACACTGATGACACATGGAATGAAGATGGAGCACCGGTGGAACGAGATGGCGGGGGAAACCGGAGCACCCAGAGAAAACCCGCCCTGACGCCGCTTCGTCCACCACGAATACCACATGCGGGTCCCTGGGATCGAACCCGGGCCGCCTAGGTGGTAGGCGAGCGCGCTAACCGCTCGGCCACGGCGCCGCCAACACTATATGGCACTGTTTTATTGCACAAGTATTAAGAATACACCTTTAGGAATCATAATTGACACACGTAATATGTAATTTATTTCTGTAAACATCTGTAAATTGCACTTTATTGAGGCAAGGTGCTGAAAGTGAAACAGTCGAATGAAATATCTACACGCGCTTCACCCAAGACATCACGGGAGCTTTCCTCTCCACCGCATCCCTTCCCACTCCTGTCCAGATGTTGCCAACATGAGCATTTGACACAGAACCGCACGCGCCATTTCCAGCATATGTTGCTGACATAGTTCCTGTGTTTCATATGTTGGCAGTACCACTTTGCCCGCCTTCCCCTCGCTAATGTCCCTTCTACGTGCCATCGCTATAGGTTATCTGCTTTCTAACGAGGAATGAAAAAGATGATTTGCCTGTTTTTAAGAGTTTCAGGAGGCAATATAATGATCTTAAAACAATAATAATGCACTAAGGTTATTTATCAAGGCACCCAACATTCCCTAATGTAAGTATTTGTGACGAAAACTGGGTTTTCGTCAACAGGCTACATTATCCGTGATGGGCCAACCGAATGTTTTGCACCATCAACTGTTAACCGATAGTATCCTGTAAAAACCAAATGTTTTTATTCGGTTTTGTCATTTGTATGAACATGTTCAAGTATAATTGGAGCAGTTCAAGCGGTTTTCTTTCAATAGTCATACACTTGATGGTACGATTGTATAAATATTTGGTTCTGCGTTGCATTAAAATTATATTTGCAGCACAGATGTAAACCCGGAGTTTTCACAGGGTCCAGAAACGCAATTTTAGCTGTAAAAGTGTAATTGATACGTAATCATGAACCTTAAATATACTCGTTATACAATTATTAATTGTTTGATTTATTCGAACGTTTATCGTTGTATTGAGTTAGGTTATGTTCGTTGAAATGTAAATATACTTTTTAAGATAGCACTAGATGAAGCATAATAGCTATTTGACAATTTATCTTTGGTCGAGATCATTTAATAGCATGGGCTTTAATTACAACAATGCTATTCTTCTCATTCATTTCATTCTTCTCAGTCAGAAGTCGGGAAAAAGACAGTTGAAATGATTACAAGCTCAAATGTTTGCTTATGGACATTTCTTAGAAATTCCGTTCTCTTTGCATGCCGACGATATAAAAAAGTGAATAACGACTTCCCATTTGAGAAAAGTAGGTATATACATATTGGAAACTTCAAACAAATAACAAGGAATGTCTCGAATGTGGTTCACTTCACATAAAATCTGATGTGTTGCGTTCACATGACTTTCTCTACTCTTGTACTGACTATTCTTACTGCTTGACAAAGCCATGAGACGTATCGGAAAGAATGTAAAACTTCCGAGCTATTTAAGCGCGCTTATCGCACGAACACGGCGAGACAGGGTATGTATACTCTGTTTGGATGCAATTAGATATTCAAGACAGCAAAGTATCATATATCGTTAGGCGCAAGAGATCATCTATTTGTGTTTTAACACTGACTATACGCCAAGTTACTATTGTTTTGTTGTTCTAATAAACAAGATAAGAAACAATCGTAGCCAAGGACAATACGACTCGTCGCTTTGCCATGTACCAGCTCTTATTCCTCTATCTTCTTCATGTCAGTCGAGATAAACTTTTGCAGATATTAACCTTATTCCTAATTTTCTTGTAGGTGCAAGGGAAATATGGAAATACAGTAGGTCAATGCTCTCCAACTTATGCACTCTGGCACATTTAACTGATGCCCAAGGAGGCGCGGGCACCATCACACCGTTTGGTTAAGTACCGTTCTTGTGGAGGGAAAAAGGGATAGCACTGGCTAGGGAAGTAATGAATACAGCTTTAGATGTACAAAAACATACTTCATGTGTGTACTGGGAAGATATTCGGAAGGAAATGGTTTTGTCTTGAAATTTGAATTAATATTAGAAATCATCGGAGTACAAATTTGCTTATGAAGGGTGCCAGAAAAATATATCACGAGCACTGCAATAGCCTTTGCGCGATAGTCAAACCTTTCAAAGCTGGTCGATGTAGAAAGGCCTTGCAATTCCGTTCTCTTTGGACGGCCAAGAGATAAAAAACTGAATGACGATCTTCCATTTGAGAAACGTTTAGCTATTGCAAAACTCACACACTAACAATGGATATCTCCGAAATTGTTCATTCCGCCTAAAGAATAAAAACATTTGGACATAGCTTGAGTGCTTTAACAAGATCTATACTTTTATATAGTAAGATTTTTCTTGCACGGTTTACTACTTATGCAAAAATCATCAAGACTAAACAGGACTACATGGGCTATAACCGGAAAATTCAGAATATACATTTCATTTGAAATAAAATAGCTTAAACATACCTCATTTTAATCAAAATCGTTAGAGCTGTTTTTGAAAAAATCAAAATTTTCGAAAAATGTTTCATGAAAATAGTAGTTTAGGGTAGAAGAATTTTCTTCAAATCTTAATGTCGCATCCCTGAAAGATATTAAACTTAAATACCAACTTTGATTTTTAAGTGGGTTTTCGATTTTGATTTATGCTGATCACCCACCCACACATACACACACACACACACACATACATGCACACACAAACACACACGGACTTTTCCTAAAAATAATTTTTTGGAATTAGGGTCCTCAAAACATTCATTTCCGGTGAAATCTTGACATCGAAATTTTGGGTCAAATACAACACATCCCCTATTTACTATACGCAGTGGAGAATGTAAAACCATATATTTGACATAAATTGAGTGTTTTTCTGAGATATGAAGCCTACTTCTGACGGTATTTCCAGAAAATTCAAGATTTAATTTCATTTGGCATGCAAACACTTTAAACATATGGTATTTTAAGAAAAATCGTAATCACTTTTGGAAAAATCAAAATTTTCGTACAATCTACCGTACAGAGGGCAGTCTGGGGTGGGGGAAAATCTTTGTGTCGCATCCTTGGAAGATTCTGAACTGATATCCCAAGTTTGGTATTTAGCCGACTATTCGTTTTTCAGTTATGCTTTTCTATCTTTCTCTCCCTCGCTCCCTCCCTCTCTCTCTCCTCTCTCTCTCCCTCTCTCTCACACACATACATATACACACTCCTTTTTTTTTTTTTTTTCTATAACTGCCTTTTTTATATTCAGGTGGTCCCAAAACATACTTTCTGTGAAATCTCGATAGTCACTTTTTGGGTGGAATGCAACACTACCCCTAATTACTGTACGTAGTAAAGAAAGTAATATTTTAATTAAAGAAGAAAATACACTTCGCATAAAATTAGAATTAATGTATTTAACTACTAAAGCTAGTTAGACGAATAATTTATATTTCTGCCTGTATTCCACAACTTTATTTTACGTATAGAGATGCAAAATAATGTCAAGAGATATGCTTAAAATATTGGGAGAAAATAACAAATCTTAACTTTATCATCATTACTATACTTATAACTATTACTATTATTATTAATATTATTATTGTTATTATTATTGTTATTCTTATTGTTATTGTTGTTACTGTTATTGCTATTGTTACTGTTAGTATTATTATTATTATTATTATTATTATTATTATTATTATTATTATTATTATTATTATTATTATTATTATTATTATTATTATTATTATTATTATTACTACTACTATTCATTATTATTTTATTACTATTATTATTACTACTACTATTACTATTATTATTATTATTATTATTATTATTATTATTATTATTATTATTATTATTATTATTATTATTATTATTATTATTATTATTATTATTATTATTATTATTATTGCTATTACTATTGTTATTGTTGTTCTTCTTCTTCTTAGTATTATTATTATTATTATTATTATTATTATTATTATTATTATTATTATTATTATTATTATTATTATTATTATTATTATTATTATTATTATTATTATTATTATTATTATTATTATTATTATGATTATTATGATTATTATCATTTATTATTATCATTGTTATTATTATTATTATTATTATTATTATTATTATTATTATTATTATTATTATTATTATTATTATTATTATTATTATTATTATTATTATTATTATTATTATTATTATTATTATGACTATTATTATTATTACTATTATTATTATTATTATTATTATTATTATTATTATTATTATTATTATTATTATTATTATTATTATTATTACTATTATTATTATTATTATTATTATTATTATTATTATTATTATTATTATTATTATTATTATTATTATTATTATTATTATTATTATTATTATTATTATTATTATTATTATTATTATTATTATTATTATTATTATTATTATTATTATTATTACTATTATCATTAGTGGTAGTACTAGTGGTAGCATTATCTTTATTAGCGTAGTTAAGTCAAATTCTTTTATTATAGAGGCAGTAGCTGTGGTAATTTCTGTTTATACTACTTATTTTTATTATAATGCAAAACTGGCATAACGGTAGTAATTTCAGGACAGAAATTTCACCTTTTGTTGTACTTGCTCTACAGTATTTGCCGCTCAAACTGTATTAGTTTATTAAGTAGGTAATTGAAGAAATCCTTTAGAAAGTTCCTGTGCATTACACAAGCTTTAGTTACTAAAGCAACGATTCGAGGCAACAGAAAACCGTCATGGGCCATAAATTAACGTTCGTGTTTTATGTACAGTGTTAAATACTCTGTGGCTTTTGTTAGATCTGCATTTGTTTTTTGCCTGCTTCTCAGAAACTGAGTTTATTAAAATCAAGTTACAGAAACCATCATGTCATGTAACAGTGTAATTGAGTGTAATAGATATATGCAAAAAATTAAAAAGGATTTCAGTAAAAAGTGGCGAAAGCCATTGAAACCCGAGGGACGGGTAAGTGACTTTTCAAGAATTAGAACGCTAGGAGTTGGATGCTTTGGACGAGTAATGCTCGTGTTTCATACGCAGCGTAAGGAATATTATGCGATGAAAATTCTGAACAGTCATAAAATGCTGATGTATGGAAGTGAAAAACAAACCATCAATGAAATCAAAACTTTGAGAGCTACGCGATTTCCATTTTTAACGCATTTGGAATTCTATGTCAAGGATAACAATTTTACCTACTTAATTTTACCCTTCAACAAGGGAAAACAAATGTTTGAGTGCCTAAATGAAGAGAACCGCTTCAAGGAAAATGTGGCAATATTTTTTGCTGCCCAAGTGTTACTGGCATTACAGTACCTACATTCCGTGCGAGTAATACATCGGGACATAAAACCCGAAAATATCTTGGTAGAGGCTAATGGGTACATAAAGGTGATCGATTTTGGATTTTGCAAACGTATAGGTCCCCGAACATATACGTTTTGTGGAACACCTGAGTACATGGCACCAGAGATTGTTTTAAACAAAGGCCACACCAAAGCAGTGGACTGGTGGAGCTTTGGGGTGTTAATATACGAAATGCTTAGTGGATTCACACCGTTTCATGCAAAAAATGAACTCAAAATTTATGACAACGTGTTGCTTGGAAGATATCGCTTCCCACCTTACATAGGAAAAGATGCCAGAAACATAATCTTCAAACTTTTGCAGGTAGATCCAACCAGAAGATATGGTCACCTTAAACGTGGTGAGATTGAAATCCAGAAGCATAAGTGATTTAAAAGTATAAATTGGATATCATTGTTGAATTTCAAAGAGAAAGCGCCATATTTGCCGAAGTTGAAAGCTTAGTGACAATGGAAGTTCATTTGTAATGTGCTTGTTGCTACTTCACACTAAATTGGTTAATGTTTTGATTATTTAAGTTTCTAAAATCTTATTTGAGATTCTTTAAAGTTAAAACATTTGGTTACATCCCGCATTTTCGCATGAACATATAAAATACTTGCAGTGAAGATCTCACAAACTGTATAATGAACTGGAGTAATTCCGAAGAGGTTAGAACACAAGAAGTCTCTGGAGTACCCCGACACAGCCATCTGGCCTTTTAAGCGACCTGGCACCCATCGCCCGAATAAAAGGTAAGAATAAAATGCTGTAATAGTCACTAGGCCTAACCTAGCTTTGGAATTCTTTATTCTGACTCATTATTTGTGGTTTGTTTGGACGATTTCAGATGTTGGTAACAGATGCGAAGATGTTCCATGATGCATCGGGTGTGGCGCGTGGAATGCGTGAGTGAAATAACTCTCATTGCTCGTTCTAACTAAATATAACTGTCCCATTGTTTGTTCCTCAAGTTAAACGTGGATTGTGAATCAGTGTTGAGTATATGCATTTTATGATAAATAAACAGTGTTGCATATGTGTCACAAAGCTTCCTGCGAGTCATTTGAGCATATGGGAGTTTATCCAAATATTCTTTGTTATACGTATTGAAAGTTAAACTATTAAAAAAGCTCTCTTGCCCAGCACTGCAGTCTGTGAATGAGAGGGTTGAAAAGAATATTAGGGGAGGTTTCTGGGTAAAACTAGATGAGCGGCGTCACGTGGTTCACTGACAGTTGTGGTCTGTCACGGACACACAGCGGAAGAACATAGCCCTACAAAGCACAAATATCTCTTGCCAACCTGACATTGTACAACTCGCTAAAAGCGACAATATCTCTTCTTCAGTCCAATTTTTCATTTTCAAAGGTATGTAGAATACTGATTAAAACCTCAACCACACCGCACAAGAGCTTGCGTCACATCACTTAATTACAAAACAATAATAACTCTAAGAATAAGAACATTCACATGCTTCCGCGGATTTCATACTTCCAGCGTTGGTGACATACACGTCACAATCTTTGCTAGTATCTAAAGCGTGTCAAAACGTGTTCAGCTTGATCAAATGCTATATATTTGTCCACAGGGGTATTTCTTTGAAGTTGAAAGGCATCCTATAATTTGAGCCCTAATTGGTCAAGAAATAAAATTATGTCTATAAGGGATTAAAAATAAAGCGCAAAAGTAGTTCTTAAAATGTCTAGGTACTATGTTGGGTGCTTTAGAATGTTGTAGTCTATTATTTTTGCCGGGCGTATAGCATAATTTTACATTAGTTTGTCCCAGTGGGATAAACAGTGCAGCTTTCTGAATATGCAGCTTTGGTAGGGATCATTTTTTTTAAACTTGTGAGGTAGTCAATATGTTCTTTGGGTTTTATTGTATACATGTACATACAAACACACACACACACACACATACACACACACACACACACACACACACACACACACACACACACACACTAAAGAGTATCTATCTATATCCTAAGGATTCAAAATAGAGATTCAAAATAAGGGCAGTGGAAGTTTTTGAAAGTTGTAGGGGATCTTATCATTCACTGCTTTCAAATTCTAAAATCCAAGTGTACTAAGTTGTGTGAGAATCACATAAAAAGCACTCCTTATAAAAAAATTGAACGAAATTGGAGACAAATTTGGTCAGTAAACATATGCAACTTTTCCCTTTTCCAATAATTAGTTTTAAAAAATGTTAAGCCTATTTACTCCTTTGGGCTGGAAGTCATTAAACCTTGCCACGTTCGCAATAAACTCCCCAGGATACTGTGATATTCAACAAAACGGGATTGCAATTGGGTAACAGGGATGTGAAGCCTTCCCAAATTCAACTTTTTACTTTCTGCATCATCACGTACCTCACCTACTTGAGGAAATGTTGCATTTCACGGAAAAATATGACGTCGAAATTTCTGCGTAATGTAAACCGCGCAAAGTAAATAAAGAACTCTATTTTATTACAACTGCACATGTGCTCAGGGAAGTGCCAACATGCGAGGAAGTAATAGTGAAATCCGCGAAAATATCAATATATTTCAGTTCTTCTGTTTTTTTCTTTCTTGCTCCCCCCCCCCACCCCACCCCTTCTTCTTCCAAACTCGCTCAATACCAAGTTATACATATAATACTCGTTATTTAAATCCAAGTTTTTCTCTCGGAATAAGGGTTTAGCTTCTCAAATCCTACGGCTACGCTTAGTCTCGTTTCGCAGGTATTTCACTCTTCTTATAAAACATGTCCCTCGACTATGATTTGGGCTACGCTTTCCACGCATAAATATATAAGTTTTGATCATGCTTTCCAACAATATGGATTCCTAACTTATTTCCATGTGCTACTACAGGAGTGTTTTACAACAAAATTTCAAGATGGAAGGATATTTGTACTGGGTTAGATTAGCTCTATATAAAGCGTTTTAACAGAACTATGATTTTAAACATTGCAATTCGCCAAGAATTAAGCTTTACTAACCTATTCAAGCAATGAATTAGAGGCGAGGCTAGGTTAGGTTCTACATAAGCAGTTTTAACAAAATCAATGTTATGCCCACTTCCTTCATCTTCGATTGCTCAATAGACACCCTCTGGCTTTGCTTATCCTTCAAACGTTGGCAGCCCTTCCTTTGAAACAGCTGAGCTACAAACTGCCCTCTACGGGCCAAGCAGCGAGTCTGCGTTTCAACGTAAGTATCAAATACGAGGGTTGTCCGTAAAATAGGGTTCCCAAGGATCTGCAGTCGCGAGGACTCGTATTTACCAAGAAAAGGATGTAATAATGTGTGTGTGTTTGTGTGTGTGTCTGTGTGTGTCTGGGAATAGCTAAACACAAAAACGAAATGATGGATAAATATCAAATTTGGTATTTAAGTTCAGCATCTTTCAAATATACAACACGAATATTTTAAAGAAATTCTCCAACCAAAGCTACCCTTTACGTGGCAAATTTGTTATTCTTTTTTATTTTCTTAGAAATAGCTCTTAACAGTTTTTCTCAAGATGTCGTAACAACATTAATGTAGTTCTTCAATCTGCAGGGCATAGTTTGTGGTGTTCTCTTCATTCCGAAAAAGATTTTTTATAATTGGTAACCTATAAGAGAGATAGACAAAAACCTGTTTCATAGAAAATTTAGATTTTTTAAAAAGCGGCTATATTTCAAATAAGCTTTATTGCGCAAAAGCCATTTTCTAGAATCCGTTGTTATTGATTTAAATTGTTAATGATTTTTGTTTCTAAGTTCTGTAGTCATTAAACCGTTTCTCACGATTTAAAAGCGGGACCTGTATACCAACCTTAAAATTGTATACTGTCTCAATAAAACCGCGAGAAACAACTGAAGAGTGACTGCGCTTTCAATACAATGGCGAAGTAGTCTAAAATTCAAATGCAATAAAACGAATATATTAAAAATGGCATTCCACAATAAAGATTATTCGAAATTATTTTGTATTTAAAGACTACATTTTTTGCGTAATACCACGTACATAGTAGGTAGAGGAGGTATTGCTTTCCGCCCAAAAATTCAATGCCGAGATTTCCATAGAAATACACATTTAGGGATTTCCTGAAAAAAAAAAAAAAAGACTAAACGAGACATACTTTCTCTACTGCGTATAGTAAGTACAGAAAGTATTGAATTTCTACCAAAATTGATTATCGAGATTTCACCGGAAATACATGTTTTGATACCCCTTGAATGAAAATAAAGTATTTTTAGTGTGTGTGTGCGTGTGTGTGTGTGTGTGGTGTGTGTGTGTCTGTGTGTCTATGTGTGTGTGCGTGCGTGCATGCGTGCGTGCGTGTGTGTGTGAAGAGCATAACTCAAAAATGAAAAGTCCAATATCTTCCAAATATGCGACACCAACATTTTCAATAAAATCGCCTTAACCCCGGACCAACCTGTACATGGAGCATTCTTCTAGAATTTTGATTTTATCAAAATGCGTCTCACGAGTTTAATTAAAATACCACATGTTTCACATATTTCCATGGCAAATGAAATGTAGGTGACTTTTCTGGGAATGTCCTCACAAGTTCTGTTTATTCTGAATGACTTTTACATAATTGGTAAACCGAAAGAGACAAGTAAGAGAAAATCATACTTCACAAAAATGTACATTTCGTTAAAATACGCAGTCTTTGTCATTCACATTTTTTTCAGTATACTAAACCATTTCCAGGATATTTATTCCTTGTTATTTGTCCAAAATTTCCATTAGTTATAGTTCTCCCAAATGGGAAGTTATTCATATTTTTTTCTTTTGTGACCATGCAAATAGAAAGGAATTTCAAAGCCATAATATAGCGACCAGCTTTAAAACGAGCCGACTATGGCAAAAGACTACTGCACTCCCATACTCCTTGCACCCACAAGAATATTACTAATACGATAATTTCTGTAAATGTTTATCTCGATTAACATGAAGATAGAGGAACGAGCGTTTGTAAGATTTTATACAAGAGCAGAGTAAGTCATGTGAGTGCAACATATATATTTTTATCTCTTGGTCTTGCAAAGATTAACAGAATCTCAAAGCCCTCATCTAGCGACCAAGTTTAAAATATTGACTACTGCTTAAAGCCTACTGCATTCCCACATTTCCCTTGCACCTACAAAATTTAGCAATAAGATAATTTCTGCAACATGCATTCTGCACATTTCTCGATTAACATGAACTAGATAGAGGAATAAGCGTTTGTAAGAATAGTAGAGAAAGTCATGTGAGTGCAACACAGATTTATGTCCTAGACATACAAACATGGGCGTCGCGAAGGGTGCGCAAGGCCCCCCCCCCCCTTGGAAGTTGGTGAACTTAATATGCAATCAATTACTGACTATTAAACTATTATTTTCATTTTGATGTAAAGAACAATTTATATTTAGCGCAAATTAATACGGTTATCTGCAAGAAATATTATAAATTTTGACAATAAAATAATGAATTAATATCTGATTGCAAACTTCAAACATGTGCCCCCCCCCCCCCTTGGAAAAACGTCTGCCGACGCTCATGCATACAAAGATAATGGAATCTCAAGCCATCGCATAGCGACTAGCTCTTTTTTAGGATCTGACTATCGCTTAATTAAAGCCTATTGCATTCTCACATCGCCATTGTATTAACAAGGAAGTGTGTAATAAAGCAATTTGTGCAAATGTTTATGTCCATTAACCTGAACTAGAGAGAAGAATAAACGTTTTTAAACAAGAGTTTTGTGCAGGAGCAGAGAAAGTCATGTGCGTGCAACACATCAGATTTTTATTGTACATAGATTGCAGAAAAACTGGGAAAAAGTAGGGAAGAGTAGGCAGAGTAGCATACTAAGCACTTTTGAAGTCAGGATGATGGGGTCGCAGATGCGGTATAACAACAGGAGCGCTGCATAAATGTAGTTGAAATCTCACTTTATGAAGCATTTCCATTTGTTAGTCACAATGAAATGTAGTTCAAAGAACGAGCGTGTACCTATTGTCTCAACTAATGGATACTGGTGCACAATGAGAAACTAACCATTACATGCGCATACTGTACTATGCTCTTCGTACTGTACAAGACGAAGTTTAGATATTGTTGTTCACATGACACACACACACACACACACACACACACACACACACACACACACACACACACACACACACACACACACACACACACACAACTACAAAATATGACTGTTACTCATGGGCGTCGCGAAGAGGGGGGGGGCAGTGGGGCCCCCCTTGGAAACTAATGAACTTAATGTACAATCAACTACTGACTACTAGACTATTATTTTAATTGTAATGTAAAGAAAAGTCTTTATTTAGCACAAATTAATACGGTTATCCGCAATAAATACTATAACTTTTGGCAACAAAATAATGAATTGATATTGTTTGATTGCAACTCCCTCCCCCTAGAAAAAAAGTGTGCCGACACCCATGCTGTTAGTGTACAAGAGTGCGTTTTGTTTACGCCTGCAACGCCATAAACAGGTTTCACAATCGGAGACACTAAAGTCTGTGCGGAATAAGTTGGCAGAAAGAGAGCGATATTGGTTGAAAATGACCTGAGTCCGCTCCCTTGAGTACAATGAAGAACCCTCATTAGGGGAATAGCTTTTCCGGTCAAAATCGTTCTGGTTGTCAAATCTCTTTCACCGTGATACCTTCCACTCAATATTGCCTAGTTATATCAGTGGAGTAAGCCCACTTTCTCCTTCCCCTTGAGAGGATCGTCACAACACTGCGTGCGAGCGAGAGGGTGAGTACTGCTTTCTCTTTCTACATGCCGGCTGCTAACTTATTCCGCATAGAGTATGGCCTATATAGTGCTGTCCAACTTTGTGCTCGAGCTATCTCATGGCTAAGGGGCCACGGACGCCATCACAAGCACCGTTAGGGCAAGTACCCTTCCTTTGAAAAGAAAAATGTGAAGTACTGGTTAGGGAAATAGTGAACACAGGTTTAGGTGTACAAAAACATACTTCATGTGTGTACTGGGAAGATATTCGGAAGGAATATCTTGGTCTTGAAGTTTGATTTAATATTAGAAATCGTCGGAGTAAAAAGTTGCTTATGAAGGGCGCCAGAAAAATATATCACGGGCGCCGTGGCAGCGCTGCACTAATCTGTCCCAAACTACAGTTTGTTCACCAGCTCATGATCTCTGGCAGGAATGCAGCAAGTGAGTACGTCAGTAAAGAATTCCAGGTTTAACAGTGATATCTAAAGCTGGCCTCATGCTTCTGGTCGTGCTTACGATAGTACCAATCTTTGAATTCTTACTCACGCTGGATCAAAGCAAAGAGGTTACTCAAAATAGCAGAACTTAAATGTTATTTTTAATTCATGCGGTACATTTAGCTTATAAAACGTAAACGATATTTTCAACTACTCCGTCTTTCTCCCACTGATGATTTTCTACCTTTTTTATGTTTTCAAAGACCCCGCCAGCCTGTTTCGGTGACAAGTGATGTACCTTCGAGCGTTATATCGTGCAATTCTGTAAGGATAAATCACCTCTTACATTTCTCTAACTATAGCTTTTACCTTGGCCCAAACTATTCTATGGGATTGAGATCACACGTGGGGACAAGCAAACGAAAATATGGCCCAATGAAACCCAAAATGCGCCCACCTTAGAAACCTCTTTAGGTTTGTTCCAATCATCCTGTAAACATTGTTTTACACATGGAACTGTCACTCTGAAACGCTTTGCTCTGCAACCACAATATCATAGCAGATTTCACAGCACTAATCCTAGGCGGGGATTTATCTAGTTCTAGACTCCTTTTTTCTTTACTTCTGAGATAACGCTAGAAACTCGTCCAATTTTTAACTGATTTGGCATATTGTGTGATTATAACATTCGTTCTTTCTTTTCTTTCTTTTTTCTTTCTTTTTTATAAATGTTATTTAAATCGTCATAACCTCTGGAATTCCAGACGCGCTTTTCAAACAAGCAAAGATCAGCAAAACGGTTTATTTAAAGCTTTACAACCACACAGCCAGAATTCACTTTCATAAACTTGTATGCTGAAATGCCTTACCCATTTTTTAATGTTCGTCGTAATGCTGAGCATGGACTTTGGTGGACCTGCTTTACTTACAAATTGGTTGTTAGAGACATTTTAGTGTTAGGAAGCTTCTTACGTTGAGTTCGTCGATCACATAACAGTTAATTTCTATTTTCGTTGCAACAACAGCACAGAAACGAAGTTTTGTTTGTTACTGTACCTCTGGTTCATTTCGTGACGTCATGGACATACAGTGCCAGAATCCGCGCAAGTCTTAACCTACATTTGCTTTAATAGAAAATAACCAACGGTCCAAATCATGCTCAAAAGTCTACAATTGAGGAGCACACATAAAAGAAGCAAAACAAATCACAAATTACTCTCTATTAAAGACTATAAATGCAATAATGTGAACGCGCTTCCTAACACGAGATGTAGTCCACCTCGGTACTACGTGGGAAAGCCATGAGGCGTATCGGGAAGAATGTGAAACTGCCCAGCTGTTTATGCGAACTTGTCGCACATACACGGCGAGACAGGTATGTGCACTCTGTTCAGATGCAATCATATCTTCAGGACAGCAACGCCTCATATATCGGCAGGCGCGAGAGATCATCTATTTGTGTTTTATTACTGACTATACCCCAAGTTACTGATATTTCACTCTTCTAATAAACAAGATAAGAAGCGATCGCAGCGCTCGACTACCAAGGTCAATACGCTTCAACGCGTTGCCAAGTTATACATATCGTACCCTGGGTCAAGCGTCGACAGCACAACACCAGTTTCCTGCAGTTGACGACAGATGCCATTGACCCAAACCCTGAGTGGCACGAATTCAAATCATGTTTAGGAAAACTTAAGTTTTAATGACATTAAAACGATTATGTAGGTACCACAAAATTACAACGAACACTTATTTTGCAATCAGTTTGAAGAAAAGTGCAGAATAGTCAGTACATCTCTCACATCCATTGACGCTACGCCCCTGTAAAACAACTATTGCTGTTTTCGTGTTGTGCTGTGGTGAACATTGCCTTTATAAGTGTTCTCAGTTCATAGTAGCTTCAACGGAGCAAGTTGGGAGACAGGCGCTATAACCTATTCGTAAACTGTCTCTGAATTGGCCATAAGAAAGACAGATGTAAATCTGTTGGATGTCGTATGCTACTCAGCCAAGATATGGTAGCATTCTGTGGGAAGTGGAACTAAACAGTTACGGAATAAGTGAGTGGGATGTTGGAAGTGCAGTCGTATCGTACAGAAAACATGCACAGTTCCGTGTTCCAATTACCACTGAGGCTGAGGCTTATGGATGTACTGTCTTCATTGTGCAATAGTGCATTTCCTAATATCGCCCCTTGCTCTCCTCCAGTGTTCGAATCAGACTGAAGAACAAAGAACAGTGAGTTGCAAGAAACTGAATTGAATACTGCAAGCTGCAATCGTCATTGCTGGCGCAGAATTGCTGGAATTGTGCCCCTGAATGTCAAACTAGCCAATGAAGATGAGAATTGTTTATTGTTTAGCTTACTTGGGATATGATAATTTTGCTTATTCACAGCTTGCACTCGTACCATGTACAGTCTGCATCGAAAATATTCCGTGTCTTAATGTGTTTTCAAAGAGCAGTAATAGTAAATACAGTAAAAAGAAAAAATACTTTCCTGTCAGGGAAGGAATTCTTCTTTGAAGAACCGGGGAAATTATTTAATAAGAGGGGGAAATCCCCCTATTCCCCCGTTAATTTGAACCCTGCTCTCCTCTGATCGCTAGCACATTATCAACAAAACGTCGATTATCCACTCTAGCATTATATTTTCGTTTTTCCCCATGGCCTGTAGATGAATGCAGAGTGCTTTCTCAAGTAGGATTTCATTTCCTTTTCATTCTGTTTATTTTCCAACCGCGCCATTTATAACATTTCAAAATCAATGAGATTCTTGTATGCGTCAGTACACGAAGCTGATACTATATCAGACAATAAAAGTTCTATGGGTTACCTAACAGAAAATACGAGAAACAATAACAAATTTTATTCCAATATTTTCAAGTCTTCATTTAAATATATGTCCTGTCCTGTGGCACTAAGGCTCTTAGAGTGTAGTCTTGGCCTACCGCCCGGCTGCTGGATCCCCCACCTCTTCCCACTACAGGCATCATGAGCGGGGTCCAAAGGTGGAGAGTGGGACGTGGTCAGCGCCTCGAGCCCTCCCGGTCAGTATACGCGGTCTTCGCAACCAGAGTTGATCATACTGAGGAACCAGGAATGACCTTACTAGGATCTACGCGAGTGACGTCATGCAAATTAATGCTGGGATTAATGGTGGGGTAACGTCTCTGTTTCTGTCCTAGAAATAAACAAGACACTGGTGATAATGCGAGCGGACACTGTACCTAATCACGTACTGTTTCGATAATTACTGCATGGAAGTCGGAGAGATACTAACTTGACACCTCTTAAACACAGCTCGTCCGTAAACCACTGCGCATCTATCGTCCATCCGCCACGTCTAAAAAGTATCTCTGACTTTGCTGCGTTTTCTCTCTGCGATTTTCTCGATTATTTTCCTTCACATAATCTCAATTTTACTCCCGTAGCTCTTATTTTTTTATAGTGCAGAGGGAAAGCGTAATTTTATTTATTTATCCATTTTATGTCACTTGGCATCATCCATGTATTTTACCTAATTGAAATTACACTATTTCATTCCTCCTGCCGGCAACATCGAAAAGAACACCATGCTTACAGGAACCAACGTTACCTCAGCTTAGTGAGCAGACTACACAATATATACCCTATTGCATTGTGTTCATAGATCGGCCGGACCGCCCCGCGTCAGCATTGGACTAGGATTGGACCGGCGCGTGTCCCACCGAGTTACACGTAAACGACCGGAAGTCATGGGTACCAAACACTAACCGCTACACTAGTTACATTAGACTTACCTGGACCGCAACAGATGTTGAAATTGATGACCTTCAAAGCCAACACTTCCCAATATCTCCGTAGACACTTCTGGTTTACCAAAAATCCCCACAATATTCATGAAGTTCCTCACTACGCTGCAAAAGCACTACGCTGCAGATTTGGTGCGTAGAGTGTGCGCGTAGAACTATTGGTCTTATATTTTATGACACAACAGTTGATTCACACGTTTATGTAAATAATTACTTTAAATAATTTGTTTTCCCGCAATTAATAACAAATGAAAAATTGTGTGGTTGGTTTCAGCAGGATTCAGTTACAGCGCACGCTGCAGTGAATTCATTGCATGAATTGTGAAGTGTGTGTGGTGACAGAGTAATTAGTTGAGGATTGTGGCCACCTCTTTCCCCTGACCTATCTCCATGCGAGTTTTATTTATGGGGAACGTTAAAGAATAGCCTACCCATCAAATCCTTACACGTTACAAGAATTGAGGGACATCACTTGAGAATAAACTGGAACTGTTTTCGGAGATATAGGAAATGTGTTCGTGTTGAAGGTCATCAATGCCAACATCTGTTGTGATCCAGGTAAGCCTAGTGTAAGTTAGTCAGTAGTTTCGTACCCTTGAGTTGCTGGTCGTTTGCGTGTAACTGACGAAGGGCGCGCGGTTCTTGCCCGGTCCGGTACCGCCGCGAGGCGATTCGGCCGATCTAAGAGTGAGTGAGTGTGTTGGGTTTAAGGGCCCGTCGACAACTTGGTCATTAGGGCCCCGGCCGATCTAAGAAGACACTGTAGGATTTCCGATTGATTTCTGTCATTAATCTAAAAGAGTCCTCTTCTCTTCTGCGCACCTGTTGCTATTTTGACTATTTCCGGACATTTGAATTCTTATTTATGTTGTTTCAGTTATTGCAGAATTTTTTTCCCCTTTGACTACCCCAAAGCTCATAATTATTTCAGGAACCGGATACTGAATTATGGATTTTCCTCCCTATCTACAATCAAATTCAATATGTCACTTAAAATAAGGAAGTATACCGAGCCTGAGTAATAAGAGGTCTAAATACAGCTACAGAGCAAGTCCACAATGATTACTTTCATTTAAGTTCCTTCAATCTTATAAAACAGCGATGTCCAACGTGTGCGAAAGAGGGGAGGTTGGATTTACCTCCTTCCACTTTATGCCGACTGTAGAGTTTGTAAAAGTTTGTAAGAATGATTAGTACAAGAGTAGAGATAGTCATGGGAGTGCAACACACCAGATTTTTATTCACTGAAATGAGTCATTTATTTTACAAACTGAATTAAACGTTTGACTGTGGTATATACTGCATGTGATAAACTGTACTTATGCAAAACCCATTTGGTGTTGTGATGCAATTTGAAAAATGCAATTATGACCTAAAATCTCAAAAAATGCCCTATAATAGTTAAAAATGCCCTTAAAACTGAAAATGTTTTATGTTAATAGTATCATCATCAACAACAACAACAAACAACCAGGCTTAAGTCATTTAGGCTTGTTTCGGTCTCATATAATTCTAAAATTAGTTTAAGGGAAATTCAAAATTACAAAAAGTAATCCAATTAAGCAAAGAACAAGTTTAGTTAATGCAGTTACACAAATTAAAAGGGATATTCTATAAGCAATTGATTTATTTTGCAGTAAAATACGAATTGTTCATTTCATCAGTCCAGAACTGCAATACACAACAAATGACATTTGTAGATTTTTTAAAGGAAAATGACTGTCGACTAAATGCTGTTCAAAGCCTTGTACATTGAGAAGCTCCTTTCCATTTGCACTGATACTAGAGGAGTATACTTAAAGTAAACTATGTCACTTGCTTCCAAGACTCCTGTTAATCCTCCAAGAGGAAATTTCCCACCCGACAGTACATCTACAAATCATTTACTGAGAAATGAAGTGCAAAGAACGGAAATGGCCTTTTACTCTTGAAAACGAAACGAAAAAGAAAATGCAAAATGTACTTAAGATGTACTTAAAGTACATAAATATGCAATTAAACCGCCTGAAGTATATAAAAATGCACAATAATGCAATAAAAATCCTAAAAAATGCCCCACGCCACAAAATTAGCGAAAATGCGAAAAAAAAGCCCTAACAGATATGGTTATTTTAACTTCTCTTACTCTGAAACAGATTTATATAGTACAATTCATTAATGAATTGGACTTACCAAAATAACGATGCAAAGTCATCAGCATCTTAGTCCTACTTATTATATACATATTGTTGTAATACTGGCGTGTTTTTCGTGTTTACCATAGCCGAGGAGAGGACTCCATTAGCATAAATACATTAAATAATGAAATAAATAAACATACAAAGTAAATAAATGAAGAAACAAACAAACGGAGAAACAAATAACTAAATAAGTAAACAAAGTAAGAAATAAGTAAATAAATAAATAAACAAATACATAAATAAATACATTTTAAGCCTCCCAACAAAGGTGCCAAATCCTGGCTGCGCTACTGGTTTCTAAATTCTCGAAATTACAAAGTGCAACGGCCACTGCTGTTCAGTGGAGGGGTAATGCCTGAACATCCCCTCCTGCAAGCAGCAGTGCTGAGAAAAAAGAAATTCTACCCCGCGGTATGACGTCTCAGAACTCAAAAGAGTGAATGCTACACTTTTACAAGACCTGCTTCAAAAACTATTTTGTTAATTCTCGTTTTAGATTCTTCAAAAATGAATATGGAAAATCACCCTATTAAACTAGTTTCTAAATTATCTCATTATTCTTATACCTACTATTTACGTTTGCATGGCGGTTGTACCCTCATATAAATTAATTTACAACTTTGTATGAACTAATTTCAAGATATTAAATAAATCTCAGTTTTAGCTAATTCTTTGTAATTATATTACTTCAAAAAAATTTTGATGTGTTAGGCTCACATGACTTTCTCTACTCTTGTACTATTCTTACAAACTCTTACTCCTGTATCTTCTTCGTGTTAGTTGAGATAAACATTTGCGGAAATTATCTTATTGCTTTTTTTTTTTTTTTTTTTTTTTTTTTTTTTTTTTTTTTTGGCAGGTGCAAGGGGAATATGTGAATACAGTAGGCTTTGTGCAATAGTCAAATGTTTTTAAAACTGGTTGCCATATGAAGGCTTTGAAATTCCATTCTCATTGCACGGCCAAAGAGATGAAAAGTTAGTAACGACCTTCCATTTGAGAAAAGCTCAAGTATTGCAAATCTCACATAAATAACAAGGAATATCTTCGAAATGGATCACTCCACAAAAAATGCATTTGGACATAACTTGTGTGTTTAATGAGATCTACTGGGGTGGGCAAAAAATCGCGATCGGGTAATGTTTATAATGAAATAACTTACTTTCCGAAATCGAAAACTAATTAAAAACTATTCATAAGTTGAGAGGAATATTTTTGACCTTCATATGGTTTTTGTTGCATTAGTATGTCAATTTTTGGATAGAGCGAGTGCATTGTTATGTTATAGCGACAAGCCAGATTTTTCGCGTGTTATTAGTTAATGTTGTCAATGTGAAAAGCTGTTTATGTTGTGAGCAATGGCTGATACAAGCAAATATAGTACCTACTATTGAAGAACATCTCATCGTTAGTGTGCGGATTCATGAAAAACAACGAACTGGCGAAACGTAGAAGAAATCAGAGAAAACTTCTTTCGTCGTTCCAATAAAGTAGCTCCCAGTGAAGCTAAACTCCGAAAACTGGAAAAGAAGTCTGTCAGCAGGCTCTGTGTTGGATGCAAAACGCAGTGGAAGACCAAAAAAAAAAAAAAAAAAAATATTGCGATGATGATGTTAGTTATCTTCTTTCTGAATCGCTGGAGCGTTCGGCGAAGAAATCAACAAGGAAACCATAGGCGGAAATGCAGATCCCAAGAACGTCGAATGAAAAATGAGGGTTTATCTTTTCATATTTCCATTCCTTATTAGTGCAGCAATCAATAAATAAATAACGTTTTTACGTCACTGTGAAAGTTTATTATTGCTACGCAAACTTAGCAAATATTCGATCGCGACTTTTGATTTTTGTATAGTAAGATTTGGTCTGTCTCTAATGGTTTACCAGTTATACAAAAGTCATCAAAAGTAAACAGGACTACAAGGGTTATAGCCAGAAAATTCGAAATATAAATTTCATTTGCCATAAAAATATCTTAAACGTACGGCATTTTAATCAAAATCGTTAGTGCCATTTTTTAGGAAATAAAAGTTTTCAAAAAATATCCCGTGTAAAGGATAGCTTAGGAGGAGGAATTTTCTTCAAAATCTTCGTGCCACATCCCTGAAAGATAAGTCATTAGAGTAATTTTGTATGCAATTTTCCATATTTTAGGTTATCAAAATCAAGAAAGCAAAGAAGATAGGTAATTCAGTAAAAGTGAGACTGAGAGGAAAACACGACTTGCTAAGACATCTTCACATAACATGGTCTGACCGACAGATAAAAAGCCAGCAGTTCTCACGTTGTTTTAATGTTAAAAGACAGGAGGACATTACAGCAAAAAGACCACGTCTCTTCTCCACTTCATACGAAGTACTCTTAAACACGCATTAAAACTGGATTTAACGATACTGTGCTGAAGAACGGCCTCGTCAGTCATTAAGGGATTCCGAGGAAAATGCTGGCCCTCCTACAACTACGCTGTATAAAAGTAAGAAAGGGCTGGACCATGTTTTAGACTTCAGGAAGTTGTAATGCCTATGCTAAATGCAATCAAATGGAATTACAGGAAAATATCCAAAACAATACCCTAAAAAGTCTCATGCAGAGGTGAACGTGCAAAATACCGTATTAAAGGAATATTTGAATACGTTTGGGGAAACTCTATGTAGCTGTCATGTTAAAATATTGTGACACCGGGCTCGGTGCACAATAAACGACTGTTGAGGCTAAGCTACTTCACAACATATGTCGGGTGAGCGAGGGGGCAGAGACGTTCAAGTTCAGGCTATCTCGCGTGACTGCTGTGTGTGTACGTGACTGACAACAATCGAAGCGGCAGAATCAAAAGGTGCTTTTGTAGCGCCTTCGTGATGCCACTGCGCACGCGTGTGCGTGTGGAAGTCGAGAAAGGTCCGTGTGACGTCATTCCCAGTATATAAGGAGGCCTGAGAAGAACAGTTGTGAGTGAGTGATTTAGTGAATGAGTGAGTGAGTGAGTTTTTAGAGTTACAGTTACAGACACGAGTCGGTCAGTCTGTCAGTGAGTGCAAGACAGCTGTGTGTGTGTGTGTGTGTGTGTGTGTGTGTGTGTGTGTGTGTGTGTGTGTGTGTGTGTGTGTGTGTGTGTGTGTGTGTCGTATGTTGGTACGTCGTAAGAAGATTCAACGAGCGTAGCAAGTGATTACATCGTCGTAATTAGTATATGAGAGACAGAGGAAGTGAATGACACTAAAAGGATTGAGCAAGGTTATGAGAAGTAAAATTTGTGAGTTATGATACCCTGAAAGACTGTAGACTGTATTAACAAGAAGAAAGCTGTGTATGTGTGGTAACATTTTAGAAGACACAAAGTGATAGAAAAGTAACGGATAGATTTTGCATTTTGTCACAATATACTCGGAGGAATTTAGAAACTTTTCTAAATGCAATATTCAGGAAATTCAGTTTCTAGTAGCGGTGTAAAGACGAAATACACAAGGGTCCAACATAATCTATACAGTGTTTTATCATCAATAATTTTGTAATACATTGAGATACAAGCTTAAATTTAGTAAAGAAATCTGTAGCTTAATCCACCAATATCACAAAGTATGTAGAGACTAATAACTTCACTAAAATTGAGTTGAATTCATTACACACCCAACGCGTTTCAGCAGCTCCTTTCTGCCATTTTCAAGGTAAATTGACTTTGCCCAAAATTGCTACGAACCGTTACATGCGAGCGCTGACGTCACGTTTACGTCACTCGCACTGGCGTCATATGTGGTGACGTCACTACCCACCACTGATCTCAAAACAAATGTACAGCTGGATTCACGGTTCTTGGCCCCTTGAGTGGAAGTCCTGTAGGCGAACCTATAGTTTCTGTGTCTCTCGTCATCTCATATAATTCTGGGAATGAAACCATGCACAACAAGTGGGGTGGGGAGGGGGAAGGCAGTGATGTCTGCATTTCAACAGTCCCTGCTAATTCACAATTCATTTTTTGTGCAGCGTGCGGTAATTAAAGACATATTAAGATGTTTGCGATAAGAATGAATATAGTGAATTTATGAGACATTGATAATAGCATAAATAAAGTATGCTGCCATTGCTTTCTAAATTAGGATCTAAAACATTACACAATCAGAGTAGCGAAATTGTTTCAAATGTATGGGCATACATGAAGAAAAAAGCTAAAAGCAAAGAACTGCTTACGTCACAAGAGTTTTTCAAAAATATTAAAAAATTTCAAAAACGCGTATTAGATGCCACAGGAGCGTCAGAAATAACAGTGAAAAGAATTGTTCAAGAACGCGAACAACATGAAAATCAGAACACGTGTTTTGGAACTCCAGGCAAAAGAAGTTCCGAAATGAGTAACGGATCTATACTCTGTTCATCAAGAGATTAGAGGAGATGTAAACAAAGCTACGTGCGTTTTGACCACAGCGCGCCCTCTTGAAGCTTTCGCCGTGTAAATAGTCCCTTGAATGTTGTTTGTAGTGTTTAACGCCCGCTTTTACTACTATGGCACCGCAGGCGGTGACACTGATGATACATGGAATGAAGATGGAGCACCGGTGGAATGAGATGGCGGGGGAAACCGGAGGACCCGGAGAAAACCCGCCCTGACGCCGCTTCGTCCACCACGAATACCACATGCGGGTCCCTGGGATCGAACCCGGGCCGCCTAGGTGGTAGGCGAGCGCGCTAACCGCTCGGCCACGGCGCCGCCAGTCCCTTGAAGAAATACTGTTACTGAGGTCTGAAATGTCACTTAATGTTTGCTAAAGCATGAACTAAGTGTAATAAGCATAATTAAAGTGTAAGAGTACGCAGCTAAGTGTATCTGTAACCAGCCTAATTCATTCTGCGCGCGCATTATTCAGTATGAAAGGAACATGGCGGAACAAGTGAGTGTTGTAAAACATAAGTGCGGCAAACCGTTGCGAAGTGGTGAAAAGTCAACAATATTGAACGTGTTTAACAAGGTCTGCGAGAAATATTCCAAACTTGCTATCGAAGACGTGATGAAATTAACATCCGAGTTTACCGGTGTGTCAGTTGCAAGTATTTACAGCACACCCAAAGAAAAATCGTCAGTTGGTGAAGATCCCAGCAAAAAGAGACCACGTGCCAAATAAATGGTGGATGTAGTTTGCGACGAATTTTTGAGATCTGCAATCCGTCGAAAGCTATACCAGTTCTTTGTTAACAATGAACCCCCACCTTAAACAAAGTGCTGTTGACAGTTAACTCTGATCCCAATCTTCCAGATTTAAAACGAACTTCCCTCCACAATCTGCTTCTGGAGATTGGTTCCGAGTTTGTGAGCAGGAAATGAAAAAGTGTTATTGCGGACAGAGATGACGTAAGTAGCAGTTAATTTCCATGTGCTACATGTTATTTGGATCAAGTAAATATATCCTTTTAGTACTGTAAAATGCATATTATACCTACGCGTAGCGGTAGGTAGCTGTGTTGCGTCATTGTGAATGCACGTGGCCGCGGAGTGATACCAACCGGTGCTTTGTTTATATCTCCTCTAATCTCTTGATGAACAGAGTATAGATGACTTCGATAAATGTATCGTTAGAAGAACGATTTATAATTCTTATGTTTAGGAAAAATGTGCTCTTTTCTTTTCTTTTTTTTAAATTAACACGCTCCAACGTAATGTCATATAGGACAGTGAATGAATGAAATGGGTGAAATGATGCTCAAATGAGACCGAGGCCCATGGAGCTTTAAGTTACCCGACATTCGTCTTCTCAGGATAAGGGGAAACCTCGGAGGGAGAAAAAAAAAAAAAACCCTTAGCTGGATAACTTACCCTAAGCGAGATTCGAACTCGCGACCTCTTGAACGTGAGGCATCACGCTACCGAGGCGGGCAAAAAAAGAAGTGCTCCTACAATAGCCAAATTACTTGGAATTTTAAGAGAAGGCATTAACTTCCAGGGCAACAAGTCATCCTTAAACAGAATAGTGAGAGAACTGGGTTTTAAACGGAAAAAGACCAAATTTACAATATCTGCAGTGATGCATGTATTAATACGAACACATTTGCACAGCTAATTAAGCTAGGCACATTGTATAGACATTTTTTTCTGCATGGACTGCACATACTACTTTACGAAGTAGAACGTTATGTGAGTAGCATATTACGCTTACGCACCAATTCGCTTGCTGTCAGCAGTCACCTGGCTTGGTAAGTAACTCGCTTTCAAGCTTTACATTTATTTCCTTCAGAGGCCAAGAACGCTGAATCCAGCTGTAGTAGCGGAATCAATAGACGGTACTTCAAAATTCATAACATAGGTTTCAAAATGAATATCTTTTTTCCAAACCATCAAATCAATCGGTCCATTTAATGGCTTTAATAACTTAACCTCTGGATTTATTTCATGATTAAATGATCAAAAATGATCTGCCACAGCTGATTTCTCTAACTGTTTATATTTGATGTTTCTAAAATGTTCTTTTATTCTGGTTTCCAGATGACGTTTTGTAATTCCAATTTAAACCTTATCAAAGTCCAAACGGTCAACTTGATAAATGCCAGACCTCTTACAATTTTCAATTTTGTCCTTTTTAGAAAAATTAAGCACATTTTTATATTATATTTATTTTGAGGAGCCAAAATTATGCCATGTTCTTTAAATTCTTTTTTAATTTTTTATTAGCCCGAGGGTGGTAAGTAAACCTTTTAAATTTACAATCTTTTACTTTTTTGAGAGTGGAAGCTTCATTTACGACCTTATGATATTTAAATTTCTCTATCTTTTAAGTATAAATTCTGTACTAAAATTATTAAGTAATGCCGTGTTGATGTGTTCATATTCTCTGTTAAATTCTTCCTTATTAAGGGGTACATTTATAAACCTATAAATTAAACTGTTGAAAACAGCCAATTTCTGTCAAGCAGGGTTAAAGCTTTCGTTTTATGTATAATTATAATTATAAAAATAATATTATTATACATATATAATAATTATCAGTGTGTGTTGACTTTCTATGAATGCCAAAATTCAGTTCATTATTTTTTCTTATGATCATAAGAAGGGGGAAAGATCCGAGTCTGCACCATGTGCAGGCCCTAATAACCTAGCTGTCCACGGGCCCTTAAAACCCACTTACTCACTCACTCACTCACTGACTCACTCACTCACTCACTCACTCACTCACTCACTCACTCACTCACTCACTCACTCACTCACTCACTCACTCACTCACTCACTTTTTTGCGGGACGAATGACAGGCTTATTTAATAATCAAGATTTTGCAGAATACATTAACTAACACGTGAGTTTATAGATATATGCAGATCATCGAAGCTGGTAGTTTAACCTAGCAGCATGGCCCCGTGGTATCGTATGAGGCTGGCGTTCTGGAGGTCCCAGCTTCGATTTTCGTTGCCAGCCCAGTCTCACTTTGGGTTTTTCGTGAGTTTTCCCGGTCGGTAGCCAAATACTGAAGTGGTTTCTCATCTACCATGACTTCATTTCCGTTATTTCCCTTTCACTCCGTTTCCTTCTCATCTTTCAATGTGGTTCCAGGTTTCGTGGAGTAAGGTGGTGCTGGACAGATAGTGCGGATGCTTGCTCAAGGGAAAGACTACTCCCCGTGGGCGACTATGCTGTTTAAGTAGCATCTTTCTAAGCTTAGGATAACGCTTAATATATCGTGACCTATCAAGAGGGACTAGTTCAGCATCCTCCCATAATGGCTTGGTTTGTGGGTTTCCCCAGGAAGAATATTGCCAGGTCGTCAGAACGCTAGACCATAACCACTGAAGAGACATCGTATTTAACTGGGTGGGTTACAAAGTCGACAGACATCTTTGGGTTTGCGGCAGTCGTTTTGTCCCATACAAATGATCATACCAGGAGCTAAACACCACAGGCAAAATATACTAACAAACAAAGGGACAATCTGCGACTAAAGACTCTGAACCACAAGTGAAGGAAAACGGAGCAGATCTCATTGTTCACCTCTGCAATGAATGGAAAGTTATGCTGGCAGTTGAAGATATTGAAAACGGAATATAATAGAAATTCGCGATGAAGCGAGTGGCGGAGGAAGGTCAAATTGATAATTCTTTGTGAGAAAGAGGAAATGAAAGGGAACTAGAGAATGGATCGAGATTATTTTCCTCGGGAGCAATTCCTGTGGAAGCTGAAGTAGAACTTCCAACAGCAGACACCAACAAAAGCAATCAATGAAGACACCAAGGTTTGTATGAAATCACGAGGTTCATTATTTCAAAGGAAGGAGACATGCAATAGTTATAGAATACAATTCTCAATATATCAACAACGTTCTCGAAAAATTAGCACTAAAACTTAAACCATAGGGGTAGCAAACATGTTGAGTTCTCCCTGACAGTTCTGACAGTTCCATTTCCCAAACAATCGTTCAACAATAACAGTGAACTACCACTACGTCCACGAGTATTTGCTCCTTGTACTAAACCGCAATAGCAAGATAATATTATTCCACTGTTGCTTGATTTACTCGGTCACTTACGCATCAAATTGTGACTCTTGTTCCTTATCAATATCATCAAGCGGCAAGAAAATGCTTCCCTCCTTTCCTTTCCTCCTCCTGTTCTACATTGGCCATACACACGCGAATACAGAACGTACTGTTAAAACACACATGTCGGGCAACATATAAATACATACCTAAGTATTATAATTGTGGCACACTTAACTCACTCCATCGTCATCGTTATCGTGATGATCAAACATATTCCCAGTGGTGATGGTGGTGGCGACGGCAGTGGTAGTAATGGTGGTAGGCTTTTTTTTTTTTTTTTTTTTTAATTTAATTTTTATTATTGTAACAAAATAACAAAATCCGTCCGGTTACCTTTGTATCACGTTATTGCCTCCTAAAAGTTTACCACAAATAAACAGTTTTCTTTTCGTCGTTAACATAGTCTATAGTATTTTGGAGTACCTATCACATCTCAAACTGTTCTTCTCATAACCTTGCTCAGTCCTTTCGGTGTCATTCTTCACTTCCTGTCACTCATACCCTAGTTACGACGTTATAAACACTCGTGACGCTCGTTGAATCTTCGTACGGCGTACCAACATGACGACACACACGCACAGCCGTCTCACACTCACTGACACACTGACCGACTCATGTCCGTAACTCAACTCTAAAACTCACTGTTCTGCTCTTCTCTGGCATCCTTATATACTGGGGATGACGTCACACGGGTCTTTCTCGAGTTCCACACACACGCGCACCGGAAATGACTCAGGTAGAAGTCTCGCAAACGTTCACGACACCCCTTTTGTTTCTGCCGTCTCGATTGTTGACAGTCACGTACGCAAGCAGTCGCGCGAGGCAGCTCGGCCCCGAATGTCTTTGCTCGTCGGCACGGTATGTGCTGTGAAGTAGCTTGGCCCGGTCCTTCCTTTGTTGTGCGTCGAGCCCGACCTCCCATTATTTTTTTCTGATTTTGGTCTTCAAGTGAAACATCTTACAGACATGCCCGAGTTGGATTCTCACTCACTTAAACAGGACCTGCAACAATCGCAGAGGCTCTCTTATTGGAACAGCCCAAACGGCATTACTTCATGAAAAAGATTAATGATTGATGGTATCTGCTAGTATCTAAATTTGTCAAACATGGTCTCAATACCTTCTACTTCCAGGTGCTTGTGAGACAGTATGTCGTGAGCCATAAAAGCAGCTGTAGCTGCAACAACGTTGTTTTAGTTTCTATAAAACTAATTAGTAATTATATTCTAAAATGGCATCTCGAGTAATTTGCTTTCCGATTTGTATCACAAGAGATAATTAGCATAATGAATGTGATTGTGTGGAAAAATCTTAGTGGGCGTTACGCTCTATTGCTAACAGAGATGGTAAGGAGGTCTCACATCTTAGAGTGCATATTTGTAACTTCTGTACTTGCACCGTGTTACCCTCTTGTCGACTTTAATTTCCTTCTGTTTACGTTAATTCCTTTCCCTTACACCCTACTTATACCCAACCCATAGGACCGTGTGGATAGTGAAGGCATCTCAAATAGTCATATTAGTGTAGTAATAACATATATCTATATAATGAAATTACATAAATTAAATGGTTGGTTAAATCAGAATTTCCTGCATAAGCACATTTACATCAATCAGTGACAAGATTTTTTGTTTCCCACTTACAACCCCTTAAAATATACCACCAAACTTCAACCCTTTACTTTCCTCATAAAACAACGCGACCTCAGGCTTTGAGTGCATGGCCAGTGCACTACGTGTTGCCTTATATAGTTATTTTCAGGAGGGTTTCCACTCTCGGAACTGTTTCAAACTATTGCCAATGTTATCTTTTCTCCCCGTAGGTTACACTGAGTAAAACTTAACCCAAGGAGCTTTCTTTCCGCAGCGACAGTTTTGAAATGCTTGAGAACTTCGTTCTTCTATGTATGCTCCCAGAATATAGGGCTGTTTCATGGGCTTAAAAGAAGAACTCTACATTCAGTTACACCTGTATACAACTGCTGCAGTTCTTGGAGGCAGTGAGACAGCTCAAAGCACCCTGTTTCTTAGTCAGTGGTTTGCATGGCAACAGAAAATTGCCTAGTATTGTCTAGTATTCTAAACTTCAGCTTGTACATCCAGTTTGACATGTATGCGGTGACTCCAGAGAGCATTCGGCTCCACTCGAAAAAGTTCATACAGCCGAAATTAGCGTATAGAAAGTTATTTTATATACCTACGCACAAAGAACGAGCACTTTTATAATTAGTGAGTTATGGTACTTTTCAACATTTTTCATTTTATTGGTTTTGGGAATGGTTCGAAATTGCACAATTTTCTCAGGATTTCCCTTAGTTTAGTGTTTACAAAATTATATTATATACCAAGCTTGGGGAAGAGGGGTGACAGCAATGCAATCGAGTATTTACCCTCTCCACTTACTGACACAATTTGAAGAACTGACCGGTTCTCTGAGGTAGACAGACAATAGCAGGTGGCGCGGCCTGGTAGCTAATTGCTGTAAGGCATTGGACGGGGTAAAAACTACGATGTAGGGGAAGTGGTACAATGTGTCGGTTTTCCACATCTATATTATATACATTCAGTAGAGAATTTATAAATTATAACTTGGTGCTCGTATTCATGCAAAAAATATTTTAATTGAAGTACCTGAAAAAATTCTAATATGTAATAGGTATAAATTATCATTTTGTGTACATATCAATATCATCAATACTGAATTTTTTAATACACCAAACGTGGGGAGATCATTGCCATCCAAGTATACCAAAATAATGATAATAATAATTAATAATATTCTGTAATACTAGGTTAACAATGGGGGCATATTTATATAACGCATAGAGAAAGTACCTAAGTTTATACATACCAAACATCTCCCATTCTAATAACTATTGCGCAACGCACAAATCATTTGATAACAGCTGATAATTAAAAGAAATTTCAAACACCATACGATAATCTAAAGTATTCACTACCGCAAACAAACATGCCGAAATAAAATTGAAGCGCAATATTCTCGGAAACAATTAGCAGCAAATAAAATAAATTGTTAATGAGAAATATAAGGGTATTTTAAAATGCATTTATTATAAAGTTATGAGAAATATGTTTTAATATTCTATTTATATGCCACTTTCGGTTGCTTTTTACCTTTGGACCAACTGTCCAGCAGGAGTGATATTCACTCACTTTACAGTGGTATTAATCCTTGGGTTGTTTTACTTTTAGTTATTACATTAAATCCACACACACGCACACATTCACACCCTCATTCACATTTCCAGACACTAGGAAGCATGGTGAATAATGGTTAAGGAAAATTTTCAACGCTCCAGTCGGGAATGGAACCCGGGACCTCTGGATTTTAAGGTTAGCATGCTAACCAACATACCACAGAGGCTGTCAGATCATTTTTGTTAAGAGAAAATAAATAATATAAAATAATCAAATGTTAATCCAAGAATTTCGTTCAACAAAGACGAGAGGTTTATAAATAATTGTTAATTAATTGAAAGAAATCTTATTTGTAATAAACTAACTAAATTATTGGAAAAAATAAACCCACAGTTTTACTATTTATTAGAATAAAACCTGACTTATCCGTCGCCATGAACACACAAGGTAAAAGCACATTAAATTTATTCTCTAAAAATAATCTACGGGAACTATTAAATTCATCAAAAAACCCACAGTTTTACTATTTATTAGAATAAAACCTGACTTATCCGTCGCCATGAACACACAAGGTAAAAGCACATTAAATTTATTCTCTAAAAATAATCTACGGGAACTATTAAATTCATCAAAGTTCTAAGGCTTTCACGGCCGGTGTCAATACTAGTAACTATTAAATTGTTACCGGTACCATCTCGCTCGGAAAAAATGAGGGAAGATGAAAGACGAGGCCTTTGGATAAAACTACAGTTGACAGATTGGTTAATTAAAACCGAATCACTTCTTAGATACGTGTACGTGTAAAAATAAAATATAACGAACAATGGTTCTTGAATGAAACTTAAATTGATTGTTATGCTCTTCGTTATACCGACTTATAAAATCATTAATGTTGTATTTTCGATGGATAAGTTTTATGATTTAAATTATATATATTTCACAAACAAAAATTGTGACATCTGCCTGACATTGCAGGTGACCATAAAGATCCAGGATACAAAGATATATGACAAAGTCAAATTTTAAGAAAAAAAAAAAAAAAAGATTAATAAAGATGCAAAATATCTAACGAAACATTAAATGATTATAACAAGAAGATAACAGTTAACACATGGAATATAAGTGATTATTTAAAATATATAAAGAGTCTTTTAGGACATGTAAACATATATTTACAATTTCGGACCATTGCACACCCAGTGCTTTGAGGCAGGTACTTGTGAATTTAAAACATGTTCCGCGGGCACCAAAGAGTAGTCCTTTTACCTCCCATGCATTTTCAGGTACGTTATATCTCTCAGTAAGGTGAGGAATGCATGGTATGTAGATGGCTTCCTTTTCCTCGTTCACCTGTGTCGTCTGCTGCAGATGTTGCTCCATTCTTACAGTTGGATCAAGAATGAGACCCTTTCCTGCATCCCATCTTCGATGGCTGCCATCCTCAGACAGACAATGAACCTCTTCATAGACCTCCCAATTGGCTCTACGAAGGGCTGTAGAAATGGATGAACGCACACGGTGGTGACGAGTGTTCCGGGAATGGAAAAGAAAGCGTGAGGCAAGAAAAATAAATAAAGTAAAATATTAAGAACAGTAAAAATAAAAGCAGAGATCTTCTTCTGTGTTTAGATCCCCCTGTAGCCGTAGGACAGAAGCAGAAGATTTAAAGCAATGTCAGCCAGTTGTATATCAAAATGCCCTGCAGATGTCCAAAGAATCTTAGTACAGAACTTTAATTTGCTCACCATACAAAATTGTCTGCTCACACGTGAACCTTCCGGTTCGCAATTGAAACGTCGAGGATACACACAGGCTGATTTTACGTATCTACATATAAATTTCCAGTTGATTATCATAAAAACAAGATTATCAAGAAAACAATTTGTGGTAAATGTTGCAAAACTAGCTCCGGGTTAACGTAAGACATGTATTCGTGAGTTCTTGGGTTCGATTCCCGTAAACTACCCACTCAGATGCCCTTTTTACTTTCTTTACTACTTATAGCAGAGGAAGTATTGTATTCCACCCAAAAGTTCGATGTCGAGGTTTCACCGGAAGTATCTGTATGTTTTGAGGCCCCTGAATCCAAAAAAAAAGCATTTATAGAAAAAGGTCCGTGTATGTGTGTGTGTGTATGTGTGTGTGTGTGTGTGTGTGTGTGTGTGTGTGTGTGTGTGTGTGTGTCAGTCTGTATGTCAGTCTCTGGACAGCATAACCCAAAAACGAAAAGTCGGTTAAAAACTAAATTTGGTATTTAAGTTTAATGTCCTTCAAGGATGCAACACGAAGATTTAGAAGAAAACTGCTTCACTCTAATCTACCCTTTACACGGAAAACTTTTCGAAAATATTGATTTTCTTGAAAATGGCTTTAACGATTTTGATTAAAATGCCATATGTTTGAGATATTTTGATGACAAATGAAATGTATATCTTGAATTTTCTGGCTATAGTCCATGTAGTCCCATTTACTCTGGATGACTTTTGCATAACTGGTAAACCGTAAGAGATAAACAAAATCTTACTATACAAAAAATGCATATTCTGCTAAAATACATATTTTGTGTCCAAATAAACTTTTTTGTAGAGTAAACCATTTCGGATATATGGCTTGTTATTTGTGTGAGTTTTGGAGAACTTATACTTCTGTCAAATGGAACATCGTTGTTCAATGTTTATGTTAACCGTGCAAAGAGAAAGGAATTGAAAGCTTTAAAAGTTTTGACTATCGCCCAAAGCCTATTGTACTCCCATATTCCCGTTGCACGTGCAAGAAAACGAGCAATAAGGTAATTTCTGCAAATGTTTATCTGACCTAACACAAATAAAATAGAAAATAAGAGTTTGTAGGAATGGTTAGTACAAGAGTAGCGAAAGTCATGCGAGTGCAATACACCAATTTTTTTGTGTTAGCGTCCTCCAACGTAGTGTCATGGTGAATGAATGAAATGGGTGAAATGATGCTCAAATGAGCCCGAGGTCCATAGAGATTTAAATTACCCGACATTCGTCTTCCCAGTATAGGGGATAACCTCGGGGGAGGGGGGGGGGGGCCTTATTCGGATAACTCACCCTGAGCGAGATTCGAACTCGCGGCCTCTTGGACGTGAGGTAGACACGTTACCACCACGCTACAGAGGCGGGTACTCTGATGTCAATCTTTTCGTGATTTTCCCTGGTTGCTAGGCGAATGCTGGCGTGGTTTCCCATCTAGCCTGATTTCCTTTTCATTATTCCGTTTCCTCCTCTGTTTCAGGTGTTTCTAGGTTTCGTGTCTTGTGGCGGTGCCAGATAGATGACGCGGAGGCTTGCTCCAAGGAAAGAATATTCTCTGTGGACACTTAAGGGCTGCTTGGTTGAACGGGTTGTTCATCGCCCCCTCTGAACAGCTCCGTTAATGGGACGTTCCCTCTCATGCCTGTAGACTCCTGTGGGTCCTCCACTTCATCATTGCGTCGTGCGGGGGTGGTAGCCGTAATAAATCCTTCGTAGGTCGGAGTACGGGAGGTGTTCCGCTCCATTGCATATCTTATGCCCTGGACCCTGTTGTAAATACTTCTTCATTAGTTATATTTTATTTACTGCATACTCTCAAAGTCACTTCAGTGCAAAGCTCAATTTTTTAAAACAAGAATCTCAATTTTAACACGTTTTGTTTTTGCCCCATAAAATCAAACAGCTTGTGTTCGAAATACTTTTATTAAAGCAGCCATTATTTTATATAACATTCAAAAAGTCTGAAAAAGTATTAATTTTAATACATTGAAAGATTGAAAGGTTGCGTTTCAAACATTAAGATTCATGAAAGTAGCATATTGCGAAGGAAACATTTAATGGAGAATTAGGGAGGGGGAACTTATATTAGTTATGTTTTATTTAGTGTATATTTTCAAGATCATTTCAACAAATATGGGGGGAAAAAATCTGTATTAAAATTGCGATTGTGTTTTGTTAAATTTAAAAAGAAAACGAAATCTTATTTAGTCTTTCAATGTATTAACATAAATAATATTTCAAACTTCTTAAATATTTGTAAAATAACAGTTTAATAGAAACATTTCAGACAAAATTTCTTAAGTGTGCATACGCCAGAATTAACCCGAATATACAGACTGTTAGGGGTGTAAGTGCAGATATTTTTATTGGTACCTTAATAGGCACCCACTTCGGTGAATTAGTTTTCTTCTTCTTCTTCTTCTTCTTCTTCTTCTTCTTCTTCTTCTTGTTCTTCTTCTGGCAACCAAAGTTTACTACCTGATGTTGCATGGTCGTAAATGCGCCGTGAAATGAACAACGTCTGCAGTATAGACTATCCATTTTGCTTCACTCCTCAATGCCTGACCTACTGGTCTAGGTATTTTGAGGTCGTTGGGTTTCGGTACATCATTCGTAATCACGAGACCAGCCCACTCTGCGTCGTAACTTCTGTGCCACTTAGAACCAACCTGAAAAATGACTACTTTTAATAGCAAATAAAGTAAATATTGATGTAATATTGTCCATTACACTGTCCTCGAATACTAATCGAAATAGCTATACTTATACCCCAAACACCTGTAGGTATGTATAATTGAATAAAAGGTTTGCGAACTCTGTGATAATGCAGTGTCACTACATTTCAAGATAAATGCGACTTACTCATTTTAGTGCACATTAATTTTAATTCAAGAGAGAAGGTTGTTCGAGGCTTGAGATGTAAAATATTCACTAAATAAATCGTAACTACTGTTGCTGGTTCTCCCTTGTGAAATGTAGAAACATTCACCATAATTTGTTTTCTCGAAAGAGTGTTGCTTTCGAGGTAATCAGCTGGAAAGTTTAAAATAGCTCTCTCTTTCCACCTCCCTCTGTGCGTGTGTGTGTGTGTGTGTGTGTGTGTGTGTGTGTGTGTGTGTGTGTGTGTGTGTGTGTGTGTGTGTGTGTGTGTGTGTGTGTGTGTGTGTGTGTGTGTGTGTGTGTGTGTGTGTGTGTACGTGCGCGCGCACTAATTGACTTACCCGACGTTACACGGTCAGCCTTTCGAACTACAGTGACGAATTAATTAATTTCGTTTACCTACCCCTTTCCCAATTAAATTATGTTATAATGATCTAGAGCACCGATGTCCGACGTTTGCGAAAGAGGAGAGGTGTTTACCTCCTTCCACTATACACGGACTTTCCAATTCTTTTAATAGAGTAAGACCCCAGGGCCACCAGACGTAATAATAATAATAATAATAATAATAATAATAATAATAATAATAATAATAATAATAATAATAATAATAATAATAATAATAATAATAATAATAATAATAATAATAATAATAATAATAATAATAATAATAATAATAATAATAATAATAATAATAATAATAATAATAATAATAATAATAATAATAATAATAATAATAATAATAATAATAATAATAATAATAATAATAATAATAATAATAATAATAATAATAATAATAATAATAATAATAATCATAATCATAATCATAATCATAATCATAACGATAACGATAACGATAACGATAACGATAACGATAACGATAACGATAACGATAACGATAACGATAACGATAACGATAACGATAATAATAATAATAATAATAATAATAATAATAATAATAATAATAATAATAATAATAATAATAATAATAATAATAATAATAATAATAATAATAATAATAATAATAATAGTAATAGTAATAGTAATAGTAATAATAATAATAATAATAATAATAATAATAATAATAATAATAATAATAATAATAATAATAATAATAATAATAATAATAATAATAATAATAATAATAATAATAATAATAATAATAATAATAATAGGTTGTTTAACGACGCTATTAATTGCCTGGATCTCATCAGCGTCGCCGGTGTGCCGGAATTTCGTCCCACAGGAGTACTTTTACATGCCAGTAAATCTACTGACATGGAGCTGTCGTTTTTAAGCACACTTAAAAGCCATCGGTCTGGACCGGATTTGAACCCGCGACCTTGAGATGAGTAGGCCAGCGTCTAGCCATATGAGCCACCCAGACCATGTACTCTGAAGGTATACCTACATACTGCTAGTTTGGGCGACATTTAAATGGTCTGGGGATGTTTGTCCCCTAAGATTTGTCTGTCTGTGTACAAATGGTATTGAAACTGTTCCCTAAGTGCCACATATACAAATCAAGACTCGTACTATAACTAAACTTACGCAATTTTGCTCGCGCACTTTAAAGTGTCTGTCGGAAATTACCACCGACGGAAACTGTCTGACAATATTGATTAATTATTAGTGGTTAATGATATTGTGTAAAATATACTTAAAGATTAGCACTCAGACTTTAAGAAAAGTGACCAATGTTTTTATGTACCTTTAGCACTGGTACCTGCAAATTGGGCCGCCGACCCAAGAGTGTATACTAATACTGCTGTGTACGACACATTTTGTTACTCAGATTATAAGTGTAGCGGCCCTTGGATTTTGGACTATAACACTAGGACGAGCATTGTGTTGCAGAGGTGGGTTGCATTTGATTTACGAAAGCATTTTCAAACCTTATGCGATAAACATCTGTTCATTAGTGACTTCTTTGGTACTGCTTACGTTCAAGAAGTGTATCAATACTTGCCAACAAGTCGAAGTGCATAGCCTTAGAAGATATACCAAGTGAACGTGCGTAACCTATTGCGATACAGACTTCTAATATAGTTCAATTTGGAGAAATTATGTTCGCAAATATATGTAGAGCTGTACACACTCTTATACAAACTATTCTTGCAAGTGCTTATTTCTCTATCTACTTCATTTGCGAATAAGCATTTTCAGAACTTATCTTAGTGGTAATTTTCTTGTGAGTACAAGGGAAATATGGGAATACAGTAGGCTTTAAGCGATGGTGAAATGTTTTAAGAGCTGGTTGCCATGCGGTGCTTTTGAAACTCCGTTCTCTTTCCAAGGCCAAGAGACAAAAAGACGAAAAGCATATTCCTGTTTGAGAAAAGTATAAGTATTGGCAAATTCAAACAAATAAAGAATATCTCAGAAATGGTTCAATCAAAAGAAAACAAGAAGTATTTCGCTTAAATTGAGTGTTTTAACGAGATCCACATTTTTTATTTAGTGAGCCTTTATCTGTTACTGTTTATCGTTTATGCAAAAGTCATGCAGTGTAAAGAGGTCTTCTGAGAATATGCCTAGAAAATTCTAGGTGTGACTTAGAAACTGCGATGGAATCGCCTGTTTGTGCCCGTCACTGGATACACTTCTTGCGAGTCTAAACGACACAGGCGTGATTCACTCTCCGACAGAAAAAATGGAGTGGGAAATAGATGCTAATTACGTAAGTGTCTCCAAATAGACAAGGTTGGACATCGCTGATCTAGAGATTTTGCCTCTTTACTCTTGTAATTACATTTTGTGCAGTCCCGAGTATGCGAATAAGTGATGAGCAGGGAGCGGGGTTTTAGTACGAAATCCATCAAGTTAACCGTGCACTTACAACGGGAAGCGGAAGCGTCGGTGACCTTGCAGAGTGGAAGGCAGTACAGCCCTCACGCTACCTGCCGACTCTGTACTCCGTGCTGTTAATCTTATTCCTATGTTTACTTACTAAAACCCCGCTCCCTGGTGATGAGTAACCCTGGTACCTATTCACACAAAAGTATGTGAAACCTCAACAGGATATCTGACTCCCCAAGACAGTCTTCCAAGTCCTAGCAATGCTCCATCTCCTGGCGATGGAAAATCCTTGGTCGAAATGGTGGAGTTATTTTTTTTAGATAATTGAGCAATTCCGCGTGTGACTAACTGACATTTACACTACATTTTCTTCCCAGAATGTCTCTCTAATGGTCAGTATAGGTGTAAAAATGTTATTTTAACGACATTCGGTGACAGAGAATACATTGGCACTTGTGATAGGAAATATAAAAACCTTAAAAAAGTGAAACAATTATTTAATAATGAGCGCTAAACTTTTCGTGACTTACTGACATTTTTGTCAATTGCAGTTCCAACTTCAAACGTTTGTCCTCCGTTTTCTCTGAAAGTTCTCTTATTTGATTTGTTCTGAAAGATCACTTGAGAGAGGAACTTATAAGCTTTCAAATGACCTGAAAAAAGGTTTGGCATGTTATTCTCATCTGGAGATATTTATTCAAAAGGTCAGCGTGACTAACTGACACGATTTTGTGACTAACAGACACTTGCGAAAATTGTAATACTTTGTCTTTGTTTTACATGGTATAACATATGGTAAATCATAGTGATACGTATTATACGTTACATACATGTAATACATACAGGTGCGTAATTGTATTTATCATTTTGAGAAGAATCATATCCTTTGGAGAAGCATTACTGTCATGCAACATAAACAGAATAAACATGTTGACAGCTCTCATTTCTTATTACAGTTACGTCGTTGCAAGTATAAAAAGCTGACTCAAAACCATAACAAAGACGACACATGAGAGCACACAGCACACAGCACATACCTGTATCACATGATTGGACTCCTTATAGTGCAGGAACGCTAGATGCAGTAGTCTCGTAGTACACGCGTATATCACTACACTGTTTTTATTTCCGAAAGTTGTGCATCATTCTGACACTTTCCGCACATGAAAGAAAAGCATATTCCACAACATTTAAACCTAATACTTTCACATAATGAACCCGCTGAGTGGACGGCATAGGTGAAATACGTTCAAATCTTTGGTCAAGAAATTCTTTTACTTCTTCAATTTCGGGCAGAGAAACTTCAAGAACACATAGTTTGGTTTTCTTCTAACAGTAATAACAAATTCTTCAGCACTCTGAATCCTGCTTCCTGCTTTCGCAGCTGTCCATGCCATCCTCTTCACTTGTCCTCCAATCGCATCTACTGCCCCCTTTCCGTGATAGGATTGGAAGAAGTGCCATTCAATTTGGATTCCAAATACTTCGGAAAGATATGTCACATGATGACAAGCAGCCCCATCAGAAAACACTTTCACAAGTTCAAGATTCGGAACAATATCGAATATTTCCGAAAATATATTCCTTTTAAGCAAATATCAACTGCATATTTGTCATGCGATACATAATCAGACACCAAAGCAAAAGATTGTTTCTGAATTTCACCAATATTTTCTTTCCTATACCAGGCAACAGCAGTAAATATTGAGATCTGTGTATTGTTCCAGTGGGCAGCTTGAATTTCATTTTGCCCCTTGCATGTTCTCAAAGAAGTCGATCTGTATCACAGCTTCACTAATTGAGTACCTGGGTGCAACAAGAGCGTTAGTGGAAGAATGCCATGTTGAGATAAATGGTCTCAAAGTTCTGAAAGTGTAGGAATCGTTTAATAAAACACTAATACATTGAGAATCAGATTTATTCTCAATAATATGCAAATGTCTAGTAGTTTGTCATAACATCCTTTCAAATTTAATGATACAAAGATAAATATTGACATATATAGGAACAAAATTAACGCTGTTATTGCATAGAATATACACTGTTCAGCCTTTTTATTTTATAATTGTTTCAATTTTAATACATTTAGGATTATTGAACAATTTTTAGGCCTCAGAAAGGAATGCAAAAATGTTATACGTATAATAGCAGTGTCCTTCAGTAATTGTTAAGTAAAATGCAGCTTAATTTAACATAATAAGCTAATGGTGTATATAATTTCACCTGTCTTCTATCTAATCTGTATATAGTATACCATTATGTATATATTCCTTTACGAACTCACGGGCCCAGAACACATATGCGATATGTGAAGCAGAAAGATAAAATGTGGGGCTATTTACGTTTATAAGAATCAAAACATTTGCATACTTTTCTATCTCCGAAATTAGCTCGCGCAGAGCAGTGATCGGAGAACTACTTACGTACAATATTATACTTAAAGGAGGGGTTTATCGTACGTACGCAAACAAAAGATAACGCCCATTATCTTCGCCAAACCAATCAACAGCTTGACCGTTTTCTATCCCAATATCTCTGTCTCTGTCTCTCTTCCCGCCCAGATGTTTACAGCAGGATTGAACTAGATTGAGACATACACATTTCGGTGTTGTTATAAGGGGCATAGAGAAAACCGAAGTGATAAATGTTTCAAAGATGCCTCGTAGTTTGCTGACCTAAATTCCATACGCTTTCTACGACATCGATCGCGAGAAACAAGTGAATGGCCGATCCCACAGAAAAGGTTATTGAAATGAACTGTATGTTTGAAAGAAGATTTCTGAACGCACCTTTTGCATACAAAGCAATTTGAACACAATTTGAATGTTCGGTAACCTAGTAACCGTAACTTTGTAGCCATATTGATTGTTTGTGCTGTTTGATATTAGTTGGAAGAAATCCATTGACATCGGCAAAATTTTATTTCCTAGAGGAAAAATAAGGAAATATTTTACTGCCAGAAATATTTCTGGAGTGGATTTTAATCACTTTCTTAAGTGATAAGTGCAAATAAGCGGATATTCAGCTATATACGTAGCCTTCTGGAAAAATACAAAGATGGCTTCGTTTAAAAGATCACTAGATGTTGATTCTGATTCTGTTGACGGTCAGGGAGGACCATCTAAACGTAGACGAAGTGTTTCTTCAGACGCCGCAGTACAGCAAAGCGACGTTAATCCTTCACCGTTTGGAGAAGTTTGCCCCAAAATGACACCTGAAGAAATGACTGCTAATATTCGCGAAGAAATTCGCCAACTTAATCGACGTAGGCAGTTGCGTTTGCATAGTGGGGGACAACAGGGCCACAGAATTCAGAAATCATCGGATGATGCTATGGATCTACCAACTACCTCAACTTTTTCCGATCAATCCTCAGGCACCAAGGAGACATTATTCACTTTTGAACAGGTTGTATTAATTTGTGAGCGCATGCTGAAGGAAAGGGAGAGTCAGATCCGAGAAGAATATGAGCGTGTGTTCAACGATAAGCTGTTGGAACAGTATGGCGCTTTTGTCAAATTTACCCATGACCAAATAGAGCAGCACTTCCAAGCATCCGATTCGCCAAGCTACGTTTCCTAAATTGATTGTTCACCCTGGAGAAAAGTACCAGCTAATTAAGAAGAAACCGCAAGAAAAATGAACATTTTCCTCTTTAGGCTAAAAGCTGTTCCTCAAGAATAATATAAATTGCTGAAGCGTTGAAAAAATTTTCAGATTAATGAAGACAAGAAAGAAGAGCAGAAGAAAATTTTGTAAGTTTAAATGTGCATATGTTAAAAACTTTTGGGTTGGCGTTAGCTTTGCATTTTGCCAAGATTAATTGGGGCTGTTATTGACTTATACTTGCTTGTCTAATTCATCTCCATTAGAATTCACCAATGAGGAATTTGTTTCTAATTAAAACCATCTTGAATTGCAGAATAAAATGGCTCTGTTTATTTTGAGATGAAAAGGAGGATGACGTCCATTTAAGAAACATAGAATTTTTTAAAATAAAAAACAGCCTGAATCAATCGCTCAAATTTCAGTGAAAACTTGGGAATGAATGCAGCAATGTTATCCTGAAAGACTGAAAATTAGAAGTGCCAAGAAAACAGGGTTAATTATTGTAGTATTCTTAGTTTTATTTTTTTTTTTACCATATCTGATGTTTTTTATTTTAAAAGTCTTTGCAACTATTTGTGAAACATAATTTTTGCTCTTATTTAATTTATCAGAAGTTTGCGCTTAATTGCTTGAAGTAAGAGTTATACAGATTTCTTTTTAGTATTCTTTATTTTTGCTTTTTTTATGCTGTAAGGCATCTTAATCTTAAACTATATATTTAAGTAATGTGTTATTGTTTTTGATAGTAGAAAAGTAAATTGGAGCCTTTGTTTTTTGAGGAAACAGGCAAAATACTGTCAGATTTAGAAGTAAAGCTGGCTTATAGCATAGATTTCGCTTTCAGTGTGAAAGAGGTTGAACTTAGATATTGAATTGTAAATTTCATGTAAATTTGCATATACACTAACCCGAGTTTTGACTTTCAGTTCAACTAATTAGTAAAGCAGGCTTTTAAAAATTAACAAGGTAAACTTAAATAATATATTCACTTATTTATAAATTCACCGCAATTATGTGCATGAATTTGTTGTATATGTGAGTGTTAACGTGTGGGTATGAGAGATCACGTGCAATTTGCAAAAGTCGAGGGTTTAAAAGGATGATGGTGTATGTATAAAAACCCTGAGCTGAGAATTTTTATCAGATTGTACATCCTGATCCATCATTAGTTAAGATTACATTTGGTGTTCGTATGCATTAGAACTGTATCAAACAATGTGTTGATGTAGAACACTGTAGTTCTCAAATTCACAGAAAATAAATTTCAGTATTGAATGTTAATTTTAATTGTTATTATTACTGCTTTAACAAAATTCAGTTTTACAGCAGACTTAATTTTATTCATTGAATAGCTTTTGTTACAGAAACTGGAAATTTGGTGTTCACTTCCTAAAGATGCACAGAATTATACAGTAAAGGTAAGGTTTTTACAAAAAATGAGAATATCAATTTATTTATATGGTAATTTTCCTTTTAAATGTGTTCTTATAAACAGACATTCTGGTGCATAAAATGTTAAGGTGATATTAAACAGTAGATTAGGTACAATGTGCAATAAATTGCAACATTTTCCCGAGCCTTCTTAAAGGCCTCGGATTGCTGTCATTTTACATAAACGTGATTTAGGAAACGTGGCAGGCAATTGGTCAGTTCTTCACTGCAGTCTTCTACAGACCCATTTTTAATTTCTATTTCCATTCTTCCATTACGTGAACTCCACAGCTTCCATTCGCATGGAGAATTAGCAAGTTTATCCGAAATGTCTGCTCCACTCAATCCCGGGCATTTGGAGCATCCTCCCTGCACACATTCACTCAATTTCTGATCACAAACCACTTGTGCTATGGACTTATGAAATTCAGTCTCAGTGAGTACATGATTTTTACACAATGCTTTGAGAAGAAACTTCGTATTTTCATGTATAATGCATGTGCACACATTATGTGGGATCTGACTTTGAAGACGCACGTGAGCAGGGCGTAATTCAGCGAATTTTGTCAAACCCACGGACATTTCTACTCGGTCTTGTAGAAAGAGTGCATGTGCTTCTTTTAATGTTACCACTAGATACCTAATGCGAACTACTTTTGTTTCTCCCTGAACATGGATTTGAATAAAATCATCTCTTCCAGGAGCTTGGTAAGATATTGAATCATCCTGACAGAACTTGATGATTGCACTTTTAAGTTCCTCTGATAGTTGTTTTCCTGACACCGGGACAGAATGCTTTGGCTTTACATGTAATCCCTCTTCAACTGCTAATTTACGAATCATTTCTTTTCTTTTACGTGGAGATTGCGCCAATGCTTCCTCAACACGTTTTCTGCACTTTCCGAAATACCGTTTGCTTTTGAAAGCGGTTGATGTTGATGTTGATGGAGTATCCTTATCAATCCCTTCTTGGTCTCTTATCTTCTGTCTTGCCCACTGTGCTTGCTTATATCTCCTATATTCAGCTTTGAGGTGTTCTCTTCCTTGTTTTGTTTGTTTCAGTATTGCTCTTCCTTTCCTCATAGTCACTTCTATTTTTTCCTTCCATTGTGCATAACTGCCTTGCTCCTTCAGACATTGTTTGTATTCACATTGTCTTTGGGCTGGTGTTTTAGTCATGGAGTCAAAAACAGACTGATACGTCTATCCTGACTGAAGTCTCAGAAGCACTGTACGCGTATGCGACCACAGGGCGCCAGCACTAATTGTCCGTTAGTCACGTGTTTTGTGGGAAAACTAATGACTATAGAGGAAAACTTTCTCGTAATTTTTTATTTGTTATATTGTAATGACGCAGAATCAAAAAGGATATTTATTTCAGTCTATTACTTTTCCCTCCAGAGGACTTTATCCTTATTTACCGTGACTGAGATTGACACACAGTAATAAATAAAGAGGCTCTAAGGATTCTTTATAAATGTTGAAAATTATTAGCCATATACACGTTTCGAAGACGAAGAGCTATTGTGTGATGTACAGAACAAAAAAATTAAAACAGTTGTACATAGCTCCTGAAATATTGATATGAAAATCACCGTTATTCGCGCTTATTTCTAGTGCTTTGGAAATATATGGGTAAGAAGTGAAATTTGAACCCATATTCACGTTAAAAACATTTATTTTTCACTTCATAAGATACTTTGGAGTATCTAGCATCATCTTTCCTCAGTAAAAAAAGTGAAACATTAATTTCAAATTTTAACACTCGGTATGACATGTTCGCGGAATTGTTCAATTACAGTTCGTTAAACTTTAACACTTACCTTCTTTTTGGTCCAGTAGTTATGAGAAACTACATGAATGTCATATAATGCACAAACCCCAACATATACAACAAAATAGAATGCCCACTTCCGGGCCACCAAGTTAATCTCTTTGCAACAGTCACGTCCATTCAGAAAAACAATCTCAGTTAATATTAAATATCGGTTCACTGATTTCTTATATTAGCAGTTTTCTTTCTTTATGCAATTATTTAGCATGCCCTGCTAATAAACTTTATTAGTATAAAGGAAATAAAGCAAAACTTTCTCACATTAGATTTATTAGAAGGCTTTGGTATCCATTCAATGCACACATTTTTACTTTCTTTACTGCGTATCGTAAGTAGAGGAAGTTTGTATTCGACCCAAAATTTCGATGTTGAGATTTCACCGGAAATATATGTTCTGAGGTCCCCTGAATAAAAATAACAGTTTTAGAAAACGTGTGTGTGTGTGTGTGTGTGTGTGTGTGTGTGTGTGTGTGTGTGTGTGTGTGTGTGTGTGTGTATGTGTACGTGCGTGCGCGCGCGCCTGTGAACAGTGTAACTCAAAAGCGAAAAGTCGGTTACAAACCAAAGTTAGTATTTAAGTTTAATAATTTTTAAGGATGCAACACGAAGATTTTGAAGAAAATTTCTCCATCTTAGACTACCCTTTACGTGGAAAAGTTTTGTTTCCTCAAAAATGGCTCTAGCGATTTTAGACGCTGGCCTACGGATCCCAAGGTCGCGGGTTCAAACCCGGCCCAGGCCGATGGTTTTTAAGTGTGCTTAAAAACGACAGCTCCATGTCAGTAGATTTACTGGCATGTAAAAGAACTCCTGCGGGAAAAAATTCCGGCACACCGGCGACGCTGATGTGATCCTGGCAATTGACAGCGTCGTTAAACAAGAAAATAATTTTTTTTTTTAATCTAGCGATTTTTATTAAAATGTTATAATATACTTAAGTTCTTTTATGACAAATGAAATTTATATTTTGAATCTCATGGCTATAGCCCATATAGTTCTGTTTATTCCTGATGACTTTTGTAGAACTGGTAAACCGTAAGACAAATCGTTATTCACTTTTTTGTATCTTGTCCGTGCAAAGAGAACGGAATTTCAAAGCCTTCATATAGTGACTGGCTTTAAAAGATTTAACTACTGTTCAAACCTACTGTATTCCCATATTCCCCTTGCACCTACAGGAAAGCTTACCAATTCTTTTTCGCGCTATGACATTTTCATGTAGTAATAATTATTCACGTTATAATGTTATTTTTAACTCCAATGTGTACGTACCATAGTAAAGAGCTTTGTAACCGTCTTTATTAATTTAGTATTAGGTTGTCTCGTTTATAAGTAATGTCAGCTTTTTTAGTTTGGTTTATATCATAGATATACGTACTTTTACTTTTGTTAACACTACTTATAAGTTGGAGTGGTTATTGTTCCAAATTGTTACCATGTTAATACTCAGCAGTTGGTGATACAAGATTTTAAAATGGAGGCAACAAAGTATGAAGTTGCAGTCGTTCTGAAGCACTTCTGGAAACAAACTTATAAACAAACTTATCGAAGAATACATGTAGTCGTTAGTGAACGAGTAGCACAAAGATGGTTCCAACATTTCAGTAATGGAAACGAAAACATTAAAGATGTACAACGTTCTGAAAGACCCAAGTTGTGGAATATTGAAAATACACGCAATGCATTGAAAGAAAATCCACAGTCAAGCACTCGGAGATTCTCAGAAGAACTTATTGCTTCAAAATATGTCATACCAATCATATTAAGACAGTTAAAAGTTGTTCAAAAGCTATAGGTACATTTGTAGTATGTGAATTGACACTTGATCACACTCAACGTAGATTGGATATCTAGTTCAGATTATCGCTAATCCCAGAGATGATAGATTTATCAGGGGAATCGTCACATGTGATGGAAAGTGGGTATATTAACGCAACCCTGACACATCGAAATATTGGCTCGTTTCCTATCAGTCTGCAAATGTTAACAAAAATCGGTTTGCCTACTAAATAATATGTGTCTGTTGGAATTTTGAAGCTGCGATTCACCAGAAATATATTCTAAATGGACGTGCAGGCGATGTGGATCTTTATTCTCAACAATTGGAGCAAGTTCATTAAGCTTAGAGAAGAGGTACCAGCATTAGCTAATAAAAACAGAATTCTCTTGAGGCAGGACAATGCGAGAGCTCAAATTGCTCAAAGAACAATTATTGACAAAATCCAGGAAGTGGAAGAAATCCAACTGATCTTGTGTCATCAGATCAGAATGTGTGTAGATGCTTATTGTATTTTCTATGTGGAAATAGTTGAAATGGGTATCAACGAATATTTGGCATGGAAAACCAGAAACTGGTACCATTGTGGGATGGCAAACCTCGCTGCAAGGCGGCTCAAGATTATAACATTTAACGGTGTTTACTTTTAAGTTTAGAATAACTTATTGAACCACACATTTCAAAAAGCTCTGCTCAAAAACTGACGTTACTAACGAGACACCATCCATAAAAAATGAAATTAGAAGGTGACTTTACGAGAGTAGCTCCGTTTTTGATAGAACGAATGCTTTTCAATGGTGTAAGAATTATCCAAATCAGTTGAGTGGTTTAGAGATTACCCCATATTCATAAGCACACACACACACACACACACACACACACACACACACACACAAACACACACGCGCGCGCGCGCGCGCAAGCTCATTTCCTCTCTTCACACGCATACACATGCATACGTGTGCACCTAAATACATGCATACATACCTGCATAATACTTATGTGATATATAAATTTGTAGTTCTGGTAAAACTTAGTTATAACAGGTCGTAAATGATTCGACTGCAGTCCTTTGTATGCTGAAATTTATGAATAAATCATTTGAAACGCAGGGCGTCAAAGGCTTACTATAAAAGCATGTCCAACTTCTAAATTATCATCAGAACCATCAGGAAATATAACATGCCAGTCCAGAAATCAAAAATGTAATATGAAATGAAAATACCAAGCTCTGGGTTATTAACTTCGACAAGCGATTCTCGCCTGGAAAAGGTTGCAAACACAGTGACCTCTTAACTCCTGAAGAAGAATGCGAAAACGAACGCCAGAGGGAGCAGTCTCGTATTGCCAATCAGGAGAGTCATTAAAGACGACGTTGCTTAGAACAGTCTGTTCTACAATTTCTGTATCTCATCCCGAAAAGTGGGATTCTGCTTTCTACTTTCACTACCTCGTACCGGCTCTCCGCCCAGATATTAATTAGCTACCACATTTCATCGCAAATACATATTTTGAGGCCCTGAGTCAAAACACATTTTAAGGAAAACATCTGTGTGTGGGCTATTCAATTTCAAATCGGACGAAAAGTGAGAAAACTGACCTAGCATTTCTTAAAATCGTTAATAGTTTCTACATATGTCAGTTACCGTCAACGAAAACAATTTTCAGAAAATTACCTCTTAAATGTTTATAGTTTTCGAATTAAAATTCGCTAAAATTTGCGTTATTGTTGAAATGAAACAACTTCTGCGCCATATAACTCAAGTACCTTATATCAGATTTCGGTAAACTACGATTCATTTTGAAGCTGAATGTCTATTGTTGATAGTGACATATAACAATAACATAGAAATAAATGCACAATTTTTTAAAACTTTTTACTTCATGTATTAAATATTGCTTGGCAAAGCGACGAGACCTATTGACTTTGGTTGTCGAGCGCTACGATCGCTTCTTATCTTGTTCATTATAACAGCGAAATATCAGTAACTTGGTGTACAGTCAGTAATGCAATGCAAATGAATGATATCTCGCGCCTGCCGATATATGTGATGTTGTTGTCCTGAATATACGATTTTATATGAACAGAGTGTACATACACTGTCTCGCCATGTTTATGCGGTAAGCTCGCGTAAACAACTCCGCAGTTTCACATTCTTTCCGACACGCCTCATGGCTTTGCCAAGTAGTATAAATGGGTCTCTTATACAGATTAAGCATATGTAGACTTAAAAATAATGAGACAAATATTTAAGTTCGTACTGTACTCGTAGTTAACATAGCGCTCAGCTGGCCTTGTCACTCGGCATGGGAAGAGAGGTTCACAGCAAATCAAGGTCACCAGCAGGCTTCAAGAATAATTCTTATATATCTTGTATATCGTAGTTTCCCCACTCTCAATTATAATTAAATGGAGTATTTCCTTACGTTAAAGTAGTAGATTTTCTCATGAAATAAACTAAAAACTATTATACACTCAAAAATAGCCTTATAACTAAAATACAGAACACATCCATATTACAACCACACCTGGCAAGAAAATAACTTACTTAGGTCAGGGGAACGAAAGAGGGTTGTTTATTCACGAAATCTGACAGTTGTTCACCAGCTCATGGTCCCTTACAGGAATGCACCGAGTCAGTAGGTCAGTAAACAATTCCAGGTACTGTCTGTTCACCACCTCATGGTCCCTGACAGGAATGCACCGAGTCAGTAGGTCAGTAAACAATTCCAGGTACTGTCTGTTCACCAGCTCATGGTCCCTGACAGGAATGCACCGAGTCAGTAGGTCAGTAAACAATTCCAGGTACTGTCTGTTCACCACCTCATGGTCCCTGACAGGAATGCACCGAGTCAGTAGGTCAGTAAACAATTCCAGGTACTGTCTGTTCACCACCTCATGGTCCCTGACAGGAATGCACCGAGTCAGTAGGTCAGTAAACAATTCCAGGTACTGTCTGTTCACCACCTCATGGTCCCTGACAGGAATGCACCGAGTCAGTAGGTCAGTAAACAATTCCAGGTACTGTCTGTTCACCACCTCATGGTCCCTGACAGGAATGCACCGAGTCAGTAGGTCAGTAAACAATTCCAGGTACTGTCTGTTCACCACCTCATGGTCTAAGGGGAATGAGAGGCAGGGGAGGGACATTCCAGCTAGTGTAAGCTCAGTTTGTAAACATCCGCGTAGTCGTTCTGCTAGTCATGTTGCCAACTTACCTCCAATATTATTCGCGCTATGTTTACTCGCTGCTAATTTCTCTTAATTTCAGTTGTAAAATCGTACGTGTCACTAGTTTTGTATCGGAAGCAATGGCAAAAGTAATGTAGAAGGAGATAATCCTCCACCTAGGAGCGCTGTGAAATCTGCTATTATATTTTGGTTGTAGAACAAAGGGGTTCAGAGTGACAGTTCTATGTGTAAAACAGATCTTTATAGAATGTCTGAACCAAACAATTAAAGAGGCTCTTAAAGGTATTACTGCCCTTCTATTACTTTCATTACCTGTACTTGCAGGAACAATTACTGGAGTATTAACTCACCGAAATTTTAATACTTCATTCTTTGATCCCGCGGGAGGGAATGAGAAGTTTTTAGACTGAATTCTTCCTCAATTGTTACGTTATTATTGGTTATTTCGGTTTTATTGGGCCACACTGTCGTTTACTTGTCCCCGTACATGTGTGATCTCAATCATATAGGACTAGTTTGGGCCAAGGTAAAATGAATACTTAAACAAATGCAACAGCTGGCTTATTCTTACAGGAATTGCACGATATAACACTCGAGGATATATCACGTAAGACCGAAACCGATTGGCTGTTTTTTTAATATAGAAAAAACAGAAAATGATCAGAGGGAAAAAGACGGAGTAGCTGAAAACATTCTTTACGTTTTATAAGCTAAATCTACTGCATGAACTGAAAATAACATTTAATATGTGCTATTTTCAGCTATCTCTTTGCTTTAATTTGGCGTGAATACCTACGCATTCCAAGTTTGGCGACTTTATTGTAAACACGTATAGAAGCAGAACTGCTGCTCGTGATATCAATGTTTATCGGGAGTTGTTTACTGATGTAGTGGCTTGCTGCATTCCTGCCAGGGATCTTCAGCTGGTGAACAAACTGTAAACAGCGACATCTCGTGCTTCTGGTCGCGCTTATGATAGTAGTACCAACATTGGAATGAGTATCCACGCTAGATCAAAGCAAAAGAGTCACTCAAAATAGCGGAATTTAAATGCTATTTTTAGTTCATGCTGTATATTTAGCTTATAAAACGTAAACGATGTTTTCAACTACTCCGTCTTTCTCACACTGACCATTTCCTAAGTTTTCTAAATTTTTCGAAAACCCTGCCAGCCTGTTTCGGTCACAAATGGTACATCCCAGCGTGTTATATCGTGCAATTCCTCTAAGGACAAGTCACTTGCTATAGTTGTCTATTTATTTTACCTTGACCCAAGCTAGTTCTATGGGATTAAGATCACACATGTATGAGGGCAAGTGAACGACAATGTGGCCCAATAATACAAAAAAGCGTCCGCTTTAAAAGCCTCTTAGGTTTGCTTGTTTCAATCATGCTATAAATTTCTGTTTTACACATAGATCTGTCACTGAATACAGCCACAATATCATAGCAGATTTCACAGACACCTAGGAGGAGGTTTATCAACTTCTCCTCTCATTTTTTCTTTGCTTCCGAGATAACGCTACTGGCTCATCCAATGTTTAACTCAAATTAAGAGATATTAGCATATTAGCGAGCAAACATAGCAGAAATAACATTAGACGGAAGTTGGCAACTTAACCAGCAGCAATGCTATCTAGGGTGCTTACAAAACACTACGTGGAATCTCTCTCCTCTCCCCCTCAGTCCCCTAAGGCCATGAGCTGGTGAACAGACAGTAGTCTCCTCTGAGAGAAAATACAAACAGCAGCGCGGCTCGACGTCTTTGACGACTGGTGTCTGGTATGTTACAGCGCTACTAGGCGGTTTGACGCTGTCTTTTTTTTTTTTTTTTTTTTTTTTTTTTTTTTTTTTTTTTTTTTTTTTTTCTACAGCTGTCCGCTGAAGATACCATAAAAATGTGAACTAATATTGTTTTACAATTAAATGCAAAACGATATGGCATAATTTATATTCAATTTAAAATGGCATTTTTTTCAGAAAAATACACGAAATATGATGAAAATTGTATTAAGTTTAAATTTTAAAAATATTAAATAAACACCACCACAAACCGCACAATATTACCTACATTTTTAATTCTATTTGAGAATTTTGCATTGGAAAGCTTCTGAGTTGTGAGTCTCAGAATCGCATAATTTTATCAACTTACGGTACCGTTACGTTTGTCCACTCTGCGTCACGCCCTTTGTGCCACACCTACTTAGAGATTCCAACCAACCTGAAAACATACTACTCTTAATGAGTAAAACTGTAAGTCCGCAAAGGAAGCAAATAGTGATGTCCTATTGTTCATTACACTGTCCTCAATTACCCGTACAAATACTGGTATCTGTACTTATGCCCTTAACAGTCGGTATATACTGCATATACAAGACTACTTCAACTAATCTCCCCCCCCCCCCCCCCCATCCCCCGAGTACTCGCGGTGTACCCGCCCGCTTGGTAACATGTCTTCCGTACAAACATCTTCACCAATATTGTGTATCTCTTTATTTTCTTTTGTTATTTACTGTTTAAATAAAAATAGTTAATTTTAGTTATTAGTTTTGATTATTAAATATGTACACATAAATTAAACGTATAACTAATTCAGATACTTTCGCTATAGGAGTATGAAAAAGAAGCTTTCAGACTAGGCTTGGTGCGTTACTAAACTAAGCCCCGGCACCACAGCCCATGAAGAGCCAAGCCTTACCGCCCAGCTGCTGCGTCCCCCACCTCGGCCCACTGCAGGCCAGTTATGCGGTCTTCACGACCTGGGACCGCTACTTTTTCATCAAGTAGTTCCTCAATTGGTCCCCCCGAGACCTAACGAGGCTGAGTTAGGTACCGGCTGGTACCGGGGATCGAACCTCCGCGCCAGAGGCAAGCGCGCTCTTGGTATAGTAGGGTCAACAAAATTTAATTGTGTGCTTCAAAGAGATCTATGTTTTGTGTAGTACGTTTTTGTCTACTTCTTAACGTTTACCAGTTATATAGAACTATACACAACTTATTCCGAACAAAGAGCACTGTACAGACCATTGCAGAAAATTAAAAATAAAACCTTTTTCTAAAAATTATTTTCTTATTATTTAGGGCTTCAAAACATGTATTTCTGCCGAAAGCTCGATATCGAATTTTTGGGTGGAGTGCAGAACTTTCTCTGTATATTAGGCAAGTGGCATAGAAAAAAACATGTCTGTAACAAACTGTATTGTATATTTTAAGCTTTGACTTAGTTCTGAAGAATTTTATTTATTTTTTATTTTTATAAATAGTTCCATTTACACCCCGCCTATCGGTGACCTTACCTTTTGGAACATATTGCCTATATGCAATGTGTTAACCCCTATGTAGTGGGTTCTAGATTATTTTTCACATTAGATCATACGCACAGTCACACTCTCTTTCGTACCTTCACACTCTGGGGAGGATACGGAATAATCTTGGTTAGAGAAAAATTCCTACTCCCCTGCCGGGAATTGACTCCGGGACCCTTCGCACAGCAGGGAGATCCTCTACCGACTGAGCTACGGGACCAGCCCAGAATTTTATTTGGATTTTGTGTGTGTGTGTGTGTGTGTGTGTGTGTGTGTGTGTGTGTGTGTGTGTGTGTGTGTGTGTGTGTATGTGCGCGCGCATGTGTGTTTCATTTCTCTACTACGTATAGTAAGTAGGGGAAGTATTGTATTCGAACTAACAATTCTATGTCAAGATTTCACCGGAAATATATGCTTTGAGGCCCTCTGAATCCAAAGAAAAAGTTTTAGGAAGAGGTTCGTGTGTGTGTGTGTGTGTGTGTGTGTCTGTGCCTGTCTGTCTGTCTGTCTGTCTGTCTGTCTGTCTATCTGTCTATCTATCTGTCTGTCTGTCTGTCTGTCTGTCAGTCTGTGAACAGCATAAGTCAAAAACGAAAAGTCGGTTAAGAACCAAAGTTGATATTTAAGTTTAATATCTTTCAAGGATGCGACACAAAGATTTTGAAGAATATTCCTCCACACTAAACTAACCTTTACATAGAAATTTTTTAGAAAATTTTGGTTTTCTGAAAAATGGCTACAATGATTTTGATGAAAATGTCATTTGTTTACGATATTTTTTATGGCAAATGAAATGTATATTTTGAATTTTCTGGCTATAGCCTATGAAGTTCTATTTACTCTTGATGACTTTTGCTAACTGGCAAACCCTAAGAGATAGATCAAATGTTACTACACAAAATGTAGATCTCGTTAAAACACCCAAGTTATGTCCAAATACATTTTTCGTGGAGGAACCATCGGAGATTTTCCTTGTTATGTGTGTCAGTTTCACAATACTTTTCTCAAACGGAAGATCATTACTCACTATTTTGTCCGTTGGGCGTGCAAAGAGACCTGATTTTCAAAGCCTTCATATAGCAACCAAATTTCAAAGATTTAACTATCGCTCAAAGCCTACTGTATTTCCATATTCCCTTTGCACCTACAAGCAAACAGGCAATAAGATAATTCCTGCAAATGTTCATCTCGTCTAACATGAAGATAGAGTTTGTAAGAATAGTTAGTACAAGAGTAGAGCAAGTTTTGAGAATGCAACTCATCAGATTTTTAAGTTTAACAGTTATACCGGAGAATGAATGAATGAGCGAAATGATGATCAAACAAGTCAAGAGTACCTAAGCTTAGAGTTACTCGACAGTGGTCGCCACAAGATAAGGAAGAGCTCCGGAAGAAAACTATTCTGAACGATATGCTTATCCATAGCCTCTTGGATGTGAGGAAGGCACGCTACACCAACACCAGAGAAAGCATTGTTCTTATTTCAGAGTAATATAGAATGTGTAGATAGAAGTATGACTAAACACCTAAAGCTGTTGTCAACAATCAGAAGAAGTTTTGGCTGGCATAGAGAAGAAAGACTTCTTCCATGGAAATAACCTTTCTCTGGATTTTAGCCAAGTTAATCTCTTACAAGATCTCATCAGTAACTTGAAGCAGACGCTACATGTTTTGCAAAACTTTAACTCTTTACAAGGAATTAACTTGGCTGGGGCTCCCAACTTTATGCTTCCCACACTAAGGAAACGTTAATTTATAATATTTAAACTTCTTCCTAGTAGAGTATGTTTTCATTATGCGTTTAATCTGCTAAAAATATTTTGAACAGGGAAAGCATGAAACCCTACATATCGAAACCTACCTCAAATTGCCTATGGGAAAATTGCTTTCGTTATATAAGAAGACAGTTTCGGAAAAGTTGGCCAATTAACAACTTGAGACGAATTTACGTCAAAAGTAGACAAGCCTTTATCCAAGGTTTTGTTCCATCGGTTTCCGAGCCCTGGCTTCCGAGCTTAATAATGTCACTGCGCCCGCCGCATCTGATTGCCTGCACTGGGGAGGGGGGACCCAGCCAGTCGCCTACCTGGCCTAACGACCATCCTTGAGGAGGGAGCAGTGTCGTCCATCGCATAATTGTCGGCACTACCGCAAAGGAGCCGAAGGAAAGAGACAGAGAATGGCCACATTGTTGGGCGCTTGCCGAAAGAGAGAAAGGGATAGAGACTTCTGGAATTGTCTGCTTTGTATTTGACCGCAATAATAACTGAACTTTCCTGAAGTTTCGAGAACAGTGCCTGGGAGATATAAATAGCGGTAAAGTGTGAGAAGGGACAGTTTTTGTGTTACGAATTCGGAGCCGTGCTGTTGGTGAATCGGAAAGACCTTCGTGCTGTTGCAACGAGTGTACAAAGTTACTGTTCACGGAAATAAAAGTGTTTCTTTATCTCGACTACATCTGTATTCTTTACTTTACACCCACCAAAGTCACAATATTAAAAACCCGGCGGAGAACAATGATTTTTCTTTCGGGCGTAAAACTCCTTAGTATGGTTTTCTTCGAAAGGGAAGTAAAGCCGGTAGTCCGATGCCGTATATTTACTGCACGTAAAACAACCTCAAGCCTGACAGTGAGATCTCCGAACAAAATTAAGTAGTGTCTCACTCCCAACATAGAATGCGATGCTGAGAACCATACTAGTTAAAGGGCATCTATAAATAGAGACACAATTTCAATTTTTAAAAAATGTTTCGTAGAAACACCTATTCTTATATTTATTGTTCATGTAGATAAGCCTTGATTCCTCGTTTACTTCTTTCGTTGTCGGTATAAGAAGTGTACAATTGGCTAAAGCAATAGTCCAATATTTTTAAAGCCGGTCGCTATATAATGACCTTAAAATTCGCCTCTCTTTGTACGAAAACGGAAAAAAAAAGAAGAAGAAGAAGAAGAAAGTGTGAAAGAAAGAAAGAAAAAATACAGCGGTTTGCAGTTGAAAACGGTATGAATTATCTCAAAATTCAAACCAATAACAAAGAATATCCAGGAAATGGTTAATGCCACAAAATGTTTACTTTGATAAAAATTGTATACTTTGGCAAGATCTACATGTTTTATGAAGTAAAATTTCGTGTAACTGTAACAGATATGTTTTCCAGATATACAAAAGTGGCTCCTAAAAAAGAGAACTTTATAGGCCATCCCCAGAAAATTTACTATATCTACGTTTCATGTGTCATTTTTAAGTGCTAAAACTTGGAAAAATTTGGAAAATGTTTATTTTTTATGTGCTAAAAATGTCAAAAATTTCCGATCAGTAAAAAATATGTGCCAAAACAAAATATCTTTAAGACCTGAATGGCCGAAATAATATAAATGTACTTGGTATTCACCAGATATTACTCATGGAAGGGATCACCAAGTACTGCAGAGTTACAGTATACGACCACGTGATTCCTCAAATGTTCCATCCCGAAAGATTGACGATTGTCATAAAGAAACGTTTTGAATTTTGAAATTGCTAGTTTCACATTACAAGAAGTAAGTCTAACATAATTATAACAAGGAATGTCACTCACACTAAAAACAATGTCGTTGGTCTGGGTGGCTCAGTTGATTAGACGCTGGTGTACTGATCCCAAGGTCGGGGGTTCAAATCCGCCCAGACCGTTGGTGTTTAAGTGTGCTTAAAAACGACAGCTCCATGTCATTAGATTTACTGGCATGTAAAAGAACTCCTGCGGCACAAAACCCCGCACACCGGTGACACTGATGGACCCTGACAATTGATAGCGTCGTTAAACAACAAAATACTGTATACAACAATGTCTTCATGTTGCCCATCCAACACAGTGGAAATTTTACAAATTATGCTAAATCCACTAATGTTTTATTTTCGAACACTTCCTGGCATTTTCTTTTTACTTTCTCTCCTAAGTAGAGGAAGGTATTGCATCCAAAAATTCGATGTCGAGATTTCGCCGGAAATATATGTTTTGAGGCCCCCTGAATCCAAAAGAAAAAGGTCTGTGTGTGTGTGTGTGTGTGTGTGTGTGTGTGTGTGTGTGTGTGTGTGTGTGTGTGTGTGTGTGTGTGTGTGCATGTGTGTCTGCAGCTTGTGGGCAGCATAACTCAAAAATGAAAAGTCGGTTAAAAACCAAAGTTGGTATTTAAGTTTAACGTCTTTGAAGGATGCGACACGAACATTACGAAGAAAATTGTTTCACTCTAAACTATCCTTTATATGGAAACTTTTTCCAAAAATTTTGATTTTCTTGAAGATGGCTCTAACAATTTTGATTAAAATGACATATGTGTAAGACATTTTTATGACAAATGAAGTGTATATTTTGAATTTTCTGGTTATAGCCCATGTAGTCCCGTTTAGTCTGAACCGTAAAAACTAAACCAAATCTTACTATAGAGAAAACGCTGATCTCGCAAAAACACACACCCTGTCCATTTTTTTAAGAGTGAACCATTTCGGAGATATTCCTTTTTATTTGTATCAGTTTTGGAAAATGTACACTTTCGTCAAATGCAACATCGTTGTTCGGTTTTTATATGTTCGTGCATAGAGAACGCAATCTCAAAGTTTTAAAACATTTGACTATTGCTTACTGTATTCCCATATTCCGCTTCTACCTACAAGGATATATGCTATAAGATAATTTCTGCATTTGTTTAACACGAAGAAGATCTAGGAATATGAGTTTGTAAGAACAGTTACTACAAGAGCAGAGAGTGTCATGTGAGTGCAACACATCATATTTTTAAGTTTTGTGCTGCAGGATCAAAAAGAACCCTGAGTTTTCTCCCCCGTTTCTCTCCACATCCTGAACTACTTGAACTGCTTCTCCCAAACACATTCCTACTGATTCCAGTTTCTTTACGGAACCACAGAAGAAACAAAAGATATCTCAACAGAATGTCTTTTAAATTTCGCAGTATATTGTTGCACTTGCACTACTTTTCACTCTAGACATGTTTAACCCATTGTGGACTCAAAACGTCGATATGTAATTTCCCAACACAACACAATTATAGAACGTTGTGTAAACTTTGTGGATTCACAAATGACTATACAGTTTAACAAGTATCGGTGTATATACTTAAATTGTTTCTTTCTATATTTTGCTATTTAAATATTTCTAACTTGTTTAAAACAGAAAACTACGCTAATTTTTTTTGGAGCGAACATGCACTCATGCCAGGCATTTTCGCCCGAGGCGGGACTCGAACCCATGGCCCTCTATGCGGCGGAGTGCTATAGAGACATGCGCACTAGCGACCACGGCTATGAGTACCGGCAAGTTAAACTTCTCTGTAACTGTTATAACCTCGCCTTTTTCCGGGCAGAGTCCGCGAATGACATTCCTGGCGGACGAAGTGGGGGTTAGGCAGATTTTCTCTGCACGTAATATTATTCGTTATTATTAGGGCTCAGATTTTTAAGTACTGAAAGCTTGGAAATATTTATTTTTATCCACTAGAAATGTCGAAATATGTGGTAAAATGTAAAAGATATGTGCTAAAACAAACAATTTTTAAGAGCTGAATGACTGAACTACCTAATATATATGCACCCATTACTCACTAGATATTATTCTTGGAAGGGTTCATCAAGTATTGTAGAATTACAGTATAGAGCGCATGATAACTCAAACTTTCCACCCCAAAAGATTCGAAGATTGTCACGAAAAATTGTCTTGAATTTTGAAAATGATCACTCCACGTCACAAGATGTCGTCTAGCATCATTATAACATGTTATAATGGCATCAATAATTCCTTCATGTTGCCCATGCAACGCATTTGATACTTTATAGACTGGTAAATATACTGTTACTTTCGAAGACTTCCTTGCATTTGCTTTTTAGGGTTTGTGCTGCAGGGTCAAATAGAACCTTAATTTTTTTCCACATCCTGAACTACTTGAACTGTTACTCCCTAAGACATTCCTAATAAAAAAACATGTAATGATTGTATTTTTTCTATAGCTGGAGCTATTGATAACACAGTACAAAAGAAAGCCGAAACTTTAAATTATGAAATATTTATGTCACTGTGTACACTGAATTTCAAAATGCATTCCATTTTTTCGTATCATACATTTTTTGTTCAGTGATGCAATCCCCTTTTTGGTAATACTCGCCGAGTGGGCACTCCAGCGCGGGCTGATTCCAAACATTCGATAAAATTTCAGGGAAACGTTAATGGAAGTTATCGGTTATATGACACACTTCCTATCTCGTATATTCTTTCCGAAATGTATCTGATTTTTCCACTGCTAAGTATATGTTGTATCACAAACTTTCACAGATTATAGTGACTTGCTATTTGTGCAGAACGCTTTTACGTCAAGTTTTATATTTGCATTTATCCCGAGTTTAGATGTTAATTTTATGGTTGTGAATAACAGTGCTTTTAACGCTTAGAAGTATGTTAAACAGACTTTTAGTTGATAAAACTCATACAAGGTGGTAATTTACAGCAACGATTTGGTGTCAGTGTGTGAAGTGGTCTGAGATTTCTATACTTCCGAGCTGGGAGTAAATTATAGGAGTAAAATGATGAGGTCTAAAACTATTTCACTTTGAACTAAGAACTGTGAAAGTAGTAACTAATAAACCACGCGGTGCAACAGCCCTTTCCGGGCCAAGGCCTACAACCTGGCCGCTGCGTTTCCCACCTCTGTCCCCTACTGGGAAATTAATTAGGGGGAAGAATAATGAGCTTTAAAATGCATTTTATTGTAAATCAAAATAAAACGAGTATAATTGCCTAGTGAAATGCGTTAAAATGTACTTTCGAAACAAAAGTATGTAATCTAGTTCAAAATTGGTAGGTATAAGATAACTGGATTTCAGCAGTAGCTTAAAGGAAAATAGAAAGAGGAAATAACAGCAGTTAACTCTTTAAAAATCCAGCATCACATTTATGTTTTGTTTAGCAACTTTTTTTCTCGTGAAGTATAAATATCTCTAAATATGAACAGAGTTAATTGTATTCCTATATCTAGCTTTATGCTTATTGATTTTCCTAGTTTGGTTATAATTGTAGCGTTTGTATATTGCACTTTTTATATTCTTACGCTAATTGGTTTTCTTAGTTTGATTTAACCGTATTCTATTTGTAACTTGTTTTCTACAGTATTCTGTTCATTTAGTTTATTGTAATTCAGGACTCTTGTGATCACCGATGTATGTTAGCTGACGTCAAATTTTGACTAAATGTATACGTGTTGGAACGGTGTAGAATCAGGCTGAAAAATAGCCGGGATTTGAACCACCAATCTTTAGTCTCCACCCAGTTGCGCTAACTACTGAACTACCATGGCATCGTGCAGACACGGCATTTAATTATCCAACTGAACCAACCTATTGATTGACCTTACAGTTGGTTAAACTACGAAATCCGGGACTTAAACATATTTGCAGCATAGTAAGTCGCCATTAGGGTATTTATCACATATGAATTTGAGATCTTCATGAGGTTTACCGGGAAAATGCAGGTAATTTGGTGAAAGTGCCGGCACGTTGAAATGGTTGCTCAGTGTTTAAAACAGGCATCTCAATAATGAAAAATCTGATGTGTTGCACTCACATGACTTTCTCTACTCTTACAAACTCTTATTCCTATATCTTCTTCGTGTTAGTTAAGATAAACATTTGTACAAATTATCTTATTGCTTATTTCCTTGTAGGTGCAAGGGGAATATTGGAATACAGTAGGCTTTGTGCGATAGTCAAATCTTTTAAAGCTTTGAGATTCCGTTCTCTTTGTACACGTAACATATAAAAAAATGAACAACGATGACCCATTTCACGAAAGTTCCAAGTTTTCCGAAACTCACACACATAACAAGGTATATCTCCGAAATGGTTCACCCTACAAGAAAATTTATTGAGACATAAATTGTGTATTTTAGCAAGATATACATTTTTTGTATGGTATAATTTGGTCTATCTCTAACGGTTTACCAGTTATGCAAAAGTCGTCCAGAGTAAATACGACTACAGGGGCTATAGCCAGAAAATTCAAGATATACATTTCATTTGTCATAAAAATATCTCAAACACGACATTTTAATCAAAATCGTTAGAGCCATTTTCAAGAAAAACAAAATTTTCGAAAAAGTTTCCATGTAAAGGGCAGTTTAGGGTGGAGCTATTTTCTTCAAAATCTTCGCGTCACATCCTTGAACGACATTAAACTTAAATACCAACTTTGGTTTTTAACCGACTTTTCGTTTTTGAGCTATGCTGTATACAGACTGACAGACTGACAGACTGACAGACACACAGACACACAAACACACACACGGACCTTTTTCTAAAAATGCTTTTTTTGGATTCATGGGGCCTCAAAACATGTATTTCCGGTGAAATCTCGACTTCGAATTTTTGGGTGGAATACAATACTTCCCCTACTTACCAGTAGAGAAAGTAAAAAAGAGTGAGGCTAGCAACTGCTCCCACAACACATTAAGAAATGACACAGGAAGTTCAAGTCCGGGTTGTACATTCACCCTCATTACACCGTTGTTTGCCCTTACAAATACACGGCACATTGTAATAGTAAAACTAAGACCAATTTATGCAGATGTTTTAAATCACTTAGTTCTACGGCGGTCGTTCTTTCTCTTACCAATTTATTTAAATCAGGTTTCAAAGCCGAACAACTTAGTCGTTGAACATAAGCTAAATCCATATCCGTTAATGTAGACCTGGATCTGCTTTTCACATGATTGCATTTTGAAATATGGTAACTGGACCAAATAGGTTGTGGAATTGCATCGTTAGAAGTTCGTAACGGCTTATGTCTATTGACTCTGTTGGAGAACTGATTATTTCAATTCCTCAACCCCCTGTTGAATAGTGTGTGTGTGACAATAAAATTAATTATAATGTTGAAAAATGTGATAGCTTTTAGCTTTTTAATGAATGATTCGATACAGTCTTGCACAATATAAACATTTATATATATTACCCCCGTAGATACAAGGTTAGGGTAGTTGAGGGAATCCTGGCGCAGATTTTTATGGGCAAGATGGCCGCCATGCGTGATCTAAGGATTACTAGGTAAGGTGGTAGGAGAAGCAGGACCTTGTAGGTGTTTGAAGCAATCTCTAGGGATAACTTAAGGCCTATTGCAGTGTATGTATGTTTATGAGCGTTCATGATAGTTCACTATGTCGTTCACTATATCGATGTAAACCGCCTAACGCAAGAGCTTTCTATATTGATTGAATATAATACCCCAACATAATGACACCTCGCCCCACATCGCAACGCTAACCTAACCTAACCTAGCTCCCACTCTTTTTACTCTGATCTTTCATAATTTAACCTAACCTAAGCCCCATACTTGTACTCGTCTAACCTAAGCTCACCTAAGCTAACCTAACCCAGCTCCCACTATTTACCCTTGTCTTTGATAATTTAACCTAAGTCCATACTTCTACATGGCTAACCTAACCTAACCTAACCTAACCATACCTAACCTAACCCAGCTCCCACTATTTACTCTGATCTTTGATAATTTAACCTAAGCCCATACTTCTACATGGCTAACCTAACCTAACCTAACCTAACCATACCTAACCTAACCCAGCTCCCACTATTTACTCTGATCTTTGATAATTTAACCTAAGCCCATACTTCTACATGTCTAACCTAACCTAGCCTAGCCTAAACCAGCCTAGCGTAACCTAAACTAACCTATCCTAACCTATCTGATTCCCATTTTACTCAAGCATTCTATTCTTCTATAACCTTTTCTAACCTTTGCACCATACCGTTTCGGGCTTAGATATTTCACTTTCTTTTGCAGACGTTTTTCAACAACTTTAGACACTTTGAAGCTATTAGACCCCTAACGTGCGAAACCAAAGCAATTTCTAATCATTTCACGGTATTTTAATACTATTTAGGAGTTTTGATAGGTATTTTAGCCAATTTTGCGCATTCTGGGGACTTTTACGAATTTTTGAAGGTTTGTCCTGTTTTTTTGGTGTTCTCACGTCTTTAACATGTTTGATACTTTTAATGAGCATGTAGACCCATGTTTGCGATTTGTTATGCTTTCATGGTCAAATTTCATCCTTTCGTAACTATATGATGTTCTTGTCTAGAGCATTGCTTACGATCTTTCTAAGACTAACCTAACTTAACCACAAGCCTCCTTAGAGATACTTCTTCATTGTTATTTTACATTATTCATGTTTCTTCTCCCTCCTCCCACTGTTTCTTAAACTATCATTAGAAGACGCTGTAACCTTGTTGTTCAGCTAGCTATTACCACCGTCTTTGTACACTGTTACAGTATGCTATACATATTAACCTCATTTAACGATTCTTTTGCATAGTTCTGTATGTTCTAATGGTAACACGTCAAACCTTGCCTACATTCCTTCTAAGACTATCCTAACCTAACCTAACCTAACCTAACCAACAACCATCATCATCAGAGTCACTATAACCTGCACGACCACAAACATAACCAGCACCACCGCCATATTCTGCAGCTATTGTATATAGTATGTTCGACATTTTTTCATATCTAACTTTATCTATTATTTACAGCTTTAGTCTGCTTTGATTTCCCCCCCCCCCTCCTTTATAGGGCTTTAAACTTCCACTAGAAGATGTCCTAACCATTGATGTTGAAGTTCTTATTACTGCTACTTTTGCCCTCTGTCACAGAATTTTATACAGCTGTATGGCTCTTTTGCTTGGTTCTGTATGTTCTGGCGGTAACATCTCGAACACGACATGCAGTTTTCTAAGTCTAACCCCACCTATTATGATCTAACCTGCTTTTAAATGTTCTTTACAACTTTATTCCACATTGTTTTTTCTAACCCTTTATAGAGCTTTAAACTATCACTAAAAGATGTTCTATCTGCTGATGTTGAAGTCGTTATAGCTCAGTATTTTAAGAGATATTCATCAACATCTTTGATAGTACTTTAACACAATCTTCTGGTTATATAACGTTAATCAGGATATACTTACTTTAGGTAGTAGGGTAGGCGCCTCTCCTCTTTTATCTGGGCTGGAGACCAGCACTAGAGTTAAGTTATAGTGGCAGAGTTAACGCCTCCTTTTATAATTTCTATTTTTCTTCTTCTTTCTTCGACAAGCATCATGGGAAGCACGAAAAAGCCAGGTGGGGAATTCTTTTTATTTTTTCTTCTTTCTTCGTCACACATCATTGGAGGCGTGGAGGAGTAAGTTGATTAAATTTTCATTTTCTACAGGAGACGTAACGGAGAAGATAATTATCTTGAGATCTAAGTTGCATTCTCTTACGCATGGGTTGCAACGCTGTAATGCTCGTACGCATACGTTGATATCCCATCCTCTGCAATTACTCTCTTGTCATCATGAGGCGACAGAGCTATTTTATTAGATTCAACTGTAGAAACAGATGTTGGGATAGGATTAAGTTCATAGGGGTTCTTACGATTTTCAAGGTTTTAAGGCACTCCATGTAGCTATCGAAGCTGATGTATTGCTTAATGTAACTATGTTTTATGCCTTTGATCTTTTTTATAATAGAACCATCAATATCGAGAGCATACATTTTAGGTCTGAGACCAACGAAACGGCGAATGATTTTACCACTCGCTTCATCTTTAAACTTTCCCAACACTTTCTTGTTTTCTGTAGAATAGCATATATGGTTAGCAGGGTAATCCGCTGTGTCCAGATGTTCAAGCATGTGTAATTTATCCTGGTATATATCAGCTGTAGTCACTCGATGGATGAAGGAATCTGTATTCGTATACAACAGTTTAAGATTCTCAGCTCCATAATACGGAAGTAACACATCGTATTGATACGAATACATTAACGTCTTGGAAATGTCTAGTACACTCATACCAATGTATAGGCTTGTTGAACACTATTTTACGAGAAGCCATATGAACAGCTGCAAGATTAGGACCGTATATAGTTCGAACGATAAATGTAGGCTTGGCTATTAGTTTTTCTAATGTTTTGCTGTTTGCCACAGGACGTATATCCATACGATTACGAATATTTTCCATTGTTTTTCCAAACATCGCATTATTGAAAAGTTTGTACAAATCCTTCTCGAAATCGTTTCTTGCTTGCTGTCGTAGGCGATTATTAAATTCGACGTAAGGCTTTAACCAACAAGATTGGCGGAATTTTAATGCTCGATGAATCTTTACTAGTCGTAGACCATGACTAAGAGCCTGTTTCAAGGGCATGTAATGTACCACATACTTCTTTCGGGGTCCAAGATGGGCAATTAGTTTCTTTGAAGACGATTCCCTCGGTTTCATACTCTCAGGCAGAAAGGGTAAATCATTATGAAGTTCATGCAGCTCTGCAGGATATTCCACGTCAACCTCCACAATATATCCAAAGGAATCATCCCCATTTAACGAACCGAGATGTATATCCTCAGAAGAAACCCACGTAAATCCACCATAAGGAAGGGCGTGACACATAGCCCAACCGTATTGGTTATTGGCGTCTTCGTACGTAATAAAATATTATATAATTTACAAGTGTTGCACTACATATTATAAAGATGTGGAATGGTGGAGTAATGGAATCGGTGCTGAGTGCTATACCAGATTATAGGTGCAGCAAATGTGAAAAGAGTTTTCTACGCAACTACCAGAATAAGAGGCATGAGCTGATATGTTGTGTGTTTTTCGAGTGTAAACATTGTGGTGATGTTTACGATACTGAAAATCGAAGGCATGTACATAAAGGGCGCTGTGATAGGGCTATAGATGCTAAGAAAGTCAAATTTGAACCTACTAAGCATAAATTATTGTTAATGTCTCCTGATGAAGATGATGTTGTAGAATATGAAGCGGCTTTTCAGGATCGGCTGAAATCGTATTTCATTCAATGCCCAGCAAGTCAGGATCTAAATTCATACTTGCAGCAGGTGAAGCAGCGCATAATTCATGCTGTTCAGAAGGAGCTGCGGGTTCATAAAAGTTTGAAAGTTAACATTATGGCTGAATGTAAGTTTGTGAATGCTGTGTGGGATATCACTAACAAAGCCTTCAAAACGCGTAATCATGCCATGTTTTTAGACAGTGACTTGGATGCCATCTTGGAAAAAATATTCGAGAAACTTCGTGTTGAAATGGAGGAAAGTAAGTTGAAAGGCAGTAATTGGGCTCTACTGGCAGTTGATGGCATTCGACTACGTATTAACAAGTAAAATCTTCTTCGAGGGAGCAGCTATATTCCTCTACCGTCTTCTTTGGATGCAAGAAAAGCCTGTATAAACCCTCAGTACTACAAGGATGAGAAACGCTTTATGCACGCTATTCTATCAAAGTTCATTCGAAAGGATCCTCAGCGTGTTAGCAAGTACAAGGATCTCCAAGAAACATACGATTTCTCATGCGTCTCATTTCCTACGAGCTTGAGTGAAATCACTAAATTTGAAAAACTCAGTAATATATCCATAAATGTGTTTGGAGTGGATGATAAACATGAAGTGTTTCCAATAAAGGTGATTGATGAAGAATTAGACGATCATCGCGATCTCCTTCTGTTGAGTGATGCTACTGACAGACATCACTATGTGTATATAAAGGATTTTGAGAAGTTTATTCGTCGTCAGAAAACTAAACATCAGGGACAAATATATACATGTAAAAGATGTTTCAGTCATTTTGATGACCAACATGGACGAGGTGGAATGGAAAAATTGGAAGAGCACAGCGAAATATGTAGACAACATTCCGTTGCTAGATGCGTTATGCCCACAAAGGATAACTCCATCGTTAAATTCAAGAATGTTGAGAGGATGTTGAAACTGCCCTATGTTAGCTATGCCGATTTTGAATGCATTCTCACCCCTCTTCATACCTGCTCCTCTAACCCCGAAACCTCCTACACAACTCCCTATCAAAGTCATTCTCCCATGGGCTTTTGCGTTTATGTGAAACCGTCGTCCAGTATTGAACAACTAGAAACAACTCTTCCTACTGAACCGTATGTTTACCGAGGGCCTGACGCTGTACAGAAGTTTATGGAATGCCTGATGGATCTGGCAGATAAAATTAGTGACTTATACAAATCTGCTAAACCTCTTAATCTTAAAGCTGAAGAACAAGAGTCATTCGATGCTTCTACAATATCCTACCTGTGTGAACATGGATTTACAGAAGGCAATTGGAAGGTTCGCGATCACGATCATGTATCCGGGGTGTATAGAGGATCTTTACACAATAAATGTAACCTGGCTTGCAAAACACCTAATTATATACCTGTCTTCATGCATAACCTGAGTGGGTATGACTCTCATTTCATTGTTAAGGAGCTGAGGTGTACTAGCGAAAGAGTAGAGGTTATCCAAATTCAGAGGAAAGTTATATATCATTCTCCAAGTATGTTGGGGATATTAAACTCAGGTTTGTGGATACTTTCCGCTTCCTCAGTACGAGCTTGGAGAAGCTTGCAAAGAACCTTGAAACGCATGCTGAAACAGCGAAGTACTTTGGAGCAGAGAATATTGGCCTGATGACTCGTAAGGGGGTATTTCCCTATGATTACGTAACATTGTGGGATGCTCTGAACGATACGTGTTTGCCTCCTAAGGATGCCTTCTACAACAGGTTAAACAGCGAAGAAATCAGCAGTGAGGACTATGATCATGCTCTGAACGTGTGGAAGCACTTTAACGTCCGAAACCTTGGCGAGTACAGTGATCTGTACTTAATTTCAGATGTTCTTCTCCTAGCGGATGTCTTCGAGACATTTAGAGACCAAACCCTGAAAACTCATAAAGTGGATCCTGCACATTATTTTACTTCTCCAGGACTTACATGGGATGCTATGCTGCTCTATACTGGAATCGAGTTGGAATTGCTTCTTGACTACGATCAGCTACTCATGGTTGAATCTGGTATAAGAGGAGGGTTATTCCAGGTTTCTTACCGATATGCTGAAGCTAACAACATCTATATGGAGCAGTATGATCCTAGTAAACCCTCTCATTTTATTACGTACGAAGACGCCAATAACCAATACGGTTGGGCTATGTGTCACGCCCTTCCTTATGGTGGATTTACGTGGGTTTCTTCTGAGGATATACATCTCGGTTCGTTAAATGGGGATGATTCTTTTGGATATATTTTGGAGGTTGACGTGGAATATCCTGCAGAGCTGCATGAACTTCATAATGATTTACCCTTTCTGCCTGAGAGTATGAAACCGAGGGAATCGTCTTCAAAGAAACTAATTGCCCATCTTGGACCCCGAAAGAAGTATGTGGTACATTACATGTCCTTGAAACAGGCTCTTAGTCATGGTCTACGACTAGTAAAGATTCATCGAGCACTAAAATTCCGCCAATCTTGTTGGTTAAAGCCTTACGTCGAATTTAATAATCGCCTACGACAGCAAGCAAGAAACGATTTCGAGAAGGATTTGTACAAACTTTTCAATAATGCGATGTTTGGAAAAACAATGGAAAATATTCGTAATCGTATGGATATACGTCCTGTGGCAAACAGCAAAACATTAGAAAAACTAATAGCCAAGCCTACATTTATCGATCGAACTATATACGGTCCTAATCTTGCAGCTGTTCATATGGCTTCTCGTAAAATAGTGTTCAACAAGCCTATACATTGGTATGAGTGTACTAGACATTTCCAAGACGTTAATGTATTCGTATCAATACGATGTGTTACTTCCGTATTATGGAGCTGAGAATCTTAAACTGTTGTATACGAATACAGATTCCTTCATCCATCGAGTGACTACAGCTGATATATACCAGGATAAATTACACATGCTTGAACATCTGGACACAGCGGATTACCCTGCTAACCATATATGCTATTCTACAGAAAACAAGAAAGTGTTGGGAAAGTTTAAAGATGAAGCGAGTGGTAAAATCATTCGCCGTTTCGTTGGTCTCAGACCTAAAATGTATGCTCTCGATATTGATGGTTCTATTATAAAAAAGATCAAAGGCATAAAACATAGTTACATTAAGCAATACATCAGCTTCGATAGCTACATGGAGTGCCTTAAAACCTTGAAAATCGTAAGAACCCCTATGAACTTAATCCTATCCCAACATCTGTTTCTACAGTTGAATCTAATAAAATAGCTCTGTCGCCTCATGATGACAAGAGAGTAATTGCAGAGGATGGGATATCAACGTATGCGTACGAGCATTACAGCGTTGCAACCCATGCGTAAGAGAATGCAACTTAGATCTCAAGATAATTATCTTCTCCGTTACGTCTCCTGTAGAAAATGAAAATTTAATCAACTTACTCCTCCACGCCTCCAATGATGTGTGACGAAGAAAGAAGAAAAAATAAAAAGAATTCCCCACCTGGCTTTTTCGTGCTTCCCATGATGCTTGTCGAAGAAAGAAGAAGAAAAATAGAAATTATAAAAGGAGGCGTTAACTCTGCCACTATAACTTAACTCTAGTGCTGGTCTCCAGCCCAGATAAAAGAGGAGAGGCGCCTACCCTACTACCTAAAGTAAGTATATCCTGATTAACGTTATATAACCAGAAGATTGTGTTAAAGTACTATCAAAGATGTTGATGAATATCTCTTAAAATACTGAGCTATAACGACTTCAACATCAGCAGATAGAACATCTTTTAGTGATAGTTTAAAGCTCTATAAAGGGTTAGAAAAAACAATGTGGAATAAAGTTGTAAAGAACATTTAAAAGCAGGTTAGATCATAATAGGTGGGGTTAGACTTAGAAAACTGCATGTCGTGTTCGAGATGTTACCGCCAGAACATACAGAACCAAGCAAAAGAGCCATACAGCTGTATAAAATTCTGTGACAGAGGGCAAAAGTAGCAGTAATAAGAACTTCAACATCAATGGTTAGGACATCTTCTAGTGGAAGTTTAAAGCCCTATAAAGGAGGGGGGGGGGGAATCAAAGCAGACTAAAGCTGTAAATAATAGATAAAGTTAGATATGAAAAAATGTCGAACATACTATATACAATAGCTGCAGAATATGGCGGTGGTGCTGGTTATGTTTGTGGTCGTGCAGGTTATAGTGACTCTGATGATGATGGTTGTTGGTTAGGTTAGGTTAGGTTAGGTTAGGATAGTCTTAGAAGGAATGTAGGCAAGGTTTGACGTGTTACCATTAGAACATACAGAACTATGCAAAAGAATCGTTAAATGAGGTTAATATGTATAGCATACTGTAACAGTGTACAAAGACGGTGGTAATAGCTAGCTGAACAACAAGGTTACAGCGTCTTCTAATGATAGTTTAAGAAACAGTGGGAGGAGGGAGAAGAAACATGAATAATGTAAAATAACAATAAAGAAGTATCTCTAAGGAGGCTTGTGGTTAAGTTAGGTTAGTCTTAGAAAGATCGTAAGCAATGCTCTAGACAAGAACATCATAAAGTTACGAAAGAATGAAATTTGACCATGAAAGCATAACAAATCGCAAAAATGGGTCTACATGCTCATTAAAAGTATCAAACATGTTAAAGACGTGAGAACACCTAAAAAACAGGACAAACCTTCAAAAATTTGTAAAAGTCCCCAGAATGCGCAAAATTGGCTAAAATACCTATCAAAACTCCTAAATAGTATTAAAATACCGTGAAATGATTAGAAATTGCTTTGGTTTCGCACGTTAGGGGTCTAATAGCTTCAAAGTGTCTAAAGTTGTTGAAAAACGTCTGCAAAAGAAAGTGAAATATCTAAGCCTGAAACGGTATGGTGCAAAGGTTAGAAAAGGTTATAGAAGAATAGAATGCTTGAGTAAAATGGGAATCAGATAGGTTAGGATAGGTTAGCTTAGGTTACGCTAGGCTGGTTTAGGCTAGGCTAGGTTAGGTTAGACATGTAGACGTATGGGCTTAGGTTAAATTATCAAAGATCAGAGTAAATAGTGGGAGCTGGGTTAGGTTAGGTATGGTTAGGTTAGGTTAGCCATGTAGAAGTATAGACTTAGGTTAAATTATCAAAGACCAGGGTAAATAGTGGGAGTTGGGTTAGGTTAGCCTAGGTGAGCTTAGGTTAGACGAGTACAAGTATGGGGCTTAGGTTAGGTTAAATTATGAAAGATCAGAGTAAAAAGAGTGGGAGCTAGGTTAGGTTAGGTTAGCGTGGCGATGTGGGGCGAGGTGTCATTATGTTGGGGTATTATATTCAATCAATATAGAAAGCTCTTGCGTTAGGCGGTTTACATCGATATAGTGAACGACATAGTGAACTATCATGAACGCTCATAAACATACATACACTGCAATAGGCCTTAAAAGTTATCCCTAGAGATTGCTTCAAACACCTACAGTGTCCTGCTTCTCCTACCACCTTACCTAGTAATCCTTAGATCACACATGGCGGCCATCTTGCCCATAAAAATCTGCGCCAGGATTCCCTCAACTACCCACATTTCATCTTCCATGCATTAGCTTCATGAAAAACTTAAACTTCATCATTAATTTCATATAGTCCGGAAATGGTTCTGCCTCAGATAGCCACCTAATGCCTCCCATTAGGATTTTCGGGCGGGGGGGGGTAGGGGGAGGGGTGGAGGGGGCAGGATATGATGAGGTGCTACAATTAGAAAATCTGGAAATGTCATCGTATGCATACAGTTACATTTAAAGAAGAGCCGACGAGGCTTTTTACACATTTTATCCAGTACTTCTTGAGTTTTAATCTCCAAATTTGTATGCATATATATTAACGCCAGTCCATTGAATCTGTCTGCTCCCATGGTGTTCCTTAAATAGGTATTCACATACCATAAGGTTCAGAACGAACGTTCTGGTGTTGCTGTATTTATGGATAAAGTGCAGAAAAAGTTCAGCGCCTTGTGTATGAAGGGGAAGATAATTTCATTACAGCTGTTCAAAGATGATATAAGTCTCTCTATTGTTACTACCGAAGCAATCTAGGAGTTTCCTGAAACTGTACTGCGATGTTTGTTATCGTAATAATGTAGATGTTCATACGATTTGGAATGAGATTTTGGGAAGCATATTTTTAGGTTAACCATTCTAAATTTCTCTGCTCTGAATTACGATGGCAGGATATTATTATAATATATTTAGATATTTCATTAGATGCACATTATTATTTTAGTGATAGTAATTAACGTAGAAAACGCTCTGATTCTTTGAATATATTTGTGAATTAATGTAAATTCTTTTTTCTTTTGTTACGTCCTTAATAGTTCCCAAATTTTCTGGGGGATACAACCTCCCTATCCCCCCGCCCCCCTGGATGCGCCCCTGAACGCAAGAATGTGTCCAGGAAGCGTTCGGCACTACCGATTTCACTTTGGCAACAAACCCAGCATCACACCATGTCATAGATTTCGCACCATCTGAACAAATGGCCATACAGCGAGTCCAGTCAATTGAAATTTCGCGAAAGTATTCGTAACATAAATATATCTCCTCCCGTAGCTCTGTCTGTTAAGGATCTGCTCTGTCTCTTAAGGACCTGCTCTGTCTGTTAAGGATCTGCTCTGTCTGTTAAGGATCTGCAGAATAATAGCTCCTCTTCCACAGACTTCCCATTAGTGTAATGGACGAAAAGTAACAAAATTACTAATTGGCAACATCAGTCGATTCCTCAAACTGAAGAGCAAAAGGACTGGCACGAACTCTTTACAAAATTACATTTTCGAAATAATTTGACATGTCTTTAATACAGTGGTTGATCCTCTACTGGTAAGTCGGGGAAGTATTGTATTCCACCCAAAAATTCGATGTCGAGATTTCACCGGAAATATATGTTTTGAGACCCCCTGAATCTAAAAAAGAGCATTTTTAGAAAAAGGTCCGTGTGTGTCTGTGTGTGTGTGTGTGTCTGTGTGTGTGTGTGTGTGTGTGTGTGTGTGTGTGTGTGTGTCTGTGTGTCAGTCTGTGGACAGCATAACTCAAAAACGAAAAGTTGGTTAAAAACCAAAGTTGATATTTAAGTTTAATGTCTTTCAAGGATGCGACACGAAGAATTTGAAGAAAATAGCCGCACCCTAATGTACGCTTTACATGGAAAATGTTTCGAAAATTTTGATTTTCTTGAAAATGGCTCAAACGATTTTGATTAAAATGTCACATGTTTGAGATTTTTTGATGACAAATGAAATGTATATTTTGAATTTTCTTGCTATAGCTCCTGAAGTTGTATTTACTCTGGACAACTATTACATAACTGGTAAACCGTTAGATATAGACCTAATCATACTGTACAACAATTTAGATCTTGCTAAAATACACAATTTATGTCCGAATAAATTTTCTTGTAGGGTGGACAGTTTCGGAGATATTCCTTGTTATGTATGTGAGTTTCGGAAAACTTAAAACTTTCGTTGTTCGTTTGTTTACGTGTTAAGCGTACAAAGAGAACGGAATCTCAAAGCTTTAAAAGATTTGACTATCGCACAAAGCCTACTGTATTCTAATATTCCCCTTGCACCTACAAGGAAATAAGCAATCAGATAATTTGTACAAATGTTTATCTCGTGGGAATAAGAGTTTGTAGGAATGGTTTGTACAAGAGTAGAGAAAGTCATGTGAGTGCAAAATACCAAATTTTTAGAAAAAGGTCCATGTGTGTGTGTGTGTGTGTGTGTGTGTGTGTGTGTGTGTGTGTGTGTGTGTGTGTGTGTGTGTGTGTGTGTGTGTGTGTGTGTATGTCTGTGGACAGCATACCACAAAAACTTTAAATCGGTTAAAAACCAAAGTTGGTATTTAAGTTTAATGTCTTTCAAGGATACGACACGAAGATTTTGAAGAAAATAACCCCACCCTAAACTACCCTTTACGTGGAACATTTTTCGAAAATTTTGATTTTCTTGAAAATGGCTATAACGATTTTGATTAAAATGTCATATGTTTGAGATATTTTTATGACAAATGAAATATGTATCTTGAATTTTCTGGCTATAGCTCCTGTAGTCGTATTTACTCTTGGACGACTTTTGTATAACTGGGAAACCGTTAGAGATACACATTTTACTGCAAAAAAATATACACCTTGCTAAAACACACAATTTATGTCTGAATAAATTTTTTTGTAGAGTGAACAAATTCGGAGATATTCCTTGTTATGTGTGTGAGTTTCGGAAAACTTAAAACTCTCGTGAACTGGAACATCGTTGTTCATTTTTTATATGCTAAGCATGCAAAGAGAACTGAATCTCAAAGCTTTAAAAGATTTGACTATCGTACAAAGCCTACTGTATTCTAATAGTCCTCTTACACCTACAAGGAAATAAGCAATAAGATAATTTGTACAAGTGTTTATCTCAACTAACACAAAGAAGATATAGGAATAAGAGTTTGTAAGAATGGTTAGTACAAGAGTAGAGAAAATCATGTGGGTGCAACACATCAGATTTTTTTCTTTACACACCGTGACTCACTTTCGTCGGATTGACACACATCACTAGAGGTTGAATGACTTGTTGACACAACACTAACTTGCGATTTTGTTAAACCCTGTTTCGATTTCAAACATGCAATTTTCAACCATTTTAATGTCAACGGAAACGATTTTGATACACAACTAATAACTTATTGCATTTACCCCAAGGAAAGAAAAAGTAGGCTATTGTTGAAAATCAAAGGTCTGGCCGGCATGTAACCGTTCCTTAGTGGGGTCGCGGCATTGTTAGTATTGTTAGAACACAAAGAAGCTGCGAGACTAAATTTCCATTGTAGCGAAATCAAATGCATTCCTAACGTTGTTACATAGCTGTAAATCAGCCTATCGCGGTAAATATTAACTCATTTTGGAAATAATGCGACAAATTCCCTATCATTATGGCAATGCCGCAGAAATTAAGAAAGCAATAATACGCCTAACCTCGACACCCACCATTATGGAACAGTTTTAGGGAATCACCCTTGAAATATTTTGCGAACCCCCTGGGGGTTCGTGAACCACAGATTGGGAAACTATGCGCTAAGGCAATAGTGGGGCACCGGCTCGTCATTTCTTTCCCTATATAACGTCAATGATCCGAAACAGTATAAATATTTTACACTTACTTTTCGTTATAGAGTCTCTTCAGAAATATCCACTCTGCATCTATACAAGCCTGGCACTTGAACACATCGAACATTCAATTTGTGCAGGTGAAATAACTTATGCTTTAATCAAAATCGGGTTGTAATTTGAAGCAGCTATTTATTTGCACTTATTTCTATGACCTCTTTCATTTCGTTAACTTGTCCTCCGTTAGAATTTTTGGTTGCTTCTTCTTGAAACACAGATCTTATCTGTTTATATTTTTATAACAACCTATAAATTGTGGAATTTTTAGGAACTGTAGCAAAAACAAAATAAAATAAAATCTGTATACTATGCCCTGGCACCTAATTTCTTATACCACAGCAAGTATCTCAGATCTTATTATTTGCTGTCAATATGTTGATTTACAATAACATACAAAATGTTCTACAGATAGTAAATTACAAATACTAAACTAAAGAATAACAATTTAAAAATAAAATACAATAAATTATTCCAAAACTCACTTTGAATATTTTTCAAACCTTTAAACATATCCAAAAACACTTCTAAGCTACATAAACATTTAATTTAAATGATAATTGTATTATTTATTATTAGAGCGAGGACATATATCCACTGAAGAAGAAATCAGGTTGACTGCACGGCGAATTGCTGGCTTGACGTCATCGCTGTTACCTCGGACTGAGGGGTGAACAGCGTGCTGTGGTTCAGTATGACAGCTGTACCGTACAGATAGGGAGTGTTATTTTCTGTGGGATCCGTGTTTACATACGAGGTGAATAATGTCTTCAGCTTTAGATGATGGTAAATTAAATCAGTTATTGGAAGAATTTGGAACAAATAATTTCGTATTGAATGGTGATACGATACAATGTAAGTTATGCTATTCACAAATCAGAGATTCCAAGGAGAAACGGAAATTGCTGAAGCAACGTTGCAATACCACAACCAAAAAAAAAAAAAAAAAAAAAAAAAACATAAAGCACTTGTTGCAGCATAAAAGAATAAAGAACAAGACCTTTTGTCACTTCAATCGGAGTTTTTTTGAAGACATGTGCAAAATGTTGGTACGTAGCAACATACTATCTCACAAAGTAGAACATGCTGAATTTAAAATCTTCATAAAAATACACTAAGCGGGAGCCTCCCAGTGCAACAACCCTACGTAAATAGTGTCTATCAAAATGTTATGATAAAGTTATGGGTCAAATTTGGCAATCTGTGGGTGACAAAATTTGGATTTGCATAGACAAAACTCAGGATTCTGTGGGGAGGTTTGTTGCAAATGTAATTAATTGTGGGAGTACTTTTGCAAGACAGACCTACTAAATTATTTCTATTGAAGCCTGAAGTTATTTATAAGGTTAACCACAAAAGTATTGTCGAAATTTTTCAAAAGAGTCTACTTTTGCTGTGGCCAGAGGGGATCAAAACTGATAATGTACTACTTTTCTGACAGATGGTGCAAGCTACATGCTAAAACCTGCTAAATAAATTAAAACACATCACCCCAACATGGTACATTTAACATGCATCGCTCGCGGCCTTCATCCTGTAGCCGAAATGATACGCTTCTGCTACAGTGATGTGGACAGCTTCATTGCTAATGTGAAAAAAAAATTCTGAAAGCCCCAAGCAGTTCACTGTTCTTCAAAGAAATGGCCCCTGGGGTCCCTTTACCTCCCCAGCCCGTTGTAACTCGATGGGGTAGCTGGCTAAATGCTGCTGCATATTTTGCAGATTATTATGATAAAATAGTTAAAGTAATCAATGTTTTGGATAGTGAAGACAGCTGTGGCATTAAATCTGCTCAGTCACTGATTTCCGGCAATTTACGTAAACATTTGTTATTTATTAAAAATAATTTTCCAGATGTCACTAAAACTATTCTGCATTTAGAATCAAGAAATCACAAACTGTCATATGCTTTACAATTGATAGAAGAGCTTTATATGGAAATTGAAAATACAGATCCTGCGCCTGCAGTGCAAAATAAACTGAAAGCCGTGATGGAGAGAAATCCTGGCTACGTTACAATGATTCATATAAAAATTGGTTTACAACAGCTAGACAAAATGACATCTACGTATGACAAACACAATGTAAAATATCTTACGTTTGCTCCCGTTACATCATGTGACGTTGAGAGAAGTTTCTCGCTCTGTAAACATTGTTTGGTTGACAAGTTTTACTTTTGAACAATTTAAAAAATGTATTGTTCGCTGCAATGTTTTTGAGGAACGAATAGATGACGATATGAACTGATGTAAATGGACTAGAGCTTCTTACACAGCCCTGCCCCTTTGTTTACGTGTTCTGAACACCCGTGCTACGCCGTCTGCCAGTCACCACGGAGCGTGTATAGTACGAGCGCGCAAACATTGTAGGCAATGGGACATTTATCCTCGCTCTGTTTATTATATATAATTTATATATGTATTACTTAAAATATTAAATTATTTATACATTTCTATTAACTTATTTGTATTTATTTTGTCTAAATATTTCAATGTAAATATTTTAATAGGCATACTTTAACCTTGTGGTATTAACACGTTTATAATTATTTATTATGCTATATCTATCATACATTTAACATAAGACTAAATTATATACAGGGTGGCGCAGTTAAAAGTAGGCCGCCTCCCCTTTAAATGCGAATGCAATATTTCGACTTCTGAAATTCAACCTCAGCAATGCTACAACAATGCTCTTATTGAATAGAGTAAACAGCTACAACAACGGACAATTTTATACAGTTATTGATTGCTAGCATTCTTTTTTCAGCATTTCAGCTTATTTCATCAGCGTTCTGCGTTCTGCAAAATGACTGTCTCAATAGAAGAAAACAATGAAATTGCAGAAGCATGTGTGAAAACAAGTTCGATTAAGGAAACTCGCGACATTTTCGCGGTATCTGGATAGAGGACTACCAACAAAGACAACAATAAAGGGTCTGTATAGAAGTTGGTGCACTTACGGATCTGTGCAAAATGTAAAACGACAAAAAATTCCTTCAGTTCACACACCAGAAGTTATTGCAGACATTCGCCGAAGAATTATTCAGAGCTCAAAGAAATCTACACGTAAATTGGCCCAACAGGCCAACGTTGAGGAGTTGCCAGCAGACATTGAAAAGTCTTACTTTGAAGTCATATCGTGTGACGGTTGTGCAGCCATTCCCAGAGGATGACAGACAGAAATGTGTAGATTACTGTACGTGGTTTTGAATAACATTAACGATGGTTTGTTAGACCCTTTCCATTACATCATGAGCGATGAAGCAGGGTTTCATGTGATTTCACAGAGCGTGAGGTACTGAGAAAACCCTAACATTGTGTGCAGCAACCACCCCATGATGAAAACATCGCTGTTTGGTGTGGTGTAACAGGAACGATATTGTTGACACTACCCTCGACAGGCTGCATATATTGACATTTTTGTTACATTTTGTACTCAACCCATTGAATATGAAAGACAATACCGCTTCTTCCAGCAAGGTGGGGCAACATGCTACACGTCTAAGGTATTCCCGAAACGATTCCGTGATGTCTTCTCTGAGGAACGAACTGTCAGCAAACATTTGTGGCCAACCATGTCCCGGAATGACTATAGTCAGAGGGCGCCTCCCCCCTGGGGAGGATAACCCCTCAGTGACACCATCAACACGAAAAAATTTAATGCCGAAGTCCCACGGTTCAACTTTTTGGTCCAAAGCATTGTGTCCAACAAAAGTGCATCGTGAGACATCGAGAGTTGGATACAATTTTGTTGCATACAATTCCTATCTTATTTTTTGTATCCAGCCTGTTTGTATACAATGCGATTGAGTTATATCTAATTTTTTCATCCAACAACTTGAAAATACTAGATGCAATATTAACCGGGCTTGTGGGCCGTGGTCTATTGGGTTCCTTCTTCTTCCCAAACGTTTCGTCTGCGACTACGGCAGACATCTTCAGTGGCGGCGAGGTCGAAGTTTCCTAGTGGAGATCTCAGCAGGTCACCACCAGAGGTGCGGTATTTATGTCGGCGGCTGGAGGGGAAGTACGTTGTGATAGGTCCGGGTGGCCAGTGGGCTGGACTTGTACCAGTGGAGTACTACAAGGGGCTGGCGTCTGGGTTTCCAGGACAAAGCCTATACCGCCGCGGTTTCTCTAGATGTTGAGAAGGCCTTCTCTACGACCTGGCATGCCGGTCTCCTTTACAAGCTCATCCAACTGGAGTTACCCACACACCTAATACACCTGCTACACTCATTCCTAAAACATAGATCCTTTGTGGTCGCAGTTGCGGGAACCAAATCCACACGAAGGCCAATCAGAGGCGGAGTCCCTGAAGGTTCTGTATTGTCCCCTACGCTGTTCAGCGTATATGTGGCCGACATTCCATCCGAGCAGCACGTTAACATAGCCCAGTATGCTGACGACGTGCTGCTATACTGTACAAATAAACACCCTCGCAGAACCTTCCTCCCCATACAGCGACACCTCCGCCTCATCCAAGAGTGGTGTAGGCGTTGGCGATTGTCCATCAACCCGGAGAAAAGCCGCGCCATACTTTTCACCAAACGCCGCTTTCCCGCCAACTTCCCCACATTCACATACCTTCGCCGAAGGATTGAGTGGGTAGATTCCCTTACCTACCTGGGAGTAAAGCTCGACAAGGGCCTAACTTTTCGGGGACACATCAACGACCTATCAGCGCGGACCAGTGGGGCAATTGCCTCATTGTACCCTATGCTGCGGTCGGGGATGCCAATCCCCTTAAAGCTACGTCTCTTTCGGGCTCTCATAATCCCTATCCTCCTGTATGCCTGCGAAATCTGGGGCATGGCTGCAGACACCCATCTCCTGCGTCTGCAACGTATACAGAATAGAGGTCTTCGTGTAATCTATTCTGTATACCGCAGATTCCCCACGAGACTACTGCACGAAGCCTCGTCCCTCCCGTACGTGGAGGACGAAATTAGGCGCCGGGCAACAAAATTCTACGACCAGTTTCCACAACATCGGAGCGCCCTGGTTAGGTCTCTTGGGGACTATATCCCTAGAGAACGCACGCTTGTGCGACACCGGGTTCCCCGCATGGCTTGCGGGCACCCCCGGTAACACAGGAGCTTCCCCATCAACAGCGCAAGCTGAACTCCTGACAGTCCTTCCAAGAGCAGTTTGGAAGTCCAAAACATTTCGCCAATATCCATATTTGGACCACCCATCAGCAGTGCCCAACGGCAGTTGCATGCTGAAAGTAACATCCGACGAGGAGCATAAAAAATGCTACCTCCCAACAATCCTCAATCATCATTCATCACCAGCCATCCTATAACTTCCTAATCCCGTCATGCAGTGGTTAAGTACTAAAAGGGCAGGTACACGGATGACACACCTCGGGCTGTTCTCAGCCTGCCATCTGGTAGTCTAGTCTAGTCTGGTTGGCTGGCTGGATTTTTGTTTTTGTTAACGCTGTTTGCCATATTCTGTTGAGTTTAAGTCCTTCTTCTTTGCGATTGATATTATTTTTGTGCTTGTGTATTTCAATGGCTTCACGGAATAAGCGAGAATAGTAGCGGGATGTAGATGCCAGAATATCTGTGTTACCATATTGGATGATGTGTTCCCCTTCTTCGAGTATGGCATGTTCAGCAATTGCTGATTTTTCAGTTTGACCCATGCGACAATTTCTTCTGTGTTCTTCAATGCGGGTTTTTATACTACGTTGTGTGGTTCCGATGTACACCTTGCCACACGAACAAGGTATTCTATATACTCCTGCGGTGGATAGAGGATCCCTGGGGTCTTTGGCGGAACGGAGTATGTTACAAATCTGTTTAGTGGGCTTGTAGACGGTGTCAATGTTGTGGCGTTTAAGTAGTTTGCCTATGCGGTCTGTGACTGATCTGATGTACGGTAAAAAGGCCTTGCCCTTCCTATTGTTTGCGGCTGCTTCTGTGATGTTGGGACCTTTACTAGGATGTAATGCTCTCTTAATTTCTCGTTTTGCGTAGCCATTAGAGTGGAGCGCTGACTCTAAGTGTTGAAATTCTTGGTGTAGAACTTGTGGTTCGCAAATGCGTGTAGCTCAGTCTGCCAGAGTTTTAATCATAGCACGCTTTTGTTTCGGATGGTGGTTGGAGTTCTTGTGAAGGTAGCGGTCTGTATGGGTCGGTTTACCCCTCTCCAGCCAATCAGACGCCAGCTCCTTGTAGTACTCCACTGGTACAAGTCCAGCCCACTGGCCACCCGGACCTATCACAACGTACTTCCCCTCCAGCCGCCGACATAAATACCGCACCTCTGGTGGTGACCAGCGCAGTCGGTGCTGAGATCTCCACTAGGAAACTGCGACCTCGCCGCCACTGAAGATGTCTGCCGTAGTCGCAGACGAAACGTTTGGGAAGAAGAAGGAACCCAATAGACCACGGCCCACAAGCCCGGTTAATATTGCATCTAGTATTGACACCGGCCGTGAAAGCCTTAGAACTTTGATGAATCGCCTCTACGGGGAGGAAACACATCCACGGATTCGGCGCCTAGAAGTGCTACGAGTAAGAAAATCACAACTACTTTGTTCACTTTGTTTTCTTTTACGTTGCCGTGATACTGGCATAATTCCTCGGTGCATACGACAAAAACGCGTCTTAACTACAGCTGCATCTCACCGTATTTACAACCGCATGGAACGAGCCCTTCTTCGGGAACGCATCCACCAAACCCGCCAAGAACTAGCCCACAACAACAAGGAACTTCAGTCGTTACATCTTCATCTCAGCCATAAGTTGGAAAAGGAACATTGGGATCACGTGGACAGAATCACGTTTGCTTCAATGGTCACTCACTACTACAGGACTACGGAAAGACACAAAAAGAAATATGAAGACTGCCTGAACTCTAGCGCAGAAAAGCAGTATCGGCACACTTCGAACAACAACAATGAAGTTTCAGCCTTCGCACAGACAAGCCGAACGGTCGTCAATTTGTCAGACCATCAACTGTCACCCGCAGAAGCTTCCGTCCTCTCAAAAGGTGGGAACTACGCCATCACACCTCATGTACTACCTATAGAGGAGATCATCTCCTGCATTGAAGCCGGTATTCGTGAATTGCCGTCAACTACAGCAGACCAAATACGCCTCGAATCTTCTAGAATTCTTCAACGAGCTAAGCCACCTAAGAGCAATCTTTCTGTTCAAGAACGAAAAGCTCTTAAAAATCTTAACTCAAACAAGGAGATTATAGTACTGCAGACGGACAAAGGAAACGCCACGGTGGTGATGAACCAACGTGACTACGAACACAAGGTGACTGAGCTCCTAGATCCGACCACCTACAAGAAGCTCTCCAGGGATCCAACAGCTCGCGTTCTTCGGAAAACCAATCAACTGATTAAGTCTTCGTCCATTCCACCCAGTGATCAGCTGAAACTAAAGAGGAGTGAAGCTTTACCTCCCAGACTTTATAGACTTCCGAAGATTCACAAGCCTGGCACACCCCTTAGACCGATTGTAAGCGCCATTGACTCACCTACGTACACAGTTGCGAAATACCTCAAAAAGATGCTGCAACCTCACATCGGCAACACTGACACATACATAAAAGACTCCGCCCATTTCATTCATAAACTCAAGACCATCAGCTTACAACCCAACGACTTACTTGTCAGTTTCGACATAACATCTCTGTTCACCATGGTTCCAGTCAATGAAGCCATAACACAGCTTAAGGAGATTTTTCCAGAAGACATTACGACGCTTTTCCACCACGTCCTCACGACTACGTATTTCCAGTGGAACCACGAATACTATGAACAGACAGACGGTGTAGCAATGGGAAGTCCTCTCAGTCCGGTTATTGCGAATTTTTACATGGAATTTTTCGAAGCTACTGCCTTGGATTCAGCACCGCTTAAACCTTCGTGCTGGTGGCGTTACGTGGACGACACGTTCGTCATTTGGAGTCACGGAGAATCAGCCCTGACAGAATTTCTGGATCACCTCAACAGCATCAATAAACAAATTCAATTCACCATGGAGAAGGAACAAGACGGCAAATTGCCCTTTTTGGATGTCATGGTAAACAGAAAACAGAATGGCACACTAGGCCACAAGGTGTACCGTAAACCGACCCATACAGACCGCTACCTTCACAAGAACTCCAACCACCATCCGAAACAAAAGCGTGCTATGATCAAAACTCTGGCAGACCGAGCTACACGCATTTGCGAACCACAAGTTCTACACCAAGAATTTCAACACTTAGAGTCAGCGCTCCACTCTAATGGCTACGCAAAACGAGAAATTAAGAGAGCATTACATCCTAGTAAAGGTCCCAACATCACAGAAGCAGCCGCAAACAATAGGAAGGGCAAGGCCTTTTTACCGTACATCAGATCAGTCACAGACCGCATAGGCAAACTACTTAAACGCCACAACATTGACACCGTCTACAAGCCCACTAAACAGATTTGTAACATACTCCGTTCACAGATTTGTAACATACTCCGTTCCGCCAAAGACCCCAGGGATCCTCTATCCACCGCAGGAGTATATAGAATACCTTGTTCGTGTGGCAAGGTGTACATCGGAACCACACAACGTAGCATCATAAAAACCCGCATTGAAGAACACAGAAGAAATTGTCGCATGGGTCAAACTGAAAAATCAGCAATTGCTGAACATGCCATACTCGAAGAAGGGGAACACATCATCCAATATGGTAACACAGATATTCTGGCATCTACATCCCACTACTATTCTCGCTTATTCCGTGAAGCCATTGAAATACACAAGCACAAAAATAATATCAATCGCAAAGAAGAAGGACTTAAACTCAACAGAATATGGCAAACAGCGTTAACAAAAACAAAAATCCAGAACCCCTCTCCAGCCAATCAGACACCAGCTCCTTGTAGTACTCCACTGGTACAAGTCCAGCCCACTGGCCACCCGGAACTATCACAACGTACTTACCCTCCAGCCGCCGACATAAATACCGCACCTCTGCCAAACTGATGGATCTCTGCCCCACCAAAAAAGAAAAAAACAAAGCTAGGCTGAAGAGGGGACATTCCCTAAGCAGCCCGGGCGTGCTTGCACGCCCAAACTCCATAATTAATTAATTAATTAATTAATTAATGTGACCAGCGCAGTCGGTGCTGAGATCTCCACTAGGAAACTTCGACCTCACCGCCACTGAAGATGTCTGCCGTAGTCGCAGACGAAACGTTTGGGAAGAAGAAGGAACCCAATAGACCACGGCCCACAAGCCCGGTTAATATTGCATCTAGTATTGACACCGGCCGTGAAAGCCTTAGAACTTTGATGAACTTGAAAATAGCCAATCAGCGTCTGTAACGTGACAATATGGCTGTCTGCGCAGGCAACATGTAGTTAGCTGTTGTGTATGTACGCTTCGTGGCACTCGTAATATGATGGGTATTTTAATAAAATGTTTAATTTTTTCCGGAAGGTTCCTTAACGATTTTTCGTGACCATTAACTTATATTACTGAGGTGGTTATTACATAGCTATATTTCATAAATAATAAGAAATTCAGTCAACAGTATGTTTAAATTTTATGTTATGAAATGAGGTTAAATCTCCTGTCCATCCATACTAAGATTAAAACCATTACAATTGTTCCTTATCTGTTTCGCGTTTGTTTCATACTTGTGTCCTGGTGTGTAATTTTGCCTTCGACACGATGTAAAAGTATGAGAAATAAATCTTCGCCAATTCGTAAAAAATTGCGATGGTTCTCCGGTTCCTCTAACCTCAATTCGTTTTGTAGTAGACCCATGTCCTTTTCTCTGAACGTGTCCACCAACGTCTTTAACTTCTAATACATCTTTTCTTCCTACTGAGTCTCGTGGAAATATATCCCAAACCTATACTTAATATAGCAATCGCTAAATTAATATTTGCGTCCGCCATGTTTATTTCTCATGCTTGCTACGTGAACTGTCATTTGTATTTGACCAAAATGAATCATAGTGTGACAGAGACTATTTCTTTTGTGTGCAATTCCATTGGATGCAAAAATTTTGGTCAAAAAATTCGGACCTTGGGACACCGGCTTAACATGTGATTTTTTTTTTTTTTTTTTTTTTTTTTTTTTTTTTTCCTGTGGGGACTAAACTAATTCAAATACAATACAGAAATTGAAAGACATCAGCCGTGAATTTGTCACCATCGATATCCGAACTCTATGTCGGGTGTATGCGAGAATGCTTAAATGTGCACAGCTGTATATCAATATCTTCTATAAATGCATTTTCACTGCATTTTTTATTGTAAGTAAATAGTAAGTCTATTTCAACTCTTCGTTTCTGTAATTTCACTGTATTTTCTTACACGGGCTACTTTTATCTGTGCCACCTGTATAATTATTTATTTGCTATTTTTAATTTCTTATTTATTAATATTATATTCATTATTATTTTTATGTAACAATATATACTAGTAATCAGCGAAAATTGTTGGTATCCAGTCATAACCTTCAGTTATTAAATCTAATTCTTTTTATCTATAAGCATGGCACCGGAACCCGGCGGCTTGCTAACCCAGCACAATAAATATTATCATTATTACCTTCTATATAAATCTATTTGTGTCTCTATTTTTTCACCCATTTATCGCATCAAAGTTTGATAGAAACATTTTACAATCTTTGGACAGTTCTAAACTGGTCAAAAATTATGCTTTTACTGTTCCAAAGCAGTTGTCTTATTCTGGTTTAACTAAGTCATAATTAGTGCCAGTTGGTCCAAACGGTAGTCACTCTGTCTTGCTGTATAATTGTTACATTAATTGACCATTAGTTCCTGCAAAGGTCAATTTCGACACACTTACCTGGTATTGATGCATTTTCGCCTGATGAACGCGGATTTTGCAATTTCAGTCATACACCTATTTTCGAGAGTGGTTGGAGCTTGACATCCGTGTTGCGGTTGGAAAACAAGCGAACATCATCTAGCGTGAGACGTTTATTATTGATAGATAATTGTACAATAACAGGGGTTTTGTTGCCTGTGACGCGGCACTGGCCTGTGGCTCTCCGTCTGTAAGCATCTGTTGTACCTATACGTTCTTGCTTATATGTTTGGCGCCTTTCTCTTTACTGCTATTTAGTAATGGAGCCCACTGTAAAAGTACTTCCCTGTAATGTGGGAGTTTTACACACAGGTGGCAAAATACCTATATGGATTAAAATTCCGGAATCGCATGTGGTATTCGTAGAGGACGAAGTGGCGTCTGGTGGGTTTTCTCCGGGTACTCCGGTTCCCTCCGCCACACATTCCACCAGTTGCTCCATAATCACCTTTCCGTTCATCGATTTCGCCTACATTTCATATCATCCTCTTCCCCACTATCATACCTGGTGCTTGGCTGGCCACCCGCTTCCAGGTCTTCACTCTGTCCAGTCCATAGGTTCCTGTGTTCTGCGATAGTTGTCTGACCCTAGGCACAGATCTAGGGGGTGTAAGTCCTACATGAGGGGAGGCTAATCAAGTAAAGAAGAAGAAGAAGCGGAAGAAGAAGAAGATTACAATTCCATACTGATTTCACGAACCGTTCCTATTCTTCAGTTCCGTGTTCATGACCGCGGCAGTAGCTGTCTTCTGCGCAGTTAAGTTGAGGGATTTACAGAACCAATATGGAACAGATTAATGGGTGGAAGGGTTATAATGTGTGAGGTTTAAGCTAAAACATGACCACTGTACTGCTACCTGACGCTTCTAGGAGGGACGGGTTCGCTAATGACTAGGGAGCGAACCTTCATACAGGTAACAAAATGCTGCAGAGTATGGACTATAGGAAGTGGGAGGGGTCAGTCTGTCACATGATCACGGCACAGAGGAGGCCAGGTACAGTCAACACACAAAGGTTGTAGATAGTGTTATTGCATAACTTACATTCAATGCTGTCACAATTTGCAGTAAAATATTCTTATACAATTTGCAATATGTGAATATTTCGATTTTCGTGCTGGAGACACTTTACTCTGTGCGTGGATCTAGTGAACACATTTGAGAGGCACTCTGCACTGTAGGCATTGAGACTAGTTGTTTGTGCTGCCACTGTATGCGCGCAATGACATCACGCTCTGCCCATGTGGTAGGCAACTTGCGATCGTCTCATTTCGCGATAGCTGTATAAAGGTTCGAACCCTATTAATGACGGTCCAAGTGCTCAGAAACACTGTCACAGTCACCCTTCGCTGTCTAGTCTCTCAGAATCAGTTTTATTTTTGAAATATGTAAGACTTTGCACAGAAATGTGGAAAATATCCTGATATGTTTAGCCCTCCTTGCTTCACTGGTTTTCATATTGACAGAAGTGGGTGTTGGGAAATATAGAATTTAAATGGTGAGTTATAGTAGTAAAGGCTTTGAGATTCAGCAGTTAGGAATTACCAACTGTTCTGTGGAATATAGTGTTATCTCTTTGTACTTTCCATGTTTCAACTAAATCTCACACACCATAAGTTTGAACAGTACTTCCTGTTACTGCTTGTTGGCGGAGAAGTGAAATGTATATGAAGGGAGTAGCATTTTAGCTAGAACCCGTCCATGCCTTCCCACACTTTCTACTTCCAGGTGCATCAATTTAGAAATAAATTAAAATCTGCCACACTGTCTACATGAAGCAGATAGAAAAATAAGTTTTTGCAAGAATAGTTTGTAGAGTATATAGAGGAAGTAAGTAAATTTTAGATATAAGAATTCTTTGTACATTGTTACGGTCAGTAAAAAGCAGGAACATGTATCCCGTACCCCTGATGGTTAATACACAGTTATTTGTTACAGGGAGTCATTTTGGAGTTACTTAGCAAGTGGAAAGTTGTCATAAGTTTCAACTTGGGCATATAGGCGTCTATTTCTTAGTAAGTACTTACGAGTTATCATCACCTGATCAGAGTTGCAGAAAGAGCCCGAGTGTCCATAGTGGAATATACGGTGAGCTGATCAATACTTAGTGCAAACATTTCTGCCCAACCATCGCTCTATCACGCCTGTCGTACCTGCCCTACCTGAAACATGCGGGTTTCAGGCTCATCTCCCTTCAAACAAATGCCGAGGCAATACATCCAAACATGAGCGTCTAGCACAGCGATGTTCAACGTTTGCGAAAGAGAGGAGGTTGGATTTACCTCCTTCCACTATTCGCGAACGTTGTCACTATTTAATACACAGACGTGTATTGTGTTACTGTGGCGATTTTGTTATATGTTCGTTGCGTCTGATTTACCAAAGTACTTTCAAACCTTATGCAATAAACATCTGTTCATTGCTGATTTATTTGGTACTGCTTACGTTTAAGAAGTCTGTCAGTATATGGCGAACAAAGTCGAAGTGTATAGCCTTAGAAGATACACCAAAGGATCATCGCGTAACCTTTTGCGATACAGACTTTTAATATACTTAAATTTGGAGAAATTATGTTTGCAAATATATGTAGAGCTATACTCAACCTTATAGAAACTATTCTTGCAAACGCTTATTTCTCTATCTACTTCATTATGGTTCACTCAAAAAATATGTATTTCGCATAAATTGTGTTTTAACGAGATCCACATTTTGTATTTAGTAAGCTGTTGTCTGTCTCTTACTGTTTGCCATTTATACAAAAATCATCCAGAATGGAAAGGTCTTCTGAGGACATTCCCAGAAGATTCAAGTTATGACTTGCAAAGTGCCATGAAATCACCTATGTCCGTCACTGGATACTGACTGCCTGGTTGTGTTTGTACACCTCACAAGCAAGAGCTGATTTTTTGTCCGACTGGAAGAGAGGAGCGGGGAATAGCCGCAGGTTGGATATCTCTGGTCCAGTATTTTGATACTTAGAGCAGGCGCTGAAATTAACATGGTCGCATTCGGTAGGACTGAATGTTTCAACTTTGATATTCTGCTTCTCAAGAGCTTCAAATGTTTGTTATAAAATGATGTATTACTTCAGATTTGGTCTTTGTGACTCAAGCAATACCTCCCCTAATAGTACACCTAGGCGGCGCGGGTTCGATCCCAGGGACCCGCATGTGGTATTCGTGATGGACGAAGCGGCGTCAGGGCGGGTTTTCTCCGGGTACTCCGGTTTCCCCCGCCATCTCATTCCACCGGTGCTCCATCTTCATTCCATGTATCATCAGTGTCACTTGCGGTGCTGTAGTAGTAAAAGCGGGCGTTAAACACTACAAACAAACTCCCCTAATAGTAATGGCTAGAGAACTGATTTTTATGCTAAAAACTTTAAATTATTTTATTTTTATGTAGGAAAATTATAAAAATATGCATCAAGAATGCAAAAAAGAAAAAAAATGCTTCAATATTACAAAACTGTAAATACTTAATGTTAAATGTCACTCACCGGTGATGTTGAGGCAGCGATGGATTGAAACAATTCGCTGTTGCAGTGAACCATGAACACTTTCTCAAATTTTCCATCACAAACCTATGTCGGTTTCTCGAAGCAACGTAAGATACCTGGAGAAGAACCTTTCAACATCACAGGAAGATATTCTTGTACATTTCATCCAAGGAATGTCACCAGCACACACATTTTCAATTTCACCAACGTCTACTTCCCCTTCCAAAACCTTGGCAATCTTACACACATATAGAGAACTGGCGCATGTCTATTAACCCGGAGAAAAGCTCTGCGATTCTCCTGGCTAACACGTTGGCAAACCGGCTCCCGCGGGACCTCGTGCTTCGGCGCCGTTGAATCCCCTGGGTCACTACGGCAAAGTATCTCGGAGTCATGCTGGACCGGCGGCTGACGTATAGACATCACGTCAGGGGCAAAGTACTGCAAGGCCACGCTGCTCTCCGGCAGCTATACCCAATATTCAGTTCCCAAACCATGCCCTTACACCTGAAGCTCCAGCTGTATCGAGCGATTATCCCGCCTCTGGTCCTGTACCGGTGTGAGATCTGGGGAGTGGTGGCAAAGTCCACCTTCATCAGACTCCAGAAGTTGCAGAACCGGGCATTAAGGATGATCTATGATACTGGCTGAGATTTCCTGCCCATATCCTACATGAACATTCCGGTATCCCGTACATTGTCGACGTGATTAAAACTCGCGCTCGAACAATTGATATATGCATTCCATCTGTTACCACGACCTTGCAGATAGAAAACGAGTCCCATAGCACAGCCAATTCCCATAACAATAATTTAAAAACCGTATCAATCTGATGCAGTCTCCATTTCACCTAGTAGTACTTCATCATCTGGTGCAATCTGTGCTTCACTTTCTAGGGTTTCATCATCTGATGCAGTCTCCATTTCACCTAGTAGGACCTCATCATCTGGTGCATTCTCCACTATAATTTCTAGTACCTCATCATCTGCTGCAATCTATGCTTCACTCTCTAGGGCTTCATTATTAGATACAGTCTCCATTTCACTTAGTAGCACCTCATCATCTGGTGCAGTCTCCACTATACTTACTATAGCATCGTCATCTGGTACAGTCCGCATTTCACTCACTATAAACTCATCATGTGGTACAGCCTCCACTTCACTTTCTATGGCTTCATCATTAGATACAGTGTCCATTTCACTTAGTAGCACATCATCTGGTGCAGTCTCCACTATAATTACTATAGCCTCAGCTGGTACAGACTTCACTTGACCTTTTGGCTGATGCAGTCTACATTGCACCTAGTAGGGACTCATCACCTGGTGCATTCTCCACTATAATTGCTAGAGCCTCATCAGCTGGTAGAGTACCCATTTCACTTTCTAGGACTTCATCATCTGATATAGTTTCCATTTCACCTTGTAGGGCCTCATTATGTGCTGCAGTCTCCACTTCACTTTCTAGTGCTTCATCATTTAATGCAGTCTCCATTTCACTTAATAAATAACACATCATCTGGTGTTCCCCATAATTGCTATAGCCTTATCAACTGGTACAGTCTCTACTGGACCTTCCGGGCTTCATCATGTGATTCAGACTGTATTGCACCCAGTAGGGCCTCATCACCTTGTGTATTCTCCACTATAATTACTAGAGCCTCATCATTTGGAGCAGCCTCCACTATAATTTCCAGTGCCTCATCATCTGGTGTAGTATGTGCTTCACTTTCTAGGGCTTCATCAGATAATGCAGTCTCAATTTCACTTACTAGCACATCATCTGCCACAAATTCCACTATAATCACCATAGTCTGATCATCTGGTGCAGTCTCCACCTTACTTTATATGGCTTCATCATCTGATGCAGTCTCCATTACACTTTGTAGTGCCTCACCATCTGGTATAGTCACCAATATAATTACTTGAACCTCATCTGGTGCAGTCTCCATTTCAATTACTAGAATCTCATCATCTGGTGCAGTCTCCATTTCACCTAGTAGGCCATCATCAACTGGTGCAGTCTTTACAATAATTATTAGAGCCTCACCATCTGCTCCAGTCTCCATTTCAATTACTAGGACCTCATCATCTGGTGCAGTCGTTACTTCGCTTTCTAGGGTTTCATCATCTCATTCAGTTTCCATTTCACCTAGTAGGGACTCATCATATGATGCATTCTCCACTATGATTTCTGGTGCCTCATCATCTGGTGCAGTCTATGCTTCACTTTCTAGGGCTCCATCATCTGATGAAATCTCCATTTCAAATAATAGGGCCTCATCATCTGGTGCATTCTTCACTATAGTTTTTAGTGCCTTATCATCTGGTACAGTCGCCAATATAATTACTAGAGCCTCATTGTGTGATAAATCTCCAACTCACTTGAAGAGCCTCATCATTTGGTTGCAGTCTCCAACTCGTTTTCTAGGATCTCACCCTGTGATGCAGTCTCCAATTCACCTAGTAGGCCCTCATCATCTGGTGCAGTCTCTACAATAATTATTAGAGCCTCATCATCTGCTCCAGTCTCCATTTCAATTATTGGGACCTCATCATCTGGTGCAGTCTTTACTTCATTTTCCAGGGTTTCACCATCATTACACTTTGTAGTGCCTCATCATCTGGTACAGTCACCAAAATAATTACTTGAACCTCATCATCTGGTGCAGTCTCCATTTCACCTAGTAGGCCCTCATCAACTGGTGCAGTCTCTACAATAATTATTAGAGCCTCATCATCTGCTCCAGTTTCCATTTCAACTAGTGGGGCCTCATCATCTGGTGCATTCTTCACTATAATTTCTGTTGTCATCTGGTGTAGTCTATGCTTCACCATCTAATGCAGTCTCAAATTAACTTGTTAGCACATCATCTGGTGCAAATTCCACTATAATTACCATAGCCTGATCCTCTGTAGCCGTCTACACCTTACTTTCTAGGGCTTCATCATCTGATAGTCTCCATTACACTTAGTAGTGCCTCATCATCAGGTTGTGGTCTCCACTTCCTTTTCTAAGGCTTCATCATCTGTTGCAGTCTGCATTTCACCTTGTAGTCATCATCTGGTGCAGTCTCTACCATAATTATTAGTCTCATCATCTGCTCCAGTCTCCATTTCAACTATTAGGACCTCATTATGTGGTGCAGTCTTCACTTAACTTTCTGCGGTTTCATCATCTGATGCAGTCCCCATATCACCTAGTAGGGCCTCATCATCTGGTGCATTCTCCACTATAATTTCCAGTGTTCAAAATCTGTTGTAGTATGTGCTTCACTTTCTAGGGCTTCATCATCTAATGCATTCTCCATTTCACTTAGTAGCACATCATCTGGTGCATTCTGCACTATAATTACTATAGCCCCATCATCTAGTACAGTTTCCACTTGACCTTCTGGGGATTCATCATGTGATGCAGTCTACATTGCACCTAGTAGGGCCTCATCAACTGGTGCATTCTCCACTATAATCACTAGAACCTATACAGCTGGTGGAGTCTCCATTTCGCGTTCTAGGGCTTAATTATCTGATTCAGTCTCCATTTCACTGAGCAGCACATCATCTGGTGCATTCTCCACTATAATTTCTAGTACATCATCATCTGGTGCAGTCTGTGCTTCACTTTCTAGTGCTTTCTCATCTGATGTGGTCTCCATTTTACTTAGTACATCATCATCTGGTGCAGTATGTGCTTCACTTTCTAGTGCTTTCACATCTGATGTGGTCTCCATTTTACTTAGTACATCATCATCTGGTGCAGTCTGTGCTTCACTTTCTAGTGCTTTCTCATCTGATGTGGTCTCCATTTTACTTAGTACATCATCATCTGGTGCAGTCTGTGCTTCACTTTCTAGTGCTTTCTCATCTGATGTGGTCTCCATTTTACTTAGTACATCATCATCTGGTGCAGTCTGTGCTTCACTTTCTAGTGCTTTCTCATCTGATGTGGTCTCCATTTTACTTAGTACATCATCATCTGGTGCAGTCTGTGCTTCACTTTCTAGTGCTTTCACATCTGATGTGGTCTCCATTTTACTTAGTACATCATCATCTGGTGCAGTCTGTGCTTCACTTTCTAGTGCTTTCTCATCTGATGTGGTCTCCATTTTACTTAGTACATCATCATCTGGTGCAGTCTGTGCTTCACTTTCTAGTGCTTTCACATCTGATGTGGTCTCCATTTTACTTAGTACATCATCATCTGGTGCAGTATGTGCTTCACTTTCTAGTGCTTTCTCATCTGATGTGGTCTCCATTTTACTTAGTACATCATCATCTGGTGCAGTCTGTGCTTCACTTTCTAGTGCTTTCACATCTGATGTGGTCTCCATTTTACTTAGTACATCATCATCTGGTGCAGTATGTGCTTCACTTTCTAGTGCTTTCTCATCTGATGTGGTCTCCATTTTACTTAGTACATCATCATCTGGTGCAGTATGTGCTTCACTTTCTAGTGCTTTCTCATCTGATGTGGTCTCCATTTTACTTAGTACATCATCATCTGGTGCAGTATGTGCTTCACTTTCTAGTGCTTTCTCATCTGATGTGGTCTCCATTTTACTTAGTACATCATCATCTGGTGCAGTCTGTGCTTCACTTTCTAGTGCTTTCTCATCTGATGTGGTCTCCATTTTACTTAGTACATCATCATCTGGTGCAGTCTGTGCTTCACTTTCTAGTGCTTTCTCATCTGATGTGGTCTCCATTTTACTTAGTAGCACCTCAACATCTGGTGCATTCTGCACTATAATTACTAGAGTCTCAGTATTTGGAGCAGACTCCACTTCACTTTGTAGGGCTTCATCTTGTAATGCAGTCCTTGTTTCACTTAGTAACACCTCATCTGGTACATTGTCCACCATAATTTTTAGTGCATCATCTGGTGCAGTCTGTTCTTCACTTTCTAGTGCTTCATCATCTGATTCAGTCTTCATTATCTGTAGTTAGTACATTATCTGGTGCAGTTTCCATTATAATTATAATATAGCGTGGTCATCTGGTAGTTTCTGCTCCACCTCAGTCTTCATTTCAGTTAGTACATTATCTGGTGCAGTTTCCACTATAATTACTATAGCATGGTCATCTGGTACAGTTCCTGCTCCACCTTTTGGGACTTCGTGTGATGCAGTCTGCATTGCACCTAGCAGGGACTCATCACCTGGTGCTGTCTCTATTATGATTGCTAAGGCTTTTTTTTTTATTTATTCATCCTTAGATCAAATACATATTGGATATATCAAAGTATACAAAATATTAACATCATTTCTTAAGTATTTTAACAAATATAATAAATTACACACCCAAAAGGGATTCACGGAAAAGTATTTACAAACTCTTCAACTGAGTAAAAACAATGTTGCAATAGCAGATGTTTCACCTTGCGCTTAAATGCAGTTTCTGAGGTGGTAACTTTAATATTATCGGGTAACTTGTTATATAAGGTAACCAGAGTGTCTTACACTTTTGCTGAATAGTGAAGTATTATCTGTAACCATGCTCAGTTTATGCCTATTTCTAGTGAGATAATTATGTTTTTCAGAGTTTGTATGAAAGCAAACCAAATGTTTTCTAACCAACATCACGACTTCTAGTATATATAGACAAGGGAGTGGCAATATATGGAGTGATTTGAATAAATTGATACAAGAATCCCTTTGTTTCTTTTCCATTATTATTCTGATTACTCGTTTTTTAATTTTAAAAATTATATTTTCTTTATCACAGTTACCCCAAAAAATCACTCCAAATTTTAGTAAGCTATTGAAAAGAGCAAAGTATTGATTCCTCAAAGTGTTCAAATTTGCAATAATTTTTATAATTCTGAACATAAAACAAAGCTGGCTTAGCTTAGATGCCAGTTTTTCAACATGCATGTTCCATTTCAGGTGCTCGTCAATCCATACACCCAAGAATTTAGTAGTAGGTTTATAAGGCACCAATTCATTATCCAATTTTATTTGTGGTTTATATACATTAGTATTCTGAATATGGCTGAAGGAAATGGCTACAGATTTATTCTTATTTATTATTTACCTGTTTTGTACAAACCATTCCTGCATTCCTTGGTCTAAGCTCAGTATACCAGACTTAACATCATTGTCATTTCTCATTACATCTATGGATGTAACCAAGTGTCCAGAAGATGTACAAAACTGGAGAAGAAAAGCAGCCATTTTTAAGAAAGAATTAATTACAGCAAAGAGGGCCAGTTTCACAAAGTTTATAGAACATATGGACTATAGGAAAGATGGAAATAAAATATACAAATTCCTTAATAAACCAAATTATCAAAAAATACAACTGAACCATTAAAACATAATAACAAAAGCTTAACTACAGATAGGGAAATAGCAGAATCCCTTAACAAGTTTTATGCTCAGTCACAAAGATTACCCCAAGCGTATAAAAAACAAGATAAGGCTATCCAAAAAACTATCAGAGAAACTAATAAGCCAAAAGGTATACAAAATGATATTTTTATTCAGGATTTTAACGAAACAGAACTGGATTTAGCAATAGAACAACTACAGAACAAAAAATCTCCAGCACCTGACAAGATCCACCCAGAGTTTATCAAACAGCTTGGCAGGAAAGGAAAAGAAATCCTACTTAAACTGTATAACACGTGTTGGAGAATGACTGTACCTTCCGACTGGAAAAAAGCCCTTATCATCCCGATTTTAAAGAAAAACAAACCTTCAAACAATAGTAATAGTTTCAGACCAATATCTTTGACCAGTGTTATTGCAAAAGTGATGGAAAGAATTGTGGCATCTAGACTTAACTGGTTCCTAGAATATTACAACTTAATTAATAGTTCACAGACCGGCTTCAGACAGAAGTACAAGTGAAAATGTACTCCTACTAAGCAAGACATCAAGGAAGCTTTCAATAGAAAGGAGGATAACTTAGCAGTATTCATTGATTTTAAATCAGCATATGACTCAGTCTGGAGAAACAAATTAATTGAGAAGCTGCAATCAATAGGTGTGAAAAGTAACATGCTTAAATGGATAACTCAGTTTATTTCACAAAGATTTTGTGCCACAAAATATAATACATACATTTCCAAATATAAACAAACACCGAGGACTTCCACAAGATGCTGTTCTGAGCACAACACTCTTTAACATATATATAAATGACCTTCCATCAATAATAAAAACTTTAGAAACCAAAATTTATTTATTTATTTATTTGCTTTATTTGCTGGCGATGTAGTCATTTGGACTTCAGGCTCTCCAAAAAAACCTGAATTAATTAAAGACAGAATAGAAACAGCCCTAAACATAGTACATGAATGGAGCTCCAAAAACCTCATGACTATCAATGTGGAAAAAACAAATTATGAATTATTTACACTAAAATACAAACCAGTTAATATTAACATAAATTATAATGGTAAACCACTCAAAGCAGTTGATGATGCCAAATACTTAGCATCACTTTTGACAGAAAGCTAAGTTGGAAAAAACATATAACAAACATCTCAGAAAAGGTTGAAAAGAAATTGCAAATCCTGAATAGGTTAGCTGGTGCTAAATGGGGCTGCTCAAGGAGAGTCCTTAACACAACATACAAAATGTATGTTAAACCAAACCTCTTGTACTGTTCTGAAGCTTTAATAACAGCAGCATATGCTAACATCAATAAACTTGAACAAATACAAAATCAGGCTCTTCGCCTAATCACTGGAGCAGTTAAATCCACACCTATTGATGCCATGCTTGTCTTAACCCAGACCCCATCAATAACAACAAAAATAGAAAAACAAGCATTGCTCCAACATGAGAAAATGTTACGACTGCCAAACTCTAAATGGACAGAAGAGAACCTCCCCCCTTCAATCCTTAAAACTCATAGTAGTTTCCTAGAAAAGGTAACACAGATTAAATCCAAATTGAACATTCCTAACACCAGAGAAAATTACTTATAAGAGAAAATCCATTGGAATTATTCCAACCTACCTTCAGTTTGGAATTAATAGAGGAAATAAGTAAATCAGACACACCAAAAGAAATACAAAAACTTCTAGCTCTGGAAACAATCAATACTAGATATCCCACAGAAGAGTGGCTGCACATATATACTGATGGATCCTCCAAGGAAAACCTTACTGGAGCTGGAGTTATGTGTTCACATTTTTCCTTTTATCATTCTGTTGGCAGAGACACAACAAATTATGATGGAGAAATAGAGGCTATACACATTGCTCTCCGACAATTATTAAATCTTCCCTTAAATAAATTTAACAAGGCAGTAATTCTTTCGGATTCTAAAGCTGCAATTCAGGGAATATGTTCAAATACTACAAAAAAGTCAACAAAAATTAGAGAATGCTACAAAATGTTAACACAATTCCAAAAAGTTAATAAGACTGTTCATCTCCAATGGATTCCAGCACACTGTGGAGTCATGGGGAACGACTCACTTGCAAAGTAAGGCACAACAATAAAACAAAAGTCTAAGTTCAATTTCTCATATTCCTCAATAAAACGCTTGATCATTAAAAAATTTTCTCATTCATACCTACAAGAAATAGAAACAAATGCCAAAGATAAAAAATGGATTACACTACTTTCCAACCCAGATATAATCCCCCCAGAGACCAATAAATTGAATAAATTTTTGACATCTATTACACATGGATTTTTCTAATATTTTTGAGATGGAAGATAAGACTGCTGAAAAAGATGCATTAATCAAATAGCACATTAGTGTAATAAAATACTGATAGCAGTGTTTGAAAATACAATCAGGAATCTCATCCACTCCATGAGAAGTCTTGTTTTTCATGTTTTTCAGTATTATACTAACTTCATTAGGTGTAACTAGATAGAGATACATTGTGTGTGTATTCCTAGAGACATCGTTACTCACCCAGGATGTTTTTTATTTATCTGAAAGCTTGTTAATTATATTTACAAAGTAATCATTAAACGACTTCGCTACTTCTTTTGGATCTGAAATGAGTGCACCTTCCTCATTTCTAATGCTAGGATTTTGCCTTTTTGAGCTAATTCCTAATTCTTTATTTACTAACTGCCACATCATTTTTTGTTTATTATCAGAGTTTTGTATAATCTTTTCTGTATGGTATTGCTTTGCAGCTATCAGACCTGTCTGTATATCTTCTTGTATTTATTAAAATATAGTTTAAAACTCTCTGTGTTTGCAGTTTTATTAAGTTGGCTAAGAAATTTTAGCCTTCTAGCAGATTTCCTAATTCCTTTTGTTACCCATGTCTTACATTTGAGCTGCCCCCCTAATTTTCTTTTCTTTTCTGGTATTGCAATGTCAAGGTAGTGTTTTATTATGTTAGCAAAGGTTTTAAATGCATCATTTACATGTTTTTCCTCGTACACTTTTTCCCACGTTTCATTTTTTAATAGATCCCTATATGCATTTATATTCTTATCACTATAAACACGCCCTATCCTGTATTTGCTCCTTGTATCATACTTAAAAGTGTTCAAGGCAATTTCGAATGTCTGTACTCTGTGATCTGAAAAGCCTGTTTCAACTACTTTAACATTTCTAGCTTTAAGACGACCTTCAAGTTTTTTCCAAAAATTCTGCCATCAATTCCACCTTTTCTACTGGCTTCATCATCTGCTGTAGTCTCCACTTCAATTACTAGGGCCTCTCCATCTGGTATTGTCTCCATTGCACTTGCTAAGGCCGCATCATCTGTTGCAGCCTCTGTTTTACTTGCTAAAACATCATCTGGTCCAGTCATCATTTCACTTGTGAGAGCTTCATGATCTGCAGCTTCCATTTCACTCTCTAGTTCCACATGACCTGGCACAGTCTCCATTGCAGTTACTAGTGCCTCTTCATCTGGTGTGATCTCCATTTCTCTTACCTGGGGCTTATCATGTGGTGCTTTATCATGCGCATCATGAGTTAGTAGTAGTCCCATTACTGGACCTAAAACACTGGCCCCCAAATCATTTCCAGCTTGTTTTATGAGAGCACAACCTGTAACAAAATGCATAATATGTACTATATGTGGCATGTTTTGCTTCTTTCCTGATAGATAAAGTAGTCTGCCTCCTCATGGTCTCCTGTGCGTAACACCGTGCATAAGACATCCAATAGAATGCACAAATATAGGAAGGGAGAAAAGAAAATAGTACTTTTTAGCACTTTAACCTGGAACACTAGCAGATTCACCAAACTAGCTAAGAGGCAGTAGGTAGATGAAATGATCAAAAAATATGACATAGATGATTTTAGCTTTTAGAAGCAATTTTTAATGACAATATCAAGTAGTGTAATTTTACAAACTATCATCTTTATCATCTGAACAAATGAAGACAAGTGGCTGGTGGTATAATTGTTAGAGTCAAATCAAAATTAAGTTCTAAATTTAATATAATCAAGGAAATGAACCAGCAAGACATCAGAAATTACACGAATAACTATATATAAAAACAATGTAAAATACACTGTTTGCTTAGTTTACAGCCTACCTGGTAATCAGAATCTAAATATGGATATAATAGTACCACAGAAGAAAACGTTTATTCTACGAGATTTTAATGCACATTCAAGACAATGGGGATATAAAGATGTAGATTCAGCAGGTTCAAGATTTTATGAACACTAAACAGCTACAGTTGATTATCAAGATGCGGACCCTAACACATACATTATACAGGAAACTCTGCTAACCCACATCTTACAATAGTGTCAGATCACCAAATTGTCAACACAAGAAGATTAGTTTCTGAAGATGAAGAAAGTGGACATAGAGCTATAATTACAATTACTGATAGTAAAAGACATTGCCCAAATACTGAAAAATGATATACTTAGAATTTTAAGAGTTAATTGTTCTAAATATAAAAAATTACAGAAAACGAAGTGCAAAGCTTAGATTTATCAAAGGATGGTAGACAAGTGTTTAAAAGAACTTAATGATATAATCCTAAAATCTGCAAAGGAAAACATTCCTCGAGGTAAACCTAAAAAAATAAACCTTTTAGGAACAAGAAATTGCAAACACTAAAAGCTGAAAGAAATAGTGCTAGAAATCTAGCTCAAAACACTAAGAATTAGGTAGATGCAATTGCATGGAGAAAAAAAAAACACTATTTATAGAAGAGAATTGGTGGTATCCAAACAACAATGTTATGATATGTTCTTATCTGGGTGGATTACAGAACTAATAGCACCAAAGTATATAAGCATATCAACAATGTAAGTGGAAAGTATGCCAATAGTAACAAAAGTACATATATTAAAAAAGTAACAAATATACAACAGCAAAGATACAGACAATGAATTTACTCGACATTATAAAAAAGTTAATATACTAGAAAAACATTTGTTAAAACAAACATTTTAGAAATAAAAAATACAAGCAGTACCTCTTGATTCATAGCTCCAGTTGGAAGAGTTAGAACAGGCAATGAAGACATTAAAAAACAAAAAACAACCAGGACCATTAAAAATTTAGGAATAAGAGCTAAAAATACGTTATTAGAAATCATAAATAAAATGAGGCGTTGAGCGCAACAGTGGCCCAACTACTAAATGTACATAATGGAGATAATGGTGTAAAAAATATCTGTGATTTGAAAGTTTTATATTTACTATAATAACTAAGCAAGAGTCATGATATTTCAAAATTGTGATCAATATCTCATTGACATTGTGATACATAGTTTCATCTTATTAAATAAATTGGTAATTTCATGGTAATTGTGGGTTAGGCCATTGTTGCAAGACCTATATTGTAATGATTGCCTACGTAATTGTGGAATAGGCTGTTGTTGCTATAAATTATTGTAATTATTTTGTGAAAAATGAAACTTATTTGATAGCACCATGAAAACAGGTTTTCAGACACTTTCACATTCATCATCATAATCAATGGAATCATGCCAGTGTCTATAATTGCCTGATTTGATATTAAGTTTCTGTAGAACTTGTGATGGATAGGAGGTATATACGATAAGAGGGACAGTAAGTCATTATACTTGGGTTAATCAATGCTTCTTCCATTGGGATATAGCAAAGCTAGCTCTGGGGATTGGATCATTCCCCTTTTCTTGAAACTTACATCATAAAATGGATCAATTTCTTGGTTTGAATACTTGTAATACATCACATAAGATCTGCTGCTTGAGCAATGAACCCACTGTATTTTCAGCCACTGAACCTTATTCTTATCAGCATTAATTTTCCTATTTGTTGAATTGCTTTCCAGGGACTTCAATGACTTAAAGTCTGTTTGCATCATCTGAATTACTTTAAAGGGATTGTTTTTCCTGGTACATTCAATTACATGTATCCAATCATGTGGTATAAAGACATTTTTATGACATCGTTGTTCTTTCTCCATTAATCCGAAATCCTGATCGCATGAGAGATATGAATGCAGAAACAAGGAACTTGTGATGCATTTCTTTCACAATCAAGGCATTGGATGTAACTATATAGTTACACATAAGTCATTTTGAAATTTCTATTTTGACCTCCACATTGGTTGCTGTACATAATTAATTTAGTAGTTTTCACAAATGTTTTGATGTAATGCATTAGGCAGGATCCTGTTTCTTGCAGGAAGGTTGGGCCACTGCTGCAATCCAGGAAGTCAGATTCAGTTCCATGCAGCGACACCCTTCTCATGCCATCTGTCAGTGGTTGTAGAAATGTGGTATGGGCCACTATTGCTCTGCTAGATTTCGATATGGGGAACATGTCTGTGCTAATAACTCAGTTTCTGAATTTGTGTGGGTTGGGCCACTGTTATGCTCAACGCCTCAAATATGGTATGAACAAGAGAATATGCCATCAAACTGGTGCAAAGAGATAGTAACCCCTGTTCGGAAACCAGGAAAACCTACAGATGAAACAAAAAGCTACAGACCCATATCACTGACTTCAATTCTGACAAAAATAGCTGATAACATGGTTATCAATAGGTTAATGTATTATCTAGATACAAAGAACTTACTAGCAGATGAACAGGCTGGATTTAGAAAACCTCAACTGTTCACCAAGTATCCAGATTAATAGATGTGAAAAGTAAATTAGCTAACAATATGTCAGTAGCAGCAGTATTTATAAATTTTCAAACAGCATTTGGTCTTGTATGGAAAGAGATGCTAACTAAAAAACTACAACAAAGATGGATTGCAGTCAAATGGAAGAACACATTATCCAAATATACCCAACTTAAAACTGGAGTAGCACAGTGTGCAGTCCTATACTATTTAATATATATTAATGATATGCCAAAGTTTATAAATGAAAACCAAAAAAACATGGCAATGCATGCAGATGATGTAGTTCTATGGATGGCTGAAAAAACGACAAGAATGTATACACCAGATTAGAAGAACAAATGGAAAATGTGTTAGTTAAATTAACTAATTGGGCAAAATTAAATAATATGTTCATTAACATAGCACAAACTAAATATCAAGTCAACACCATGAAACATTTTGATGACAGAGAAAAAACTTAAAACTTGAAATCAACGGAAAACAAATAGAATATGCTGAAGAAATTAAATATCTGAGAATTGCACTAGATAGAAAATTAAAAATGAAATACCATGTACAAAATGTCACACAAAAGGAAATAATTAACATATTGAAGAGACTAGCTGGATCTAAATGGAGCAGTTCAATAGAAGTTTTAAATAAAACATGTAAGAACTACATAAAACCAGTATTAAAATATGGATGTAAACTACTTTCATGGGCGTCGCAAACGGGGGGCAAGGGGGGGGGCCGCGGCCCCCCTTGGAAGTTGGTGAACTTAATGTGCAATCAATTACTGACTATTAAACTATTATTTTAATTAAGAACAATTGTTATTTAGCATAAATCAATACGGTTATAAGCAACAAATATAAATTTTGACAATAAAATAATGAATTAATATATTTTTGCAAATTTCCAACAGGTGGCCCCCCCTAGAAAAAAGTCTGCCGACGCTCATGACTACTTTTAACTGCAACTGAAGGCAAAATTAATAAAATTGATTATTGTTTAAAATTAATAACAGGAGCTGTGAAAACATCAGTTAGTGCACTTCTCACTAGGACAAATGATAACCCAATTAAAGCCAACATTGAAACACAGACCACACCTATATGTAAAATTGAAAGCAAACCCAAGTATACATTAATGGTTTCAACAACTACCTAGAGAATATAAGCTAAAAACACAGATCACAAACACATCTTCTTTAGAGAAGAATTATAGTTACCTAAATTTATCACAAAATTGCACTCCTCATCCTCCTAGAACTAAGCCAATAGATTTTATTAAGATAGCAAGAAATAAAGAGTTGACAAAACAACTAAATAAGCTAGAAGACTCACCAGAACTACATAGAATTGCTACAATTGAACATCTATACTCTGTTCATCAAGAGATTAGAGGAGATATAAACAAAGCACCGGTTTGTATCACTCCGCGGCCACGTGCTTTCACAATGACGCAACACGGTTACCTACCGCTACGCGTAGGTATAATATGCATTTTACACTACTAAAGGATATAATTACATGATCCAAATAACATGTAACACATGGAAATTAACTGCTACTTACGTCATCTCTGTCCACAATAACACTTTTTCATTTCCTGCTCACAATCTCGAAACCAATCTCCAAAAGCAGCTTGTGGAGGGAAGTTCGTTTTAAATCTGGAAGATCGGGATCAGAGTTAACTGCCAACAGCAGTTTGTTTAAGGTAGTGGTTCATTGTTCAAAGAACTGGTGAACTTTTCGACGGATTGCAGATCTCACACTCACAAATTCGTCGCAAACTACATCCACCATTTATCTAGCACGTGGTCGTTTTTACCGGTATGTTCACCAACTGACGATTGTTCTTTGGGTGTACTGTAAATACTTGCAACTGACACACCAGTAAACTCGGATGTTAATTTCATCACGTCTTCGATAGCAAGTTCAAGATATTTCTCGTAGAACTTGTTAAATGTTCAATATTGTTGTCTTTTCAGCACTTCGCAACGGTTTGCCGCACTTATGTTTTACAACACTCACTTGTCCCGCCATGTTACTTTCATACTGAATAATGCGCGCGCAGAATGAATTAGGCTGGTTACAAATTCACTTAACTGCGTATTCTTACAGTTTAACGATGCTTAGTACACTTAGTTCATGCTTTAACAAACATTAAGTGAGATTTCAGACCTCAGTAACATTATTTCTTCAAGGGACTATTTACACGGCGAAAGCGTCAAGAGGGCGCGCTGTGGTCAAAACGCACGTGGCTTTGTTTACGTCTCCTCTAATCTCTAGATGAACAGAGTATACATAATCAATTCCCCGAAACAAAGTGGCTCAGAATTTACACAGATGGTTCTGCAGATAAACTGAGAAATAATGTTGGAGGTGACATATATTGTAAATGCTTTTCACATTATTTTACATTGCCTAGACTATTCACAAATTTTGATGGTGAATAAAACAAGCACAGACTCAGTTTCCTCCATTTAAGCAACTGAACGGTATGACAGTCCATATGAATCTTATAATATTAAGGATGTAAGATCTTATTATAGATTACTCCAAACAAAATTTCAACAGATAATATTACAGTGGATACCAGCACATGTGGGAGTGATTGGTAACGAGACTGAAGACTTTTTAACCAAAAAAGGTGCAGTGTTACACTCAAAACCTATTAAATCTTGTGGATTAGATGCACAACTAAAAAATTTCAAAATTAGTATAGAACAAACATACCAACATAATATTTAAAAGGAAATTTCCAGTAAAAATTATTCTAACATAAAAGAAATTGTAAAAAAATAAAATATTTCCCAAGGTTTGGTTTTATGAGTGACAATGCATGTAAGATCTGCGATGCTGACAAAATTTTAAATGGAGAACACCTACTGGAATGTCCAGAATTTAGGAAAGCTATACCAAATGTGAAGATACATAATTTATATTGGCTAGGGAAAAATTGATGGATCAAAATCCTGCACATAAGATCAACAACAACAGGCTGCTTTGGGTAAACTATATATGGTAGGTAGCTTAATTTTGTATGGTATTTCTTTAGGAGTAATTTTCATTTATTACGTTACTATCCTTATGTGCACACTTGGAACACAACCTATTTATATGCTAAAATTGACAAGTTTATAACTCTGACTGCACTTTCTACACCAGAATGTATTGGGACATGTTTTGGAGATTGTTTTGTCCATCATCACTCTAGGTAGGTAAGTAATATATTTATTCTACCAATTCTAATTATCCAAATACACTCTTAGTCTAATACAATAATAGAATAAAATGTAGTTAATTATTACCATATTACTCACTCCACCAATTGCTTCCTTATCACATTTCCAATCATCAATTTCGCCTGGTGCTTGGCTGACCACCTACTTCCAGGTCTTCATTCCGTCTGGCCCATAGGTTCCTGTGCTCCCCGACAGGTGTCTGACCCTAGTCACTGGCTTCTAAGTCCTACATAAGGGGAGGGTAATCAGGTAAAGAAAAAACGAAGAAAAAAACATGTTGAAGGAAATGTTTGGTCTGAATCAAAATATTAATTTTGGTTTTCAGTGATTCAATGCTACTTTTAATATATTACGGTGTGCAAGAGGATAATAGAGGAATTAAGCAGTAGTATAGAGCACTCCCACAAAAAACACAATGATTTATAAACAGACTAGGGTTTGCAAGGAGGGGAAATAGAAGTGAAGTGTCGGGACCATTTAATTCTTTATTACCGTGGCATCTTTACAAGTGATGGAAGAATTCTATTGTGTCAAAATGTGGGAAATCAATCAATGTAGACCAATGACCTCACGTCTTGCACATTTAGCATTAGCATTATATAAGCTGAGAAGTCCAGAGATGAAAAATTTTCTTACAAAATACACAAATTTTGACATTCCAGAAGACTCAACATTAAGAAAATTGTACCTGCTGGTCTGAAAAATGCTGTATGAAAAAATTCTAAGAAAGATCAGAGCAGAACGTGGAAATAAAAAACTTGAGAAAGCATCGTGGCTAACGAGAAACAGGCTATGGTGCGGATCGGAGTTGCATAGTAATGGTAGTCTGATACATGGCTTACATTGTATATCATCTGATAAAGCCGTATCTTTTGTATGAATTTAACAAGCATTTTTTTTTTTTTGGTTATTTAGAATATCGATGTATTGGGCGATTGTGGTTTTACTTCACTGAGCCATGACTGGACTAGAAGAATTACATCACTGCACTTTGCACTTTGCACTGTAGCCTATCTCATTAGCCATGGTAAGCATTGACGAATCACCAGACTCTAGCCATAGGAAGGTGGGAAATGTGGTAGGTGTGCTAGAAAATTATGAAATAGTTTCCAAATGTTATGTTTTATTAGCATGTAGAGAAGTATTAACATTGAATCATAACAATGCTTATTCAACAAATCTCTGCATCTATTATGGCCAAATGGTCTGAAATCTGGTGGTATTCTACCATTATTACACCTACTGCTTCATATACGAAGAACATAGCCAAAGGCCTTTCTATAAGCTTCTCACACATGATATACATAATTTATATAGTGCATGGTTTACACAGAGTATGTGAACAGATGTGTACATTGTGTCCTAAAGTGAACAAATTCATCTCAAAATGGCGAAAAGGTGTTTGTGAAAGTGCCAACAAGAATTGATTTGTTCAGAGCCAAAAAACCATATCTTGCACTTCCAGCTAGACACATAGTTACTCACTGGGGACATGGTTGGAAGCAGCAGTGTATTATGCAAACAACTTTGAACATTTTACATTGGTGATTGATGAACTAAGTAAGGATGACACTTCTTCAATCACAATTCTACAGAAGTTACTCAATGACAGGGCACTAAAAACTGAATTTTCTTACATGTCTGCAAATTTGAGTTTTTTGTTTCACTCTATCAAAAAATTAGAAACATCAACCAGCTTGTTAACTGAGACAGTTAACGAAGTGCATGACATTGAGAAAAAAATTAATTCATTCAGAGGTCCAAAAGTGAAGGCAATTAAGTGGAAATTTAAAAGTGTTTGAAAAAAGTTATGGATTTCATATTTTGTACAAAATTGCTAAGTTTTTGGAAGGGAAAGTAGATGGTGAAATTGAAAATGAGTGTGCTAGTGGCATTCCTTTGATGAAATGTGCACATTATCTCCATGTGATGTTGAAAGGTCCTTCTGGTATCGTCAATTATTTCAAGACCATCGGCATCAGTTTGCAATGAAAAACTTGGAGAAAATTTTTGTGATTCACTGAAACAACAAGCTGTTTCAATTCATCACTGCCTCACCTTGATTAGCAAGCAATTTTTTAACTTAAGTATTTATATTTTTTAATTCTGAAACAAAATAGTTTAAAGCTTTGCAGCACATAAAAACCTATTCCCTAGTTATTAACCAGTGGCAGGGAGAGTAGTCCTCTTTTGAGGTCATCATGTTTTGAAAAACACTACACATGCTACATTTGTGGCCTGCAACGGCCTGTGGTACTGACAATACAAAAGGTGATAAAAACCTTAGCAAACACGAACGTGATTGTAGTGAAACCTCCATGGAGATACGATCAGCATCTGAACTCCTGGGTTAACTGACGAAAAGCGACTGTGAATTCAATTTTATCACACATGAGCAAGCAGTATGGACACATTAAAATAAGTAGCACTTTCAGTGTACCTAAGAAATTTCACACTTCTCATGGCATGCATTTTAATAAAGGGGGTAAATTACTTCTTTGTGTATCTGTAGTGAAAGTCATAAAGGATACTATGCAGACAATCGATTCTCTTAGTGAGCCAAGTGAAATGGTGCAAAATCCAAGTGAAAGCAGTGCATCCACATCCAGTTCAAAAAACTAGATATCTCCAACTGCTTTAAGGTTTCAGGCATATCTAGGTTAATTGTGTGTGAGCAGGCAGTACCCTAAAACAATGGAGAGAACCCAGATGAGAAATTCCCTAAACTCAACCCTGGAAGTAAGGAGCAGGAGGATGGCATGCTGGATGCTGTCTTACTTAACACAGGTAATGTTTCTGAGTACAAATGTTTATTTAATCTTATGCTTTTAAATATTCAATGTATCAGGAATAAGTTGAACGAATTATAAGTCATTTTGTCATCCACTAACAGACATGTGAATGTCATTTGTCTCACAGAACATTGGCTGAATGAGAATGAAGCCCCCTTATATAGTATTCCAGGGTTTGTTTTTGCAAATATATATTGTTGTTCCGATAAAAAGAATGGAGGTGTTGGTATTCTTGTTAAAAATAACACACACTTTAAAAAGAGAACACATATAGCACATCTAACTAATGAAACAAATTTTGAACACGCTGTTACTGAACTAAGGGCCGGTTTCACCAACAACAGTAATTTTATTTACCTGGGTTAAAAATCAGAAACCTCGGTTTTGGTCAAGTTGCTGTTTCACCATGCGCTTATAACCTACGTAACTGTTTACGAGGCTTTTTACGCCGGTAAAAGAATTACCGGCCACTTCTCCACCGATTACGGGTTCAAAACGGTGGTAATATGGTAAGTAAAGAAAATGGCGCAGCAACGAGTAATGGACTTGGTATTTGGAAACGAAGAACATGAAAGTAGCGATGAAGAATGGCTATATAACGAGAGAATACGGCGACCAAGATGGATTAAACATCGTTCCAATTACTTTTATGAGTATGACGACGTCGATTTCGTGACTCGGTTTCGTCTCAGCAAACAATCTGTTCTTTCTATTTTAGAACAAGTAGAACAAGAACTGGAATTTCCATCTAACAGGTAAGCTGATAATTTGCAAGAATAAGGATTTAAATAAATTAAGGATTTTGGCACCACAGTATAAACATATTCTGCTGTGACATCGGCACACCTAACCTCTATTTCTGTACTGCATCGTGAAAACCACCCCTTGTAGGTGTTTCACATTATGCTCCAGAATGTTTGTATATTTCTATGTGTTTAATTCCTGGCAGTATTTTTCATACAATAATATATAATCACATTTATGTTTCCGCCTGCAGTCTGTAGCAGACATCGCCCTTGCCTTTATGAAATAACCCAAGGGAAAAGAATCGTAATTTCGTGTAATAATTTCGTATTATTGAAATTGTAATCATATTTTCCATAAAGGTTTCATTAATTAGTCACAGTGATAGGCTGGAAATCCAACCCTAAAGTTACCACTTTATTTGAACAGATGTAGAAAGCGCATATCTGACAATACCATAACCGCAAAATGACAAAAGTTTGCTACATGATGAGTTGACAAAAATGAACTATTATATTTTGCCTGAGTAACATACAGGACATCTTTCTCTCCCTTTCCCAAGCGCCACATGAACATGTTGGCAAAAAAGTAATGCAGTGTATATATATATATATCTTTTTTGTATTCATATAAACAGAAATAAAGGTGGTGATGCAGATTTACCCTAATATATGTTAATGCTCTTGCAGTATTTTAAACAATGAATATTCAACTGACACCTGACATACATAAAAATAGGATAAGAAAATTAAAGTACAATGTCTCCTTTGCAGAAATGCAGCTGTGTCTCCAGTGAACCAGTTGCTGATGACACTGAGATATTATGCCACTGGTAGTGGGCAGCTTGCCATTGCAGATTATGGTGGTGTGAGCAAATCCACAGCTCACAGAATTGTGCACAGAGTCAGCTGTGCATTAGCTAGACTTCGCACACACCACATAAGAATGCCCACCGATGCAGAAAGCATCCAACAGCGTCAGTTGCAATTTTATGAAATTGCAAGATTTCCAAAGGCAATAGGCGCATTGGATTGCACACATATAAAAATGAAAACTACTGGTAAGTTTCAGAACTTTGTATGCATTTTATACTACTGTATTTGCATGGACTATGAACATGCCAGATGAAAACTCCTAGTTTTGAAGTAGATGTTCTTGGGGGGAAAAAAAAAAGAGCACCCCAGCAAAAAGTATTACCTCCTCAGAACAATTTATGCATTTACTACGTACATGAATTTAGCTACAGAAAACACATACATCATCTGCAGAGATATTAATATTCCTTGTGGACTAGGTTTAGCTGCAAACAGGAAGAACAAACCTTGAAATAAAGACAGCACTTTGGTGTACTTAGTTTAAGCATACATATGATCTCATCAAATTTTTACGAACTTAAAGCATGCTGCATATCTCTATTCCAACTATAACATAAGTTACTAGTTTTGTTTATAATACTAAATTTAAGGTTCATGTACAGGTTTATTATGAATAAAAGCAATTTCTCAGGTAGTATAGGCCAGTATTGCATTAAAAACTGCATGTGTGAGCCGGAAAAGGGTGTTCTCCCTGTTTACCTAAACCATAGTAGTTCAACGTTCTATAAGACTGGTGTTGAAGGAGCTCAAGACTAATATGTTTATATGGTATAAAATTTAAAGCCTGGAAACTGATGCCAGTGTTGTTGTTGGAATCACATTAAAATAGAAAAATGGATCCATTAAAGAACACTCACTTTTTTAAATTTCCTGGAACATCTGGGAGAACAAATACAAGAGTTTTCAATATGAATATTCAATTGAATATAGAAGGACAAATTGTAAAAGTTCTTAAATCACCGCCAGAGCAGTCTACAGAAGGACCAACGTCTACAAACAAGTTCAGTTGATAATGGAGAAAACTGGCCTCTGAAACATGTTCTAGGTGATTTAAAAAATGAGTGTTGTTTAGTGTTATTAATCGACCCACTTTTCTATTTAATCTAGCTCTATTTTGTTTTTAATAAGATGATAAGGGCAGAAGCTTATACATTGCATTACATTTTGAAGATAGCATTTAATTTGGCTGAGGCATCTCTTTGGCTTTGCGCAAAAAAAGGTTGACTGCATTTTAATCTTTTTATTGATTTTTCTTTTCTTTAAAGGAGGTGATGATGCCGAACGGTATCGGAATAGAAAAGGCTACTTTTCCTTGAATGTCCAGGTCATCTGCACAGCCAACATGGAATTTGCAGATATTGTAGCACGGTGGCCTGGCAGCACACATGACAGTACCATTTTTAATAACTGTACACAAAGAGCACATTTTGAACAGGGTGCATATGGGAATTCTGTGCTGCTGGCAGATGCAGGATATCCCTGCAGGTCATACATCATGACTCCCCTAAATGTAACACAGTCTCCGCAGGAAAACCTTTATAATGAAGCACAAATCCGCTCCAGAAATGTAGTGGAGAGACTTTTTGGTTGCTGGAAAAGGAGATTCCCCGTCCTTGCACTGGGAATGAACCTGAAGCTGGAAAATATATTTCCAATTATCACAGCAACAGCTGTACTCCACAATATTTTAAGGCACGTTGGGGAACAAATGCCCCCAGATGATCCACAGCTACAACTGCCGATACCATGGGAAGCATTGCTTGCTGAGGGAGAAATGGAGCCTGCAGCTCAGCCAGCTAGAGGGGGTCATGATGCTGTTCGACACGTGCTTATAGAGAACTATTTTAGAAGGTGAGCTAGAATTTATATTGGCAGTCTGAAATTTCATGTTTTTGTTATAGTTACCTTCTTTAATCTGGTGCAGAAAATATTTTAGCTGATTGTAGCCCTGTATAATCCACATAACACATTTTAATTTACTATATCCTTCAGTTGTGTGTACAAATGCAATAGTATACTGTGATAGAAATGTGGTAAGTGCATCATTGGAGAATGAGGAAGAGTCTGAATATATGAGATGAAGTTGAGTATTTTCTACTTCCGAGATCCGTAAATGCACTTATAGTTCCTGCGAAAGTCGGCTTTCCAGTTCCCTTTTTCTGCCCCTGATGTGAAGGTTTTACCACTTCCACAGCAATTTGTGCAAGCCTCAAAAGCATATGTTAAACATGAGGGCTCTCCCATGTTGCCAATAGTTTGATCTACAGCAGAAAAAACCTTAGTCTTGAGTGGTTGTTTGAATTCTGCGCAAAGTGTACAGTTTCTAGTGACTGCAGTTTAAGTTTAGTGTAGGTAAATATTGCCTCATAACAAAATGTGGAGACCATGGCAAGATGTTTCACCTTCTGCACCAAATGAATCCGTTGACCTAAGTGATTTTCATCCAGACCGCATTAAATTCCTTGTTCCTCATGCTCTGCAATGAATGACGGCTAGAATGCAAATGAACCCCAAGTGCAACACAGTGAAATTCCCTGTTGTGCACGAAGTCCGCTGTACGACTTCAAAGCAATCACAGATTTTGCTTCAAAATGTGTATGAATATGTGTGCAAGAAAAAGTTAAGCAAGGAACCTATTTCAAAAATTGCAAAAATATTCAAATTAAGCAGACCTACTGTTCGGAAAATTTTAAAGAGAGGTTGGAAAACTCCACAGAAATCGGGAAGCAAGCAAAAACAATTCTTGAAAATCGACGGCTTTGACTGCCACGTTATTCGTAATGAAATTTACAAGTGCTTTAAGGGCACAACTCACACCATTACGCCTAAAGCCTATACCCAACTTCTCCAATTAAATTTATTAAGTTATAAGAGGTAGAACTGGAACTTAAAAATTCAATGCCACAACTGGGATATGAACCACAGACCTTCCGCTTGCCGGGTGGACGCAGAATTTTTAAGTTCCAGTTCTACCTCTTAAACTTTGCCCACACATGGCTTGTGTGTTTAAAAACACCAACAGTAAGTTTGTTGGCATAAATAAATAATAATTATTAAGTTATTTTACTGCACACTTTTTATGAGCACAATTATGTTATGATATAGGGTTCTTTATTTAAAACATAATGGGTGCATGGCATTTCGCCTGTGCATGATTGGCATTGCCACAGTTGGGGGGCATCTGATTGCATTGTACTAAAATGTTTATTTCTTTTTTGCAGTCTGATTCGACAATGACATTCAAGAAGCTTACCTTCAGAACCAGTGCATTGGATGAAACTACTGGAATTACATGCATATCACTGGCAGCATTATAATTTGTTCACCTAAGGTTTTGCACTTTGAAACAGAACTATTCATATTTCAATACCCTAAACATTTTGTGGATAATATCTGTAATAGGTAAAGCTCCCTGTTTCTTTTCCTTACCTCCGACAAATTGAAGCAGCATTTTGCATCATCCAAACATTTTCCTGTCACAGAATTGAGAACTCGGAAGGGGAAGATGCTATACAGTTTGTAAATATACTTAAGAACACATGGAGATATTCCATTTTAAATAGTTTAAGGGTTTGCAAAGGATTAGTTAAATCACGTAGAGGACGATGGGCAAGACAGGGTGGGCAAGATGGTGAGGGGCTATATTTTATAGTTAGGTGGCTGCCATCTTCCGGAAAGTATGTGAACTGGATTGGTTTAGCATTAAAATGGTGTTATATGTAACTAAGTTCACCACATTTATAAGGTTTTTGTCATATATTATTGTAGTTGAATAAACAAATTCTAATCAAACATGCTTTAATTTATTTTTACCCACTTTGTAAAGGGTTGAAGTTAGCTTCCCCTACTTAAGGAAGTACGTGGCTTTTTTAAGTCATCTAGCATTGCACACTGCCATGCTATGTGTAAGTTGACAACATGCAAAGAATAAAAAGCTGAACTCCACAACTTCTGCAATTTTTCCATTTTATTTTAAGGTTCAGCTTTTACATTCATGATTACATTGATAACCTCATTGTATGTGAAATTCTATAAATATTGGGAAGAAAAAGTATGATTGTATTGTCCAATTCTGAGCATTAGGCGCACACACACGTATCACTCACTTCTTTGCCTTTTTAATTGTTCCTTTAGCAGCTCTTCTTTAAGCTGCTCCTGCTGAAGCAATGATTTGTGGAGCTGCCGCTTCCACAAATGTTCTTCCTGCCTCCACAGATGCTCCTCCCGCCTCCACAGATGCTCCTCCGTGGCTTCCCTTTGAGCAGCGATCACTGCCTCTCTTCTGGCTTGGTAAAGCTGCTCCAAGCCATTCTGTTGCCTCCCTAAGGAAGGTCTCCTTCGTCCAGACCAGCTTGTTGCAACCGGAGTAAATGTGGGAGCAGCACTGGGGGTGGGAGCAGCACTGGGGGTGGGAGCGGCACTGGAGGTGGGAGCAGCACTGGAGGTGGGAGCGGCACTGGGGGTGGGAGTGGCACTGGAGGTGGGAGCGGCACTGGAGGTGGGAGCAGCACTGGAGGTGGGAGCGGCACTGGGGGTGGGAGCGGCACTGGAGGTGGGAGCGGCACTGGAGGTGGGAGCGGCACTGGAGGTGGGAGCAGCACTGGGGGTGGGAGCGGCACTGGGTGTGCAAGGAGCCTCAGTTATATCTAGCAGCTCATAGTTTGTCAGTGTTGGATGTATTGGGGTTCTCAACATGGAGACACTGTATTGACTCCAGTCTGTTTCCTCTGCTTCCTCTGTTTCCTCTGCTGGTGCTTCAAGTGGTTGAGCCATTGCTGACACCTGCACCTCCCCAATGGTGACCTCACTATCACCATCGTATGGGTTGTGTAGGCCCCCAACGACGTCGCGCAGCATGCCTAGTACTGTATCCAGCACTTCGTCAGTTCTAATTTTTTTCGGTGGCCCTCCACCTGAAACATACATTACAGAATTTACAATCTACTCAATTTGCAGAGCCATAAACAGTATAAAGCAGTGATTTAATTTTCCATAATATTTCCATTACACACATGAGATAGCCAATGAACTAAGAACCAGCTGCACAATGTTTTTTCACTCGGCAAGGTGACACATTATTCTGCACTGCTACTGTCATCAAAGTCACGCTACTGTTGCAGTTCTGCTCTGCTCAGGCTCTACAGTATGACTTGACAATGATCATGGTATTGCTCACTTATTTATTATTTTGTCCCATAGTCACAAAGTATATTATGGCTTGTATAAGCGTAGCAGTATGTATTTATGATTTCCGATTCTGTGCTAACTCAGCTCGTTAAATTAAAGTACAACTTGCGAAAGGTTTTCTGGGTGTAAAAGTTCCACATTACAACAATCTATACACTTCATAATAAATTTCAGGCCATAGGAAATATTCAGTCCAAGAAACTGGGATGAGTTTTTTTTTTTTTTAATGGACGTTGTTATGCTGCATAGCTTTTGCTAAATAACCAAAATCATGGACAACGTGATTTTTAACAGGACTCTAACGCAGTTGAGCGGGTCAATATTTCGATGAGAGCAATTGAAAGCAATTTTTATCTCTCGGGTAAATTAGAACATGAAGTGCACATGATAGATGAATTAAAGCAAAATAATCACCAGAAAATTGTTAGCATTTCTCAATGCGAACTGCGTTGAGTGATGAATAATTTCCTAACAGCAACAGGGACCAGATTCAGTACCTCCTTTCATAAAGTTGATAAGTAAAGCTTGAAGTTATTTTAAAGATGTTACATAGTTGCCTCCGCTTCATCCTATGATAGCAATGAGTGCCAATAATGCAAACAGAAAAAACCCTGTGCTGCAGGGTTCATTTAGTGGCTATACCAGAACTTGAGGGCAAGCCTTAACAATCTTTATTCTCAAAATGAAACAGAGCTCATACTACTTAAGTGCGGTGAGGAAAGATTCAAAGAATGTTATTAACAAAATATAATTCCACAACTTTACAAATTACATTGAAAACTATATGTGCTCCCCTGTGTGTTTGGTTGGTGCATGTCTATTTGAACATTTTTTCAACTTGCTGATAATATACATTGGTGAAAGTTTAAAGGTGGAATCAGGACTGAAAAATTCAATGCACTAGCCAGCAGTAAGCTTGTTGGCATAAATAAATAATAATTACCATCTATTGGAAGTGTTTTGTTCAATAAGCTACGTTATCCCAAGTTGCAAAAGTTTGGTATAACCTATACACCATGAATCTATGAAATATCACAAAAAGAACATTCTCTTACCTGTCGTAATCCTTTCCAGCCGTTCTTCCGATGCTGCCTTTCTTGCCGCCTTTTTCATGTTGTCCCACGTGCAGCGTAAATTATTTTCATCTCTGTTAACTCCCAAACCCAGCGAGTTGAACTCAGAGGCTATTTTCTTCCACTCCTCCTTCTTCTTGTGTGTGGTGACACCATCCGTTCTTTTATTTTCAATTATATGAAAATGATGTCGTATTAGTTCTACGAAACTCATCTTCTCTGCTGCCGTCATATTTGGGCTCTTTTTTCTTTTCGCGATTTCAGCCATGCTTATATATAACACGTGGATAACACAAACACACTGCCAGACACTGCTGTTTCCCGTTTCGAAATGAGGCGGAAGTAGGACAAACCGGAAACGGCGGATAGCGATTCTCGCTTGTTATATATGAGAAATTGTTGATTCGTATAGCAGGCGCACGCCAAGTCTAAGATTGTATTACCTGGGTTTATAACCTCGTGGTGAAACGTGCTTCGTGTGTTACGTCCGTAAAGACGTATACCTGGGATAACATAAACGGGAATAGCAGGAAAAATTACTGTTGTTGGTGAAACCGGCCCTAAATGTGAAAAATAAGAAAACTCTCCTGATCTGCATAAAATGGTCACCCAGTGGGTTATTTACTATTTTTGTGCAGAAACTTGACATGCTACTGTTCACTCTCTCACACGAGAAGAAATATATTGCTATATGTGGAGATTTTAATGTTGATTTTCTCATTGACTCTGCAGAAAAGCACAGCCTAATTAATCTGCTTCAAACTTATAATTTGACACCTGCTATAAACTCAGCAAGCTTCAGTAGAAAGTGCATAGATCAGATATTTATCAATACTAATGCTCTGCCTTTCGCAAACAATAATATAGGGCTTGGTATTTCAGATCATAATGCTTACTTCACCTGCAGGTATCCCAAAGTAAAATAAATGGCCAGCCATATCACAATGAAACTTTCCTGAAACGTTGTCTCTCAGCCCAGAATCTAGATTATTTCAACTTCTTGCTAAGTAAAGAATCCTGGGAGGACGTGTTGAATAGTCAAGATATTAATAAGAAGGCCAAAATCTTCCTAAGCTGTATAACACATTATTTTAACATTGTCTTCCCCTATAAGAGACATAGCGTGTCCCAGAAGCAACCAAATTCTGGGAATTGGATAACAAAAGGAATTATCAAATTGTGCAAGAGAAAAAGGTTTCTTCATGAACTTAGTAAAGCACATACAGACCCCACATTCAAAGCTTATTTTAAAAAGCATTGCAGTATTCTCAGCAAAGTTATTAGTCAGGCAAAGAAAAAGAGTAGCAAGGAATTTATTTTAAATAGTGATAATAAAGGTAAGGCCCTTTGGAATGTTGTTAGAAGGGAGTTAAATACACCTGTCCAAGAAAAATTATGTTATCACATGGTGGAGAACAAGTCTTGAATCCCTACAGCAGGGGAAGACAGGTAACGCTGCTGTGACGTCAGCTCACTTGCTCCCAGCAAGAGCAAGTTGAACGTGTGACGTCACAGTGGGCAAGAGGAAATGGCATAGGGACATCGTGATTTTAATGCTGTTTCAATTACGGAATAGTCAAGATTATAAATAATTACATTCAGCTTTATGCCATATATATATAAAATTATAACTATTTTGCCTGAGCTAGAGGAGAGTTATACAGAATAATTAGGTGGACATTTTCCGGCATTTGCCGTTTCGCTTCTCTTTAACTGGTTTGTCAATGTTAGGGCGTAATGTACGGCACATTTGTAACCGAAGACTGCATGTTAGATTGTGATCTGACAATATGCTTCGGGATTTTGACTTAGAAAGGTTCATAACCAAAAAGAATTGTTCGCACACATACGTAGAACCAAACAAACATAATACCCATGCAACAAGGGCATATAACCTCAGAAATCTGGTTTGAGGAACATTCTTATAACAATCAGACAAGTCTTCCTTGTATTTATATTTGTCCTTCAGCAAATCATTGCACTGTAAATTTATCAATTCAATTTGCTACCTGCTAGAAACATTGTTAACATCCAATGAATACGGGGTCGCAAAGATCTGAAACGTAGTTGACAATGTTTCTACATCTTGAAGCCTGGTCTCAAACTGGTGTGAAACACGGGGAACTGAACACATGCACCGCTGATCTAGGCAGCATAGCAATACACTGCTCTTGCCTGACGTCACACGAACGTACAAGCTGGCTCTTTGTTAAATACATCACATGGCCCGAAGTTGTCTTCTGTCCTACAGAATCTCAAATACCTTCAATGAGCATTTTGCAAACATAGCTAAAATCTTATCAAGCTCAATAGATAGAGCTTCTTTCAATCCACTGCTGCAGCAACATTGCTGCAAATAGCATCACCATGTTTCTATGTCCGGTCAATGAGGAAGAAATAATAATAATAAGTCTGAAAAATAAGAGCTGGTGTGGCATTGATGAAATCCCTGATTTTCTGGTCAAGCAATGTGTGTAATATCTCACAAAGCCACTTATCAATATTTGCAATACCTCACTGGAAACAGGGTGCTTTCCAAATGTATTTAAGATAGCTAAAGTCAAACCATTATTCAGAAGGGTGAGAAAACCAACTTGGAAAATTATAGACCTATTTCCTTATTATCGGTGTTTTCAAAAATTCTGGAGAAAATTATGTACAATAGAATTTTTTCCCTTCTTAGAGAAGCATAATATTATATCAAAAGCTCAATTGGCTTCAAAAAAGGAAAATCAATTGATAGTGCAATTTTTTCTTTTATAGAATATATCTTAAAAGCAAAAGACAAAAAAGAACAAGTAGCAAGTCTATTCTTAGATTTAACAAAAGTGTTTGGTATAGTTGATCATGTTATTCTTTGAAAGAAGTTAGATGCTTATGGTGTTAGAGGACTAGCTTACCAGGTACCAAATGGTTGAATTAGAAGGTGCTTGTTCAAATCCTGTTGCTCTAGAATCTAGCATTCCGCAGGGATCCATTTTGGGACCAATTCTATTCCTAAATTTATATCAATGATCTTCTATCATAGTTATCACCAATCAATAGTATTCTCTTTGCAGATGATACGAACCTTATTTTCAGAAATAATGATGAAAGACCTATGTAGGAAGAAATCAATTACACCATTACAGGATTACAAAAATGAATGACAAGTAATAAGCTTCATATAAATATAAGACAGTAACTCTTAAATTCAATCAACAATTGGGAACTCCTAATCCTGTTTCAGTCTCAATATTTAATACATTGGTTGATGAGAGCCCTTGCACCAAGTTTTTGGGGATTGTTATTGATTCCTAGTTCAACTGGACAGAGCATGTCAACTTTCTAGCCAACAAATTAAGTCATATAAGAGTGCTAGCTAAAACATGCAACCTAGATGTCTTAAAAACAATATATTTTGGCTATGTATATTCAGTATTGAAATATGGAATCCCCTTTTGGGGATCATCCACCATCTGCATTAAAGTGTTTAAACTACAAAAAAGAAGAATAAGATTAATCAAACAAGTGAACCAATGCACTCCAAGTAAAACTTTTTTTAGATTTAAAAATTCTACCTTTACCATGTATTTATATCTTAGAAACAGTTTCATTTATACATGAAAATAAAAGCATCTTCATGCTTAATAATGAATACCATTCATATAATACACAAATAGCAACAGTAATCCATCTCCAACAACATAGATTAACAAAAAGTTTGAATTCAGTTTCCCATTAAGGTGTTAACTTATATAATAAAATCCCTGACGCCATCAAAGTTCCACAGATCAAAGCATTCAAAAATCAAGTTAAAAAATTGCTCTTAAAATACATGTTTTATTCAGTTGATGAATTCATGAATACACAATTTTTATCACTCTTTATACTAAATCACTTGCTAATTTAGAACTGGAATTGAGGTAAATAAGTCGCCGTTTCTAGCTAATCTTTTAAAATATTGCAGCTCTGAACCGTTTGTTTCATCCAGGAGATGCAGTGTGGTACAAGAGAAGGCTTGACAACAGCCTCCAACACCAAGACTGTATTCAACATCACCTGCATTTACTCTATCACCTCAACTGTAAATATAATATATATAGAATCAGGTTAAAATGTTTAAATGCTACTGTATACCTGGCTGTGGTTTTTTCCAAGGTTTCCCTCGGTCCTTAAGGCAAATGCTGGGTGTCTGTGTTTCACCTCGGTGCGACTATGTATTTTCTTAAACTTTGTATATTGTAAATATGATAATGTCTGTCTAATCTTGATGAAGCCTACATTCTGTATGTATTTTCTTGGTGAATAAACCTGAATATGAAACTAAAAGGACATGTCATGAAACTATTATTGTGGGCAAGCACCTTTAGCAGGATTCACATTGCTCAACAATCTAGGGAATGAGGATATATAACAACCACTTCATATGCAAAATGTAGACAATACAGTAAATTAATACAGAAATGACTGTATCAACATGTATCAAGATTTGAGTAACATTTCCTCTACCATTTAAAATGCTGACAGTTTAACTGGAGAAAGAAAATGCCTAAGCAACAAAACATGCAACAAATGTTTAAAAAATCTCAACTCTGACTTAAAATTAACCAGTTTTACATTAACAAAAGTAAAACAGGACATTCTTTTTAGTTAAAAATTCTTATGTGTATACTCACATGACTTTCTCAACTTACTCTTGTAAAAACTATTCTTAAAATGCCTATTCTTCTACCTAATTCATGTTAGTTCAGATAGATGTTTGTACAAATGGTCTTATTACATATTTCCTTTCAGGTATAATGGGAATAGGAGAGAAGAGTAGGCCTTAAATAACAGTCAAATTGTTTAACAGCTGGTCGCTATGGGATGCTTTTGACACTCCAGTATGTATGCATGTGCAGAACATGAACATGAAAAATGACTTCCCATTTGAGAAAAGTATAAGTATTGGAAAATTCAAACAAATAACAAGAAAATCCAAAAGTAGTTCACCACACAAAAAATTGTATTTCACATAACTGATATGTTTTAATGATATCTTTATTCTTTGTGAAGTAAGATATTGTCTATCTCTTATGGTTTACCATTTATGCAAAAGCCATTCAGAATGAAGAGTACTTTTGAAGACATTACCAGAAAATTCAAGATATATATTTGTAATGAAGATACATATCTTTAACATTTGGTAAATCAAAATCAATAGAGTAAGTTTTGAGAATATCAAAATTTATGAAAAATGTTCCATGTCTAGGGATGGGGAGTGTTCTTGAAAATCTTTGTGTTGCATCCTTGGAAGTTGGACTTAAATACCAAGTGTGGTATTCAACTGACTTGCGATTTTTGAGTTATGCTGTTCACATGCACACACCTACAGACCTTTTTCTAAAATTGCTGTTTTTGGATGTTTCTGGTGAAATATCAATGTAAAATTTGTGGGTGGAATACTATACTGTCTCTGGTTAAGAGACAGAAGGAAGATCAATGGAAGTCAATTCGTCATACAAAAATGGCAATGAAAGAAAATGTAAGTGCCATCAGTTTTGAAACGCCAAACAAATTTACCATTTTAAGTAATGAGGGAGAAGATAAAGCCACGGATCATATAGAAGATATATCAAAAGAGGATGGAAAGGGGAAAAAAACATGAAAAAATGGCAAATCAAAGAAAAACAAAAGGTGCAGCTGTGCTTCAAAGATGCAACGGCGACAGTCAACAGAGCTACATTAAAGAAAAGATAATTATATTTGGGGACAGCCATGCAAGAGGTACAGTCGCCGCAATGGAAATCTTTACAAGGTAATAAAAACAACAAATACCGACTTTACATGGTTTTATTTTTAACTTGTGCGTACAATTAGTACTTGGTCATATTTCCCTTAACTTTTATCACTTTCAGGAGTCTCCTAGGCATTGAGTCTGCTAGATATTCAAAATATTTTTTGTCCATTTCCACCCACAACTTCTTCAATACTTCCTGTAGCTCCTTAATACTTGATGGTTGCAGCTCTTCTATTTTATTTTTCATTTGATTGCAAGCATTTTCTATTGGATTTAGGTCAGGAGAGTTACCAGGCCATTGAAGTGCAGGTATATTATTATCTTTCAGGAACTTCTGAACCATCTTTGTCCTATGTGCAGGGGCATCATCATGCATGAAGTACTGACACTGGTGAATCGGCCAAAATGTGAACAAATGCTGTTGTAACACTTCTAAATAGTTACTTCCCTTCATTGTGATATTCTTTGGGAGAAAGTACAAGCCACCTCTACCATAATTGCCACTAAAAGCACCCCATACTACCACAGTTTCTGGATGTTTAAGAGTTTTGACAGTAAACTTTGGATCATATCGTGACACATTTTTTGGCCTCCTCACCATTTTGGACTTTCCTCTGACCAGTTTGAAAGTGCTTTCATCAGAAAAAATTACTTTACGCCAGTCCTCTGATGTCCAGTGCTGATATGTCTTGCAAAAATGTATCCTTTTCTGCTTCATAGCTTCAGTCAGAAGAGGCTTCTTGGCTGCACACCGACTTGGTAAACCTAAGTCTTTTTGAAGTCGATGCTGAATGGTCCTTATTGCAACATTGTTGAGAAGGTCTGGGTGTTTTTTCTTTAACTCTGCCACTGTAATCCATGGATCAGCCATCACTTCACGTTTTAGCAGACCATCAGTTCTTGTTGAAGTCTTTCTTTTACCACCTGAGCCGATTTTTTTGTCTTGGTGTTGCCAGTTGGAAAAGATGCTACTGCTGTTTTTAGGTCATAAATAGCTCATCTTGAAACCTTTAGATCGGCAGCTACACGAATCACAGAGGTACCTACTTCCAATAGAGTTAAAGCACGAGTCTTCTCCTCAGAAGTGAGCTTCTTGCGTCCCATTATTTGTATTATAATGAGAAATACACAACTTTAAAAATAGCACTCAGGTTAAAAATTTAATTACGATGACAAACTGGAAACAAAACACTCTGTACAAATACCAGAGACTGACTGAGACCTGGTCTGCTAATAGAAGCAAGCTGGTACTGTGCACTCAAGAATCACATGATTTGCAGCTTCGCCTGCTCCTTTGTATAGTGGCGGGATAAGAGCAAACTGAGTACATTGTCTACGTAAAGATTTTCCTTGCACTATGTAAAGATTTCAATTGCAGCGACTGTATATCTGAAAATCTATGGGTGAGTGGAAGAGGAACAAAAACGGCATTTGTGAAACCTGGTGCTCCAACGGCAGAAGTCTGCAAAACGACCCAAGGAGAACTTCTACATACTTGGAATGATAAAGACAGTGTAGTGTTAAGTGGTACGAATGATGTTGCAAAAAACAGAACACAAGACTTATTATGTGAGCTAAAAAAGCTGTTGGCTGGGTTAACCCTTACTAATGTGGTAATAGTGAACGTGCCATATAGATATGATTTGGCTCCTTTCTCGTGTGTAAACAAGGAGGTAACAGTAGCAAATCATCTAATTAATAGACCATGTGCAAAACTTAAATATGTAAGTATTCTAGAAATGGATAAAATGAATAGGGAAAACTTCACTAGACATGGAATGCATTTGCATGCATCAGCCAAAAGGGTACTGGTAGTGAAAATCAATGAACCAATTACAAAATCAAAGAAAGAGAAAGTAATAATTACACTTCCATATAGGGGTCAGGGAAACTAGAAAAAGACACTGTAAGCAATAATATAATACAGTGTGGCAAACAAAGGTATTCCACAGATTGTGAATTTTCAAAACAAATAAGTGAATCAGAAGGGAATGATTTTGTAAATATTTTATACATGAATACACAGGCCAATACTGTACTTATGGCTGTAACTATAAAAATGTAGTAAATAAGCCAGAGGTAAATACTAGCATGCACTCCTGTGAAGACAAAATTAGGTCAAGAGCTGCTAAATCTGACAATATAGTAGGCTTTAAAATAGGTTACATTAATGTACAGGGGATGGTTACAAAGCATAATATAAATAATGAATTTGCTATTGAAAATAAGTTTGATTCAAGTGAACATTGGTGCACAAAAAATAAAATGGCTTGCAATATTTTTGATAATTATAAGTTAGCAACTAGCTATTCCAGGCTACACCATAAACAAGGTGGAGTAGCCATTTATGTAAAACAGAATCTAATAGCACAATGTAATGATTTACCCCTGGAATATCTTTGTAGTGAGTTACATTTTGAAGCAATTGGTGTAATTATAGATATACTGAAGCTAGTTATAGTGTCACTTTACAGATCACCAAATGGGCATCCTGATGTGTTTTTGGGTAAACTTGAAGAGTTACTTAATATATGTAGCAGACCTAGCCTGAAAATATTTGACATTGTGGTAGGTGGAGATCTAAATGCTGATTTTTATGTTACTACAGATAAAAAAACTGTAAACAAATTTAAAAATCTTCTCAAACAATTTAACTTTAGTTATACAAAATGCAAACTGACAAGAGACATAACCTGTTTCGATAAAGTAATTACCAATGTGAATCCTGCTCTTACAAATACAGATGTTTGCTTTCTCAGACCATGACTCTGTGTCACTAACACTACCAAATGTAAAGCATAATAATGTAACATATAAATGCATAGTTGTCTCTAGGCCTATAACTGAGGAGGAAGTAATTGTTGTTGTAGTGTTTAACGCCCGCTTTTACTACTACAGCACCGCAGGCGGTGAGGAAGTAATGGATTTCAGGAACTCTATATAACATAAATTGGTTTGACTTGCTATGTAATTCCAATTTTCACATCTGCTCTCAGCCGAAGTATGTTTCGAAAGATTTATCACTATGTTTATAAATACTTGTCAGATATGTATTCCACAAAAGAAATGTCAGGTAACCTATAATACAGCATATAAGAGCAAACCAAAAAATAAAGGTACTTGGTACACATCTCACTTAGCAGCTATGAAAAATAAAGTGTTACTGTGCTTAGATATATTCAAAACTGACAGGACAGATAATGCAAAATCATGGTATATCAAGATTAGAAAGGAATACAAGCAAGCAGTAAATGAAGCCAAGAAACTGTATAACATGAAAAGCTTAGAGGAATCTGGTAATAAATGCAAAAAGGTATGGCAATTAATAAACTCAACAGTAAAAAATAATACAAACAATGCTATAGAGATAGATCCGAATGACCTAAATACCTTTTTCTTGGAATCTGTAGAACACAAATAAAATAGCATTATAAAACCTAATATAACACCCTCCAAACATCACTCACTGTAAATTGAAACCTAGTCAGAGTCCCTTTATGTTCACTGAAGTTGCTACTGAGGATATTCTAAATTTGGTCAGAAAACTTAAGCCCTTAGATAGCCTAGGTATTTATGATATGTTGAGTAATCTCTTTAAAAGGGTTATAGACTGTATCACCTTCCCACTTACATGGTGTATTAATAAATGTCTTTTAGAGGGGACATTTTCAAGCCCATTAAAAATATCTAGAGTTGTCCCAGTACATAAAAAAGGGGAGAAAAATAACCCAGCTAGCTATCGCCCAATCTCACTAGTACAGCTTGATTATTTAGACCTGACCCTGCAGAAATGTAGAGGAGGAGAAGTTAGTCTAGGGTGGGGGACGAAGGCTGGCAGTATTCTCCTTACCTGCTTTTGTTACCTGCACTGTGTACATGCTCGGAACTCTGCTACTGCTGACCCAAAATCCCTCCCAGAAGATAGTTGACAAGTCCAACTACTGTGCATACAGCTAAGCAGGGTCAGGTCTAAATAATCAAGCTGTACCTGTCTTTGCGAAGGTGTTACAATTAGTTATGTATAAACAATTAGGTAACTACATTGAAAAATATAAGATACTTAACGACTCCCAGTTTGGTTTCCAGAAAGGGAGATCAACCATAGATGCTGTAGTAAGTCTAGTAAAAACAGTACTTACTGCCTTCAAGACCAAACATTTCACTCAAGCCTCTTTTTGCAATTTAAGTAAGGCATTTGACTGCATAGACCATACTTATTTACTAGGTAAATGAAAATATTATGGTGTTGACAGTACAGTCCTGGAATTATTTAAATCCTATCTAGAATCCCGCAAGCAAATTGTATGTGTAGGCAAGAAGAAATCTCATACTGCTGAATTAAAATACGGTGTCTCCCAGGGTTCTGTTCTCAGGCCTCTGTTATTTGCACTAATGATCAACGATTTACCACCTTTTGTATCTAGCCACACCATATTATATGCAGATGATACCAATTTCCTTCATACTAATCCTGACTTACATACACTTAAGAGTTATAGCAGAAAATACACTGTCCGAAGCAGATATCTGGTTTCATTCAAATGGGTTTCTACTGAATGAAGCCAAAACTCAACACGTGTTATTTAGCTTAAGAAATACGCCCACAGACCTATACTCAGCAAATATTCAATTCCTTGGCATAGTTGTCGATAATAAGCTAAACTGGGAACCACATATCAATCACATCACTGCAAAACTTTCAAGGGTAATATATCTTATTAGGAATCTAAAGAGATGTGTAGCAGGTCATTAAGTAAGATCAGCATATTTTGCATTCTTTCAGAGCATAATATCTTATGGTATTCTGCTCTGGGGAAATTGTAGTCATATAACAGAAGTTCTGTTATTACAGAAGAAAATTATTCAAATAATGTCAGACTCATTAATGCTATCACATTGTAAACCATTATTTATTAAGTTAAAATTATTGAATGTGATCAACTTGTATATATATACAAAATACTACTGTACACAAAAAATAACAACCACTCAGCAACATAGGTTTGACATTCATTCATATAATACTAGAAAAAATACAATGATCAATGTACCCTATCATAGAATATCTAAATCTGGTGACAGCTATGAAGTACTAGGAATAAAACTGTACAATCCGTTATCATCAAGAATAACACAATAACAACATTCAAATGTAAATTGTATGATTGGCTTGAGGCAACACCTTTCTATTCTTTGCAAGAATACTTCGAGTGTAAAAATATTATATAGTTGTTTCTGTATATGTAATTAATCTGATGTTTGTAAAATATTATATAATGGTTTTGTTGTATGTAATAAGATATTCCTTGTGATGTTGTCTATTGCTGCATACATGACAAATAAATCAAATCAAAAATCACTATACTTCCCCTACTTAATGTAAATATACTGGGTGGAACGTACTGCTTCAGGCATATGTTAACCAGAGATTCTACATGATGAGTGTAAAAAATATGCCCAATATCTATAATTATTATCTATAAAGAACCGTTTGGCCGAAAAAAAATAATTTGTGTAAAATATTTGGAGCCATCTAGCATCTTGACAAAAGAATATAATGGTTTATTATTTCACTAACTGTAGCGTAAACACTGTGTGAACAGTGCCATAATACATGTCTCTCTTAATTCCAATGAATTTAGTCACAATTTAATGTAATGCGATGCAAAGTTTAATTTCTAAGAGAGATTTGCAACGTCACATTAACATTTAATTGTGAGTAAATTCAATCAAATTAAGGTAGAAATGCATTACAGCATTGTTTGCACAATGTTTGTGCAATGCTTATAGAAATAATAAAATATTTATATCCATTGGTCAAGAAGATAGGTGGTTCCAAATAATCCAAATATTTGACTAAAGTTTTTTTTTTCAAAGAAATAGTTCTTTATTGACAATAACTGTATTAGACGTATTTGTTACACTAACTATGTAATCCCTGGTTAACGTATGGCCAAATCAGTGCCTTCCACCTGATATAGTAGAGAAAGCAAAAACATTGGATATTGTTTAGAACAGCTTACGCAAGCACTTGGTCAGAATTTCGGCAAAGTCCCACTCGGCAGTGTGTACGAATGGTCACGAAAGTTGCCGAAGTTGCTGTGTTAATGCAGCGCTGCCAACAGCAGAATGTCCGAAGGAGTTTGTTGCCAATAGTAAGTTTGAATGTTTTTGCGGGAGTCGGCAGTATGCTGTTGACCTTCCCAGAAGCAAGTAGCGCACTGGCTAGGTTTATCAGTATATTGGATTATGCTATTATAAATAAAAAAGGACGATAATTAATAAAAATAATATAAATATAATAATATAATACTACTAAATACTATATATATATAAATAATATATATAATATAATAATATTAAATAAAAATACAATAAAATAATATAATATAAAATAAAAAAGAACGATAAATAATAATATAAATATAATAATATGATAAATATAATATATATATAATATAAATCTAATAACATTAAAAATAATAATATAAAATAAAATAGATAAACAAAACGGAACGATAAATGGTAAACATAGTAAAAATATAACAATGTAATAAATATAACAACATTATATAATAAAATAATAATGTAAAATAAAAAAGAACGATAAATAATAAACATAATAAAAATATAATAAAAAATATAATATAATAAATATAATAGCATTAAATAATAATAATATAAAATAAAATAAATAAACAAAAAAAGATAAAAGATAAAGATAAAATAAAGATAGATAAAGATAAAAGATAAAGGTAAAAGATAAAATAAATAAACAAAAAAAGAACGATAAATAATAAACATAATAAAAATATAATCAATCAATCAATTTATTTGTCCAAGATCATACATATATAAGAATAGGACATTGTCACATATACATATACAAATTAATACTCATTAGGAGTATAGTCATTAAAATCACAACCAGGATCATAATTATTAAAAAAAATTAGACGTTGTCAACAACTAAAAACATACATGCATGTATAAATTAATATTCAATTGCAGCATAGTCATTCAAATCACTAATAGAATAAAATGGCCTTGCAACTAGCCAATTATAAAGCTTTCTTTTAAAAACACTCATGCTCAATGATCTATATTTAATGTCTAATTTATTATAAAATTCTACACCTTTGAAATAATAAGTCTCCTTCGTCAGAGTAAGTCTACAATTTAGTATATTTAGTTTATGTTTATTTCTAGTGTCAATGCTGTGAGTGTCTAGTCTTATATCATATTGATGCAGGTGAGCATATTAATAAATTATAATATAAATATAATAAACATAAGTATAATATATAGTATTATATATAAATAATAAATATGTATATAAATTTCCTGTCTCCTGGTGGACGGAAGAAGGTCTGAATGCCATTCAATCTCGAAGGCGAACACTCAGAGCTTTCCAACGTCACCCTACGTCGGATAAACTAATCCAATACAAGAAAATGTGCACCCTGTCCAGACAAGTTATTAAGAATAGCAAAAAGACATAATGAAGAAAATGTATAGCTTAATTTTACCGACATACACCTTCCTCGGTTGTGTGGGATAGGTTAAGGCGTGTTGCAGGTCAATCGAGCCATATACCAATTGCCACAGGGGTTGTTGTTGATTCATTATATGTGGTCAAGACGTTTGGCAGTGCCTTCGCTCAAGTGTCTAGCTCGGGAAGCTACGCCCCTGAGTTTCTTCCGATTAAAAATCACGTGGAATCTCAAGGCTTCGCGTTTCGTTTTAGAAACATAGAAGATTACAATCGCCTTTTCACCATGGTGGAGTTAGAACATTCTCTTTCATCTTCCCGAATACAAATATGGGCATCAGGACCAGATGGTATTCATGTACAATTGTTACAACAGCTCCCTCCTGAGGGTAAGGCATTCCTGCTTGAGGTCTATAATCTTATTTGAGTTGACAGTATATTAGCGGGAGGCCACCGTTATTCCCATCTTGAAGGCTGGAAAGGACCGTCATCTTCCCTCCAGCTATCGTCCTATTTCCCTCACCAGTTGCGTTTGCAAGGTGATGGAACGAATGATCAATGGACGATTGGTATGGTGGTTAGAAAGTCGTAACCTACTGACTAACATCCAGTGTGGTTTTCGACGACGCCGTTCATCTGTAGACCATCTTGGGTCAATATCGACACAGATAATGGACGGATTTGCGAAGAACTGTCAAACCGTGGGCATATTTTTCGATCTCGAGAAGGCTTATGATACGTGCTGGCGAGCAGGTATTCTACGTTCCCGGTATGCCTGGAACATACGTGAACGTCTACCGCTGTTCATTCAGGAGTTTATGAAGGACCGCTATTTCCGAGTAAGGGTCGGCTCGGGTTTTTCTAATTCTTTTGTTCAGGAGGAGAAGGGAGTTCCTCAGGATTTGGTACTAAGTGTCACGCTCTTTGCTATTGCAATTAACTCCATCTGGTAATATGTTCCACCTGGAGTTTCGTCATGTCTATTCATAGACGACTTCGCCGTCCTTTGTACTTCTCAGTGCACGGCGTTCTTACAAGTAGCGTTGTTTAGACAACCTTCAAGAATGGAACTCCAAAAACGGTTTTCGTTTCTCAACTGATAAGTCAATCTGCGTTAATTTCTGGTGCCGTAGGAGACCACTATCACCCTCGATCAACATTTACATCCATTTGCAAATGAGACGCGTTTCCTGGGGTTAATCTTGGTTAGGAACCTTAACTGTTCACCGCTCATAGCACAGCTAAGAGTACGACGTGACCGTTCCCTGAATATCTTGCGGTATTAAATGGCAAATCGTGAAAATCGGATTGGACAATTCAGTTGCGAATGAATCGCGCACTGGTCTGGTCCAAAAGTGACTATGTGTGTATTGTTTATTCGTCAGCACGACCATATGTGCTGAGAATATTAGAGACAGTCCATAAACGGTTAGACCATTTATTTCTCACTAAAGTGGCTCGCGTTCGATCCCAGGCAACCGCGCGTGGGATTTGTGGTGAATGAAGAGGCACTGGGACGGGTTTCCTCCGGGTTCTCCGGTTTCCCTCACCATATCATTCCAGTTGTGCTCCATCTTCATTCCATGTGTCATCAGTGTCACCGCCTGCGATGCCGTAGTAGTAAAAGCGGGCGCTAAACACTAAAAAAAAGGAAGAAGGAAAAAACAAACAAGCATTCCATAACAGGTGCATCCACATGTCATTAGGAGCTTTTCCAATAGGCTCAGTCGTCAGCCTTTACGCCGAGGCCGCAGAACCTCCTCTGCAATATTGGCGTGAGATTCTCTTAGCAAATTGTTGTTGTGAACTTAGATGTATTCCTAAGCACCCAAGGTTCGCTCCTTTTTTCATCACCACGCTAAGAGAACGATATAGAAGATCACACTTAGTCCTAAGGCAGCAGGTTTTCGGTTCCAGGAGCTTCTAAGTAATCTTGGAATTGAAATGCCTAACTTATTTCCCAAGGGCGAGAAGCTCTACCCTCCTTGGTTATCTGGCGCGCCCCATATAGATGCTGGGATGACCGGACACCAGAGGTCCGTGATGCCGATGTCAAGTACAGCACCTTTTTTAGAATTTTTCTAAGGCTACACCGACCGTCGCTTTATTTACACCGATGTGTCAAAGAGCCGCAGTAGTGTTGGATGTGCTTATGTTTATGGAACCGAACCACATACATTCGGTTTCCATAATAGCACATCAATTTATACTGTAGAGGCTTATGCAATATACCGAGCGGTGTTATATATGCGCCGTCGTAAGTTAGGTGACTGCTTGAGTTTGAGTGATTCCCTTAGCGCACTTCAGATACTTCGTGAGTTGTACAAACCCCATCCTATTGCACAACGTATCCTGGATGCCCTCCATGTTTTACAAGCTTCTAGCGTTAACGTGATGTGGGCATGGATTCCTGATCGGAACCAGTATTACCATCTCTCGTGTAACTTCGAAAGTCCTTAAGCTTGAAGTGCGGAGAACGGTGCTGTCGTGCTGGCACCGAGAGTGGTCATCTCTGCACGGTTTATTAAAAAACTTTATTATAATAATATTTATATAAATTGTAAAAAAAAAAAATACTATTTTACAATTCAAACCATCTCAAATATGTATTTGTAAATGGTGACAGACAGTATAATATGAATATAGCAGAAAAAAAAGTTAAAACTAGTACAAATATGAAAAAAAGCTTATGTATCTTATAAGACACACCAGGCGTTAAAGGGTTAAATTTCAGCTTTTGCCACTTGGTTATATAATTATGCTTATTTTCCCTTTTGCTAGCAGTGGCGGCTCGCAGTCAAAATTTTAGGGTAGGCAAAGTGTAACAGCAACAACAACAATAACAATAACAACAATAATAATAATTAATAATAATAATTTTAATAATAATAAACACCGTTTATCAGAAATATAGGGGGCGAAGTCATTGCGGATAACGCAAACAATATGTTGTTTGGTTGTTTAATAAGAGCAGAGTGAATGAGTGTGAGTTACGGACGAATTACCGCCAAAACTAAAATCACGAGTGTCGGCAGACTTTTTTCCAGGGGGGGGGGCACATGTTGAAAATTTGCAATCATATAATATTGAATCATTATTTTACTGTCAAAATTTATAGTACTTGTTGCAGATAACCGTATTAATTTGTGCTAAACAAACATTGTTCTTTACATCAAAATTAAAATAATAGTTTAATAGTCAGTAACTGACTGCACATTATGTTCACCAACTTCCACGGCCTTGCCCCCGTTTCGCGACGCCCATGACTAAAATGGATTAAGAAATTGAAAAATTCTGACTGCAGCTTTGTGTTAAATAGCTAAAACACTCCTCTTTTCATTGTCAGTGGGCCGCGAAAGCGGAATTTGTAATAGTTCACTAATTAAGTCGGTCATACTGGTATTACACAGAGTGATGACACGATTCGGGTCTCTGAGATCTTCGTTCGTGGAGTGTGGCTGTTCGGAAAATGTCGCATAAATTCGGATTTGGGCAGGCAAGTGTTCGGATTGCCTGGCAGACGCGTCTACGCATGCTCGGAGTGCATATACAGACGGAATGTTTTCTTATCCCTGTTCAAGGGCCTCATACTGAGGAAATGGGGCCAGGCCGGCAGAGGTTAAGCTAGCCTGCTCTCCACTACCCAGGTTCCATACGTATCATTTCTGCCGCGCGTTTCAAACACGCAGCGCAGTTTTGATGAATCGGAATTGAGATTAAAGGATTTGACCATGCGCTGGTCATTATAACGAAGAAAACTTTTCTTGAACTGCAATTTAGGGGAAAATGACGGTTCAAATGATAAAATGCAGAATCATAGTTAAACATTATTTGTTGATGTATTACGATAGGGTAGGCAATGCCTACCCTGCCTACCCTGAGGAGCCGCGCCTGTTTGCTAGTAATCTTATTTTTGATTGAAACTAATATCTGGCTATCACCATAAATTTTGTTTTTAGGAGTACTGATGACCATGTGGTTGAGTGCCCTTAAACGTATATCTTCTCTCTTTCTTCCTCCCTCTGTCTCTGTCTTGTAAGTGCCTAATCTTGAATGCACTTCAGAGGCTTTGTGAGCCGTATAACTAGCATCCTATTGCTCAGTGTGTCTAGGTTGCTCTCCATGATTTATGGCCAACCTAAAAGTGATGTGCTCAGGGGCTTCTGGTTATGTAAGTGTGCCATCGTTGTATTTGGCAGCAAGGGTGGTGACCACAGAACCAAGCCTTTCTGTCTCTTGTATTACATCAGAATACTTTAGGCTGGAAGTGTCAGGGAATATGGTGAGCTCTGCGTGCTAAGAGGCTTAGAGTAAATACGAAATTCCAATAAACTGCATGTCCTCCTCTAACAAAGAGATTAATTTGATTTGATTGCACATTGGTCACTGCAGCTTTACGCATGGCACCTTTTTATGGGTGACCCTGCTCTTCTTTGTCCACTATCCAAGAAACTTTCGCCACTGCATGATGTGCTGCTAAAGTGTGTTTTCCTAGCTTACCTTGCAGCTACTAGTCAGACTCTTAGAGGTACCGGCAAATGATAAAGAGACTTACAAGGTTTTGAATATTTTAGGACAGATATACATGAATGTAGGGACAATTTAAAATTATAGATATTGGGATTTTATTCCCTTAGGACCTAAAAGCTTGGTTTTAATTTTGGGTTTTGCCTCATTTGTGTGGTGTATTTATCCATATTTTTGCTGCTATTAGTATTTTCGTTTGATATTGAAATTTATCTGTGGGTGTTACCATGATGCCCTTTACAAGGGAGCTATGGTCCAAATAGTTGTGCACCCTTATAAGGACATCATCATCAGAAGTCCTAAAACTCTTGAGGATCATTGTCTTCACAGCTACATATGATAGCTGTTGAGCCTGAGAAATATTTCTCTTCTTTAACATGGATTAAGACATTACTAATGAGTAACTGTCACAAGAATGCCTCAATGCTCTGGCATTGCTGTTCATTCCAAACTCACAGAATTTCAACACCAGAGTAGTAGAGAGTTTGTGCAGCAAAAAGGACCAGCATATAGAATTCTTTTTCCTACAGTGGGCAAGTTGGGCACTTTTGTCAGAGCCATACATAGTTTATTTTGTGGCGCCCTAAGTGGCTTTACCATGAGTTTCCACTGATCCTGATAGGAGAATGCAGTTTTGTGAATTAATGATGGAGCATTTTAATAATCCGCTTTTTCTAAGACAAATTGTATTTTCACTGAAGCAATATCCTGCATGAAAGGATTTATCAATAGACACGACAGCTGATACTGGCCAGAGCTAAATCCACAATGAATGGAGGAGAACCACATGCAGTATCCACAGAAACTGAATGTTTTGGCTGGTATTGTGGGTGATCGTATTACTGGTTCTTTCTTCTTTAATTTTACTAGATACTTGAAGTTGCTATATAATGAAGTAGTACTGGCCTTCATCCACAACCAGTCAGCCATTGCCTACCCAAAACTTACATCTTTTCTCAACAAGATGGAGCTCCAGCTCACCTTGGGCAGATTTTTCATCAGTATGTAGACAATATTATTTCACAATGATAGGAGAGGTTACATAGAGTAGCCAACAAAAATTCTAGATATTAAAACTCTATTCCTTTTGGAAAGTTTTATAACTTTGTTTTAATTTTGGTTTTAATTTTGGTATAGCTTGATTTAGAACACTCAGGGGTCTCCGTCTAGGGGATATGTGAATAGCGACCACAAGGTACCCAAGCTGAGCAGAACATTACTTCCACTTACTGGTGTTTTGCTCCTCACTGTAACTTTTCTATCTGACCTTACCCTGGTCATCTCTTGTTCTCTTCTGACCCCGATGCTATTAGGGTTCCTGAGGGCTAGGGAGTCTTTATTTTTCCAACCTCTCCATTTCTCTAATTTCTCTATAAAACCTTAACCCCTAACATGCTGACCTGTCATGGCATGTAATACGTCCTCTGATTGGTAATCAGAGGATATGGTCGGTGAATTTATTTTGATAACTCTCCCGGTCAGGTCGGTGAGACCCGTAAACCAACGACAGGTGTGGTCCTCCAGACATTCTGGGGGTTGTGAGAGAGCGATGTGACCGCCAAAACATAAACATATGGTGCTCTCTAAAAAGCGGTTACATTTATTGCTAAGTCTCTTCAATATTTATTGAAAAATATTGGAGAGCAAGAGGATTAATGACTTCATTGTCAGAAATCCAGCATTAGCTAACAACAATATATAAATAATAATATATAATATAAATGTAATAATAATCATAAGGTTCCTGAGAACCTTCAGCTAGCTTTGAGTGATCAACAATATCACAAGAAAATCATCAAGGCACGCAAAGTTAATGTTTAAATGTTTAAATTCAATGTAAACTTCATGCTTTGTTTTTTTTGTTTCCTCCTAATAAATAAATAAATTTAAAAAAATAATATAATAAAAATAATAATATAATAAAATAATATAATAATAAAGAACGAGCCAGCGTATCGTGGACCCAGTAACAAGGCAATAAGGATAATGTACACAATAATTCGCACTAGCGATATATCTGTGTGAACAAGAGCAAAATAATGTACACAATGAGCAAAATAATAATGTACAGAATCCACAACAATAGTATGGATTTGCGCTAGGCGATAGCGGTGTATGTCTGTGGCGGCAACGACGCGAGTGAGTGCATTTGTGTTTAATGTGTTGGCAACGAAAACTAGTGTAGTGTAAAAAGCAATGTTGGCAGATGTGAAAATCGTCTGCTAGTCATGCAGTGAAATCTAGTGGGCGATTGTGAAACTACTGTCGGCGCATGCGCAGTAAGTAAGTTCGGACTTATAATCTGGCTGGCAAGTGCTGGCAAGTGGAAAGTGAGCTGTTCTAAACATGAGCCAAAATATTAACTACAGACAGTGTAAATGAAGCCATTAAACTTCTCAATGTAATCATAAACAACTATCCTGGAATCCTCACATTGGCCATATATGCAAAACAAATAGTCCACCAATACTATTCTTGTTAAGTTAAAAAAGTAGTATCAAAATACTTTGTTTTAATGGCTTATTTTTCATTCTTTCATGATTAACACTATGATGTAGTAACCCAAGTAGAACAGAAATATTGAAAATTGTGAAAAGATTCTTAGAATAGTGACGAGCTCGTGCAAAACTAACACTGTAAACTATTATTTGTTACTTTGGAATACCTACAGTACTAAATTTGTGTATTTATAATGTTTTCGTCAATATTAAAGAAATCCTACATAAAATACAAGGAGTGTAATTCATGAACACCAAACAAGGAATGTAAACTGAATTGATATGCCATACCACAGACTGCAAAAAAATTTACATACGTATAATAAAATAACTGAAATAGGACTCTTTAATGAGTCCTCAATAAATAATGAACATGAATACTCCAATGTTTAAAAACAGATTTGTAAATGGTTATAAAAAAACCTAAATGCTACCCTTAATTTTACAACTTACACTACTTTGTAACCAAATTCCCACACCTTAGATAACGTCTTCAAAACTGGTGTTCTTGTCTTGTCTTGTCTGGCGCTTGTTTAACGACGCTACTGCCAGCCGTAAAGGTGGCGACTGCGTCAAACATGACGGTCTAGTGTGGTGAAGGGGTGGGGGTGTAAACAGAGGTGGCAACGTGTGAACTAGCGCGAGTTTACAGTTTCATGCGCGTGCGTGTGATAAAACGAAACAAAGCTTTACATATTATGGTGGAAAAAGGAAGAAGTAACGAAGGTAATTGAAAAGGTCCAGTATGATATACCCGATGCAATACCCTAAGAAAGTCTAAGGTAGCTGCATGGTGCCTGGGACAAGCAAAAAAGAGATGGTTAATATCCCCTATTTGGCCACATTCACAAGAATTTGAATCACGTAGTTTAATTCTGTATAAATAGCAGGACCCTCTAGATTAACGGACCTGACCCTGGCATCCCAGTTGTACAAAAATGGCGTCGGCTGGTGGGAGTGATTTCTGAGGTATTTCCACACGCTGTTTCTCGTATTATTTTATATGTCTTCGAGTTATTGTTTGTTATAATAATTGCTATGTAAGTTTGTCTTCATATTAGCAAAGCGAGTGTTTGAAAACTTTTATTTCGGCAGTATAGGCAACGGGAATAAATCGTGTTGACTGTGCCGTGTGCTATCCACGTGTTCATGTTTATTGTGTTTCAGCTAAGGCTATGGCTACATTAGCCGTATAGTGTGGTTAATTTATCTGTTTGCAAGTACAATTTGTGTCACGATTACATTGGTGAGTGGTTGTTGAAGAAAAACTGTTCCAGTAGTGTATGTTATTGTTGCCATACTACAACCTAACCTCAAACATGACAATGCCCCATATCTGTTGCATTCCCGGATGCAAATTAAAAATCAGAAACTTTAGGTTAAAACAAAAGGTAAATTACAACGTAAAGCTTCTAAATTCAGTATTTAATTACTATAAATTGCAGCGTTATGTGTGTTAGTTGCCGGTGTATATATAACATGGTGAATAGTGAAAGACAATAATTTCGAGTGAACTCAATTAGTGGCATCTGCAACACCAACAGTTTGCTTCATGTAAGTGGTATGCTGCTTGTATTTAGACATTATCTTTTTTCGTTGTAATTTAAATGTTTAGCTGTAGTTTAGAAGAAATGTGTTATGTTGCTGCATGTAAAACTGTAGACTATAGCAAAGTTTGGTAAATATTTACAAAATCGGCCGCTCGAGAAAACGGATGAAACATAGTGCAATGGATGCAGTTTTTATTGCTGATTACGATCTTGTAAGTTTTATTGTGCACTCAAGCTTCGTGTTTTATTTATGAGAAAATTTCGTGCGTGCGATGAAGTGGTTTTATTTCGCTTATGCGGCGGATATTTAGTTAATAAATGTGTATAAACGAGTGTAATATATGCTACAATGATTGATTGATGCATTTACGTTGAAATGATTGCATAAACACTGCCCAAATTGTAAATATTTCGATAACAGGGCCCTGTCACCCCACTCATATACAACACTAACCTAACCTAACCTAACACAATGTTGCTTTACAATGCTGATTTAAGATTACGTATTTCATATATTTCATTTATAGTGCTGTTTTACCGTTATTATTTTTAATATTTCATCTGCTTTTGTGGATTCCCGCTGTAAAATAAAGTGTCATGAAGTGCTGAGTAATATGTTGTTGCAAACTGAGTAATCATAAGTTTTCAGTAAAAGTAAAAGCAAAATTCTACCCTAAAGCCTTTGAATTCAGTAGGTAGCTTTAGGTTATTCTAAATAACAGCATTTGTGTATCAGCCATCCAGTATAGTATGTTTTGTGTAGGTATATAACATTCTGCACATGGTACAGTGTGAAAAACAGTGTAAACAATCATTAATAATTTTGAGTCAATTCAATGTCAACATTTCTGTTTTATTTAAGTAACATGCTGCTTGCAGTTTTGTCTATCTTCTTTGTAATTTGAGTGTGTAATGCAGTTACATAATGGCATGTAAAACTGTAGATTGCATGAATGTTATTTAAGGTTATATATTTCATTGCCCATGGGTTATCGTTCAATATTAAATGTCATTCTTTTTTGTTTACTTGAGGTTATGTTTAAGACAGTGTTTTTGTGTTTAACACAGCCCATATTCACAAAATAGGCGTGTTAGTACACAATATTTTTATTTTACTGCGTTGAAATCGTAGAGGTACAAACGACCTACACTTACCGCTGTTTTTTAATCTTGTGCCAAATTTACCTCACCTTGCACTAAGACGTTAGTTGTTATTAACAAAAATAGTTTCCCTACGATACCATTCGCTACAATGTAAAACCAAGTGTCGGTGCGCGGACAAATATATTTTGGTGCACTCTGCTAGCTGGTATCCAGTGTTGTCAACTTTCAACAATCAAAAATCCGCACAGGAATAACAAAATGAAAATGAACCGCACCTCTGAACTGAAAACCATGAAAACCAGGGAGGAGAGAATACCGGGAGAGGGGCATGCTTTCACCATCCATGCAAGACAGTTGAAGCCCATGACCACGGCCCCTCTGTACTCTTTCTCTAGTTACCTTGCTCTGTACTTAAGAAAGATGTCAGCTTACATTAAAAATAATGATAAATACTCCAGAGTTTAGCAGTTTACAATCTATTAATATTGCATAAAATGTATAATCGGCATCCTTTAATATTACGACCGAACCCTTTAATGCAATTCCTTAGTAGAACAGAACACACAGCTAAATGAGAACTTATATATTAATTGAAAACTGCTCGGCATGCTAACCAAATTATGTTACTGCATCCACAAGCAAAACTCCTTTATTCCATTTAATCGTCAAAAAAATAATACTTCAAAAACGTATTTAAAACTTGCTTGTTCTACTGACGGGCTTGGTAAGTGTTTTAAAAATAGAAATAACTCATACATGCTGAAAGCACACTAAACCTATTGAGTTAAAACAATACATGTTATTTACATGGTAATCAAGGGAGGAACTTTAAGTACCAATAAAACATGTTTAGGATCTGTTAACATATTCATGTATTAACTACAGTGTATAATGTAAAGAACGTTAATGATTGCATATAGTTAAAAATATTTACATAGATTAATTAGATTTAAAATTACAAGGGCACAAAGCCGACAAATGTTGGAAAGATACCCTAGAGATAGTCCTGGAATGTTTCCTCCCCCGCCCCCCCCCAAAAAAAATCATTTTTCAAATGCCATTCCATTTCATGTATCACCAGTGTCACAGCCTGAGGTGCCATATGTAATGAATAAAATAGGACATTAAATACAAACACACACAACTTTACTTATTGTCCTTGAAACGGAATAAGTTTGTTGTACACATGTCGTTTGTTGTTTGTGTTTGTTGTACACTACTAGTATGAAATACCGCGCTATTAGAATAAACGAATACAACCAATACAAAGAAGTACAAGCAAGGTGTCACGCCCCCTCTGTACTTAACTCTCGGCTTCACAGCTGCAGTCTGTGGGTCTCACGGTATTCTCTTCTCACTGATGGAAACCGAACGCTACCAATCTTTAAAAAATGCTTCAAAATTTATACAAGATAATTAACATTATCCGAACCTAACGATTAGGACCAAATTTTGTATTCAGATAAGGTTTTGCTTTATAAGTTTATCTATATAGGTGTCTTTCCTGAAGAAAATGCGGTTTTAGACCAAAAAAAAAAAGAACCCATTGTTTACTCCCTCTTCTACAAAGCAATTCTTGTATTATACATTACAGTATCTCGGAACCGGCTCTAACGACTTGGTAAGATAAGATCCAACGTCTATCAAAATAGCGTTGCGTATACTTTATTAGTAGGTATGTATAAATATCAACAGAGTTTCACTCACATAATTTAATTGTCAAAACTGGAGGATTGTTCATCCCTATCCAATGGCTGATGCTCTCATAATTAAATAGATGTGTTTGAACCGTACAGTAACTGCTTTGCCATGCAGCGCGGCATATCATTTGCAGAAAATGTCTCACATGTTGCATTATTGTTTGTTACACACCGAGAGGCTAAGACACACGTATTTTTTGTTGAAATACAAAGTTCAATTCTGTGGCTCAAATTAACACGCTTTCATAACAAACTGAACTAAAAAGTAGAGCATAATTTCTAAGTATGAAGAGTTAATCCTATAGCAATAAATAGTCCACTGGTTAGTTATAATTTAAAAAATTTTGCAATAAGTTTAAAATAAAATTTAAGTTATATTAACAAAATAATGCATTTTATTGTAAAAAGGCGTAGGGTGCTTTTTACGATATTTTTGCCACAACTTAACTTTTCTAAATAGCTGTCAATAAACTACTTACAACTAGAGTCCGGATTTTTATGTAATATCAAGGTGTGAAATATGTACATATTTATGTAACAAAAAGATCAAAACATGTAATGAAATTTGTAATATCAACGAAATATGTAAAATTATGTAGTAATCTAAATGCTAAGATTACCACCTCAAATCTAAATGCAGACATTAAATTACCCAGAATTTTGTAATTTGATGGGTCTGTAAGTACGTAAATTAATTATAATGAGTTAAAATTTTCTAAATATAGAATTAAATATAGGGAAAATGTTTTGTTTTATGCCGAATGTACCTAAAATTTTATTTTCAAGTAGGTCATTACGAAATAAAAAATGTGTTTTGAATTATATTTATTAAAATTATTTATTTCATATTATCATTTTACTTAAATTTTAGACAGTAAAGCAACGTTGAAATACTGAACCATTTATCAATGAATAAAACAATCTATTCAAAATAATTAAATTTTATGATGAGGATGCATTTTCAGTTTTCTATCTATTGACGTACAATGAACAACCCGGCACTTTCATTTTGACACTTTTGCTTCTTTCAACGTACAGTGAATAACCATATATGTCCTTTTCCATATTTTCAGGGATCATTATCTCCTATCGGATAAAATGTTCTTATAAGCAGATAAATTTTTCTCCACGTCACACGAAGCAACAGGAGCATATTTTAAGATAGGAATCTGATTTTCAGATGAATGTTTTGGTAAATCGACATTGTCACCATTTAGCACTTTAGACACGTATGTATGTACGAGCGTAGAGTAGCCTGGATTCCTGTTTAGCACAGCTTTGAATTTTTCACCTGCCTTCCTTCCTACAGCTACACTAAGATTCTGTGATGAACGGTCCATTAAATCCATAGATTCATGAAGAAGGGAACCCGATGTTTCTAACTGCTTAATGGTGCTAGGCAACCAGCCGACGTTACTTTAGATGTAAGCACAGGAGCTCGCCACATTAGATCTCCTGAGATTCACGTATGGAAACAGCTATTTCTGTTCAACACCGACTGGACTCCTTCAAAATGTTCACAATAGAAGTTCACAGCTTCTAATTACGTAAGTACTGGCTCAGGAGGCAAAGGGACATGTTGGAGATGATTTTATAGCACTGAATTCTGTGCGGTGCTTTCACGAAAACCTTTTTTGTTTCTGATATAGACTTATTCACACAGGGAAAATCACTTCTTACTACTTCAGCAACACGTTGTAATGCATGGGCCAAGCAGGTACATCGGGTAGAAAACCTTAAGGGCAGTAGCAGCTTTAATCATGTATGCTGCGGCATCTGTACATAATTAAAACCGTTTCCTCATACACACCCTCTGGCCACAAAATCTTCATCCCATCATTTACGAATTTTATTTCCTACTACTAAACTTGTTGTGTACCGGCTCATGTCATCTGTAGTTTCGTCGACGGTAAACCAAATACAGGAGTCTCCAATTTCATTCCGTATATGAGCAACTGCTTCTCCATAACACACATGAAGATACTTTTTCCTCAGAGTAGAGCACTTTTGAAGTGTTGTTCCAATTGAGATTTCATGGAACAGCCAATTCTTTTACCGCATGCTTGACAGACTATTATCACTGGTCGACAAGATTTTTTTCACAAGAAATCTGAATAGTGAATCTAGTGCATTTTTTCATCCTGAATTCAGATGTGTAGTCAGAATTTTCCCATCAGGCATAGTTTTTCTGTGAAAGCTACTTTTCAAAATATGATTTTAGCGTTTTCTTTGACCTGTCATAGGAACCTTTACCTCATATGTAGCTATTTTACTCAAGCCGTATTTATTGAAATTATTTGTAATATCACGCTGAAGCACCACAAAACAAGACTGTGCAGGTTCATTCATGTTTAGACATGCTCAGACCTGTCTGGCATTGTGATGTGTCAGTATTGAGCTGACTGTGACATTGTTCACTAGTGAAATATTTCCTTCCTTTCTGTTTAGAAATGTATTGTGTATGTTGTGCATGCTGTATTTCAGTGCTTAATGTTTTCATCATGCCAAGAAAGTGTGTAAATCATGCAGATAATTTCTGCTATATTTGTGGTGAGCTGATCTTCAAGTCTCAGAGGCGAAATATGACCCCACTTGTAAAGAAGTGTTATCATCTTTACTTTGGCTGTCAAGTTGGTGATTTTGATAAGAGCTGGGCCCCAAATACATGCTGTGTTTCGTGTGTTAGACTGCTGACTGGGTGGAAAAATGGTACACATCATATGCCATTTGCAATTCCCATGATTTGGAGGGAACCGAAGGATCATTCAACTGACTGTTATTTTTGTTTGACAAATATTAAAGGAATCACATCTAAAACAAAATATACAGTTAAGTATCCGAATTTGCAATCTGCATTGATACCTGTCTTACACAGTGAAGAGTTCCCCGTACCAGTATATGTAGATACAACCTTAAGTGATAACTCTGATTCTGACCTAACTGAAACTCAAAATGATTCAGATGAAAATAAAAATGATCTTACATATGAAGCCAGTAGCTGTTCATCAGAACCATACTTTCCCAATCAGCAAGACCTTAATGACCTGATTCGGGATTTAAATCTGTCTAAACTGCAAGCTGAAGTTTTAACTTCCAGGACTCAAAGGGTGGAATTTACTCCAAAAAGATGTAAGAATAAGTAGTTATCGTAGCCGCCATAGTGTTTTCAAAGAATACTTCTCTGAAGAATATGGTGTTGTGTTTTGTAATAATATTTGTTCACTTATGGAAACTCTTGGGCACCAACACCGACCAGATGAGTGGTGATTGTTCATAGACTCTTCTAAAGTAAGTTTGAAGGCTGTGCTGCTACATATTGGCAATGAACTTCCATCAATACCAGCAGCGCATGCCGCTATGAAAGAGACATATCAAAATATGAAACTAATTTTAGAGAAAATACAATATGGAAAATATGAATGGAATATCTGTGGTGATTTAAAGGTCATTGCTTTATTGCTTGGTTTGCAACTTGGGTTCACCAAATTTTTCTGTTTTTTGTGCGAGTGGGACAGCAGAGATAAGAAGTCTCACTACGTTAGAAAGTCATGGCCAAAACGTGAATCTCTTCTCCCTGGCCAGAAAAATGTGGCATGTGTCCCTTTAGTGAATCCTGAAAAAATATTTTTACCTCCATTGCATATTAAGTTAGGAGTTATGAAAAATTTCGTCAAAGCTATGGATAAACTTTCTGATGGATTCTTGTACATGAAATCGAAACTCCTCAAAGCCAGTGATGCTAAATTGAAAGAAGGAGTTTTTATAGGACCACAAATCCGATCATTAATGGCTGATGAACATTTCGAGGGACTGTTAAATCCACTGGAGAGAGCAGCCTGGCAGTCTTTCAAAACTTTATGTTGCAATTTTCTTGGAAACTAAAGCAGAAAACTATCGTGACATAGTGGCTGATCTTCTGCATTCTTATAAAGCTATGGGATGCAACATGTCTTTAAAAATTAACTTCTTGGACTCTCACTTAAACTTCTTCCCCGAAAACCTTGGAGCTGTCAGCGATGAACACGGTGAGCGTTTTCATCACCAAATTTCTACGATAGAGAAGAGGTACCAAGGCAAGTGGAGTTCCAATATGCTGGCTGACTACTGTTGGACTAAAATGAGAGACGTTCCAGATGCAAAATATACCCGAAAATCACTATCTACCACTTTCTAGGTAAGTCAGAATCAGTAGTTATAATTTTGAGTTAGATAGCTAGTTACGGATTTTTTAGAATATTATAAAAATTTAAATGAATATCACACAAAACTCCTGCCCGATGCGGACAAACTGTAATTATATTTGAATTCAGCACGAAAAATACTTTTAGAATCTGTTATTTTAATTCTTGTGAAAGAGAAAAAGTTAATTTTTGTAGACCAGTGTTACTTTTCCGTCGGTTGTGAAGACGCCATCTAATTTCACCCATGAATTCAACTTGTAGGATAGCGAGGATGCAACTGGTGCCATTTTACTAAGACTTGCAAGAAACTAACTGCAGTATTATCGCCTCGCTGTATTGATGGTTCTCCAGCGGCTCACTTTGTTTTCTCGCAGCTATTACAGTACAATAGACTACTGCGACAATGGCAACAATGGTAACAATCAATTTATTCAGTCCTTGTAAATGCCGAAAGCGCTACGAGAAACGTGACACTGGAGGTCAATATTGTCGAGCGGCACCTGCTTTGATATAAACGGACAACAATCAGAGCGAGGCGAGGCCGTTATTATCGCATTCTTAATTTAACTTGCATCCTATTTCGCAGATGGATTTTTGTAGCTTTCAGCAAAACTTGTAAAAACGGTAGTTTATAATGTGACTACAATAGTTTTTTAAAAATAATAAAATTGTAACAAAACCCACAAAAGTGTACGTTTTATGTAACATCGTTAAAATATGTTGTTGTTGTTGTTTTCTAGTGCCTTGCATCTGGCAATGAAGCCATTAGCATTCGTGCTTTCCAATACTTTTGAACTGTAGTTTCTTCTGATCTTAATGCTTCACAGGTCTTCAAGTGTTCTTCATTCATTTCTGCTGGATCGTTACACAGGACACATATCGGTGAGGCTGAGATACCTATTCTGTAGAGATGACTTGCCAAGCAGTCATGATTTGTCAATAGTCGGAAGGCTGCAACAGCTGTTTTCCTTGGTCTCTGGGGGATTATATCTGGATTGGAAAGTAGTGTAATCCATTTTTTATCTTTGGCATTTGTTTCTATTTCTTGTAGGTATGAATGACAAAAATTTTTAATGATCAAGCGTTTTATTGAGGAATATGAGAAATTGAATTTAGACTTTTGTGTTATTGTTGTGGCTTTCTTTGCAAGTGAGTCTGCATCGTTAAAATATGTAGAAATGTGCAAAATATGTAAAAAATGTAAAATAAAAATTTATAAGGAAGTCGCAAATGATATAATTCACCAACGTTTTTACTTCTCATTGAAATATTATGCAGGATTTAAAATGTGTAATTACATAAAAATCCGGGCTCTATTTATAACATTTGCTCTCAGGCGCTCCATGCCTTTTTACCTTCTCTACTAGCAACTAGAGCAAGTATTGTATTCCAACCAAAAATTCGATATCGAGATTTCACCGGAAATATATGCTTTGAATCCAAAATATGCTGAATAAAAAAAAAGCATTTTTAGGAAAAGGTCGGTGTGTGTGTGTGTGTGTGTGTGTGTGTGTGTGTGTGTGTGTGTGTGTGTGTGTGTGTGTGTGTGTTTGTGTTAAAAACCAAAGTTGGGATTTAAGTTTAATGTCTTTCAGGGATGCGACACGAAGATTTTGAAGAAAATTACCCCACCCTAAATTACCTTTACATGGAAAATTTTCGAACATTTTGATTTTCTTGAAAATGGCTCTAACGATTTTGATTAAAATGACATGTTTGATATATTTTATGAGAAATGAAATGTATATTTGAAATTTTCTGGCTATAGTGTACGTAGTCCTGTTTACTCCGGATAACTTTTGAATAAACCGTAGGAGATAGACAAAATCTTACTATACAAAAATGTAAATCTGACTAAAACACACAATCTATGACCATATGATTTTTTTTTGTAGGGTGAACCATTTCGGAGATATTCCTTGTTATTTGTGTCAGTTTCGGAAAACTTGAACTTTCGTCAAAAGCAACATCATTGCGGTGCAGTTTTTATAATTATGTTCGTTGGGTCTTTGAGCTATTGAAATCTTTGTGATCTCAGGGCGTGGTAACGGGTGGAATGAAAAATCACACGATGTTTCTTCACCACAATGCATTATTTTATTAACAATTTTTCTATATTTTACATTAAAATAAAGCCTCCTAGCACCGTTTTAAATGATTTAAAACCTTTCCACTTTTTCATTTAGTGGAACTAATGCTTGATGAAAGTCTGGTGAAAGCTCTACAATGTTCACACGTTACATCAACACGTCCTTACGCCTTGAATACACACATGCTATTGGGAAAATTATGGCGTCACCTCACGTGACACCGCCTGTTTCGTATACATCCGCGTATGCGTCCATCAAATAGTTCTTTCTTGTTAGGGAAGCGATCCCTAACCATCCTCCCTTACTTTTATTATGGAACACATATAATTCTAATATTTATACATATATATTAAAATCAAATATGGAAATATTTATGACGTCTTTAAACTAACTTAGTTGTTCGTAACAATGAACATTTGCAACACGTTTTCGTCATTTAACCAACTCATACCAACATCAAAAAACAAATTACACTTTTAACAAATATTCATATAAACGATTTTCTTTTGGGGTCTTCTAATATTCTGTCTCAATTGTTAACAATTTTTATTTGTTAGCCACAATAGATCTGTGTAGCTCGAAGTGAGCGAGGAGTCCCCTCTGTGTCTGTACCCTTTAACACGAAGAAGATAGAGGAATAAGAGATTGTAAGGATGGTTAAAGTTAAAGGGTACAAGTACAGAGGGGGACACCTCGCTCGCTGTGACCTACACAGGTTTATTGTGGCTACCACCCCCCCCCCAGAAGGCAGGGATGAATGAGGGAACCGAAGGGGTGCTATCAGACACGCAGCCAGACAGACCCACCAGAGACGCGTGGGTGTGCAGCCAGCATCACACCGCGGGTCAGGGGCGGCATCGCACGAAGCGTCAACTCCCCTCGACGGAGGGCAAGGACCACCAGACACCATCCAGTAGCGAGAACAGCAGTTACCATACACAGTCATCCACACCATCTGCCCGATACTGCCCACACTGCATGCCCGGAACTTGCACCACCTGAAAGATGATAAGAAAATGGAATGAAAGGAAATGATATACATGAAACCGTGGTATGAAATAATGCACCCCAGCATTCGCCTAAGTGACATGGGGAAACCACGAAAAACCCCGTATCAGTGCGCGACCACGGGTGTAAGAATTGTTAGTACAAGAATAGAGGAAGTCATGTGAGTCCAACACACCAGAGTTTTGATGAAAATCTCTGCTGAACAAATCACCCTTTAGCTACATGGAGATAACGATTTCTTAGATATTTCTTGTTATTTGTTTGAATCTTCGATCCGATTATTAATAAAAATGCAATAAGTTTATTCTGAATGTGAACCACTGACTACGTCAAATAAATTAAAAGGTTTATAGAGCAAGGAACCGTTTACACGCCACTAAACAATTACTTAAGACACCAAATATAAGGACAAAAACATTAAACAGTGGAATAAACCAACTGACTCCTAGTGGAGTAAGCTGCACTATAGGTAAACGTTCGTCATATCTACATCGTGACGGCCAGAAGTCAGATAGATATAAATTCTTGAAACGCCGTGAACACACTAAATCTTAGCAATGACCTCCTTCGGAAAGTATTCAGAGTATCAGATGTTTATGCACAAACAAACCGTATCAGCGAACGAAAATAAAATGTAGCGCCCTAATTATTTTTACGAACCTTGTCTGTCTAGGGTTAATAAAGTTTTTTTTGTTGTTGTTGTTTTTAAGGAATATTCAAATGAATGTTTATGTGGATGGGTTTTATACTCTTTCTTGGTAATTTTAACACCCACGAGCTATAACTGGCAAATCGCGAAACCGAAAGTATTTGCAATGTTTACATTTGTATTAGCTTGCGCTGATGTTCACTTTTTACAGTCAAAATCTGGTGGAGCGAATCTCGTATACAATCCGCTCACCTCTCTCGTAAGTATTATGCACCATGTCATTTAAAGGCGATTCCTCCGACATAACACTTGGAACATTATGAAAGACTGTTTTTTCCGTGGGACAAGGGAATTTTCACTCAACACGAGAATATAATTCTAGAACTTCACTTATGTTGCACAGAATCAACTTGATGTGATTATCTTTCAGCAGAATACATTCGTAAAAGTAGTTTGTTCACGGTTCACTTGCGCCACAAATGACACTGTGAGGCAGCAACATTATGTGTTGGTTACATTGTTGGCATACTGTGATTTTATTCCAAATTGTGCTGCTTGTACACCGTGTCCCCTACTTTAATATGCTCCGGGGATGTTTTTTCTATTCGTGGAAAATTCGAGGTTCGAGTAGCATCGCCTGTTTCCAATAGAATGATTTTTCCCATTCCGAGGTTAGTGTGTCGTCATTTTGGGTTGATTTCTCGAAATATCTGACCTTCCTGGACTCATTCCCAGAATCAACGTATAGCGTTGACCAACAAAACAAGACAAGAAGTTTCCGCCCTTACGACATAACAATGGACCAGCAGGGTCGTAAGCAATAAACACTGCGGGAACACATCCGAAATTCACACATTTAGCCTGCTAAAATCGCCACACCAGGAAAATCTCACGTGTAACATAATATACAAGCGACACAAAATTATTAATAGCGTTACGCTAATGTCCTAATAATGTACTTATACCTACATAACAAAGTTATCGTAAACTTAATCATTACTTTGTATAAATACACGGGTGGAAAGTATCCCTTCGCAATGAGAAACTGAGATAAAGATTGGGGAGGGTCCAAATAATGCAATCGGTGAGATGGCAAGGTTCGAAGATGACGGGTTTATTTTATGACATTCCTTGTATTCCTTTACCGCCTTTCTAACCCGCTTTACCCAATACTTTTACTCCCTTATAAGATTCGTTTCTAAAAGCGTGAGTAGACAAAGTCATGTGAGTGCATGCATCAAACATATTTATTTAAATTCCCTTGCTCGTTAATACGGCAAGTAGATGTACTGCAGCCCATTCAAAAGTTGATACCGAGATTTTACTAGTAATACTGCTTTTGGGATTCCATGATTACAAAACTTTACGTATAGAGAAATCTTTTTTCTCTTTGCGCGCGCGCGTGCGTGTGTATGTGCGTGGGCGTGCCATCGGTTGCCGGTGTGTTTATCTGTGAACAGCATAATTCAAAGGGAAAATGCTTTGAAGAGTGGGACTTGATCCTCAGTATCTTCCAAGGATACGACACGAAGCTGTCGAAGAAGATGTTCCCTCCGATATTTAACCTTTAGAACTTTAGATGAAAAACTTTTCCAAAAGTTCTATTTTCTCAAAAATCACTGTAACAGTTTTGAGTAAAATGCCACATGTTTGAGGTTATTTTGAGTCACTTATTTACACTCACCTTCACTACTAAATTGCTTTTTTAAAGTGGAAACGTTTTCAGGACCATTCGATCCCATCATCAGCCGTTGGTTGACTGACATGCCACATGTTTAGGTTAATTACATGTTAGTGGTTTAATTTGTTCAGATGTAATTCCCAGAGTTTCATGGAGTAATTCAACAAGTAGTCTAAGATTGATTTTAATTATATTCACATGTTCCTACCAGCAACTAATTAGGAACCTTAACCTCCGTATTCAATCCTTATCAAATTGTATCGTATTCATCTTCCTACAACACTGATAGCATGCATATGATCTGATAATGCGAAGAAAGTTAGAATCTCTCATTTGGGCAATGTAGTTAATCTAAAATTAACATAATACATTACTCGGTACCTAAACACATTTGTAACCCCCAAATAATAACAACTGTATGTAAAAATAAGTTTACACACATATACATAAATAAGTTACATCTGTGTTTCAGTTGTTGTTCCAAAAGGTGTAGTTTCAATACTTGTGTAAAACAGTGCCATATAGTGTTAAAAGTGCGGTAAATGTGTTTGAAGCGTTCTAGTGTATACTATACATTATCCGCATAATCTTATGGGGAAATTCAACAGGTGTAAGTAACTCATGTATAACAAAAAATAAAATAATAAGAAATATATTGAATGTAAAGAGAAGTGAATACTGTAGACTACATTTGATACAAAATAAAATACTCACCCTAACATGCTTGTTAACATTAAGCACTGGCACACGAATACACGAGTATTTCACCAGAAATAGAAATAACATTCATGGAGAAGTGGCCACAACGACGAAAAGGTTAATTACATATTACACACAGGAATATAGGTGAGTAATCTAATTTCATCAACAATAAACAAGCATCCACAGAGATTCGGAAAGGAAGTTATGAGATTCTTAATTCGTCAAGTGTTTTTATAATTTGCAAAAGCTTTTTCAGTTCGATAACCAAATGTAAATAGCGACATTACGCTGTCAAGCATTTTTTCCTGTATACAATATGCACAAGAATATCAACTAGGTTGCTTACTGTAATAATGTGTAGCATTATATAATACTTCTGTAAATGAATGGTTCACTTTACTTTACGAAGGAATGAAATTGTCACCAAAATCTCTTTAGTGAATAAAGCCTACATTACACTTCATTACATTACGTTGCAGACATACAACATCTTTATTCCTATTATTATTTTTTATTTATTTATTCATTCAGTTCAATACAGTGGAATACACAATTGAACCATATCATGAGTCAATACATAAGATGATATAAAGAGGTACCCTATAAGGGCCCATGTCATGAGAAACATAAATAGAAAGGAATTTAGTAATTACATAATTTAGTAATTACAGAAAGATGTATCAATTGTTCCATGAACCATAAAGCAACTTCAAAGGAATGCCCTAAATATTTATTCGAAACTGAAGTTCTAAAAAAAGTGAGAGAAATGAGAGTTTCAAGGTACGATGCTATTAACATACTGAAAGGCAATACAACCTACGCCGACAAAGTAAGCCAGAAAAGTGCGGTAATAGAAAATCCGAAACTCAATTCGCTATGTGTCATTGCCTCAAAAGAGTTAAACAACTTTCATAAAGAAAATAAAGTTTCTTCCATTAAATCTAAGGAAGTACCTAGTGGGTCTTTTACTAAAAAAGCGGTCAAAAAAAGGAAACTTAGTCCCGTAAACAAAGTAGAAACTACCAATAAAATCCCAAACCTGAACAACGCGTTGATCAACCCAAATGGCAGAAATCAAGCACAACATTTAATTTCGAACATACCATCTATCCATAAAGAAACTAATTCCGATGAAAAAATGGAGAGCGAATATACAAATCAGGAATCAATCACTCTTGCTTTAGAAAATAACTGTAGTATGGAAGTGAGTGAAGTAATCATTCCTACTCAGGAGATAATATCTCAGGACATTTCGTTATTAAACTTACTACAACAATGACGCAAAGCAACAAGTTCAGGATAGTGGAAATAAAAAAATGTAAAATTATATCATGGAATGCTAGAAGTTTAAACAGTAAAAAGAATGAACTAAACAATTTTATACATAAAGAAAATATAGACATTTTTATGATTACCGAAACATGGCTTAAACCAGGAAATAAATTTCGAGTCCCTAATTACAAAATTATCAGATCGGACAGAATGAAAACTGGTGGAGGAGTTTTAGTTGGATACAAAGATAATATGATATTATCTAATTTTGAAATTATTGGAAATTTAGACGATACAGTACAAGGAATTATGATTCAGTTTGGTTCAATCAGAATATATAATATATATAAAGTTCAAAATTCTATTATAAGTGATACTTTCTGGAAAAGAATCTTTTACTGCAGTACTCAAGAAGAAATTATTATTAGTGGGGATTTTAACTATACTTGTTCAAGGAAGGATGGCAATTTTAATTTCATGAATATTCCTTTTGTCAAAAAATTGGCAGCAGAAAATTTATTTATCTTAAATGATGGTACTCCCACCAGAATGGGAGCTTATAATCAAGCGGATACGTCTCCGGATTTATCATTTGCATCAAAAAATTTAGTATCCAAAATTTGTTGGGACGTATATAAAGATAACTTAGGAAGTGACCATTTCCCTATAATTATGAATATGGGAGATACTAGATCCAATATAAATATTAAAAATATCAAAACAAGAAATAAAAACATTGACTGGATAAACTTTCGTAAATTCTTTGATTCAGCCTTGAGTAGTGATAGTTTGGAGGAAGACAATGTGATTAATATATTTTGTACACAATTACAAAATTATTTGAACTGTTTTCATCCAGCCTATTATAAAAACAAATCTAAGATTTACATAAAACCCATTTGGTGGAACAGTGATTGTCAACTAGCAGTAAAAAAGAGGAAAGATGCCATTAAAATTTTTTGGAAAAATAGGAATCTAGAGAACTATCTAATTATGAAAAAAGAAACCGCAATTACAAAGAAAATATTAAATTCGGCAAAAAGAAATAAATGGAATACATTTTGTAATTCTCTATCTCTACAATCAAAAAACATTAATCAAATTTGGAGAGATATCAGATCCTTCTCAAAAAATAATGGATCCAGTTATACTCAAATTGAAGATTATTTTGATTTACAGTATAGTTTCCTAAAAACCAATGCCCCGGACTTTGTATACTCTAATTTTCAACAAGATTTACATGAAATAAAGGGAGATACAACTAGTATTGTGGGAAATGCGGATTTAGTTAAAGAAATCGAACTTAGTGAGATACTACATGTTCTTCTAAGGCATAAGAACAACACTCCGGGTCCAGATGAAGTAAGTTACCAGATGATGCACAATCTATCAGAGGATACTTTAAGAACATTGAGCAGGGGATTCAATTATGTTTTTAACAGTGGTAAAATTCCTGGATACTGGAAACAATTCTATATTGTCCCTATTAAGAAACCATCTAAGGATACAAGTTTACCTAGTAGCTACCGTCCTATAGCACTATCCAGCGTACTAAGGAAGATTTTTGAAAAGATATTGGCTAACAGAATTACTTTTTATTTGGAAAGGTATGGTTTATGGCCTAAGTTTCAGTATGGTTTTAGAAAACACTTTAACACAACAAACAGTTTAGCCATTTTAATTACAGAAATTCACTCAAGCTTCCTGAAGAAAAATTGTTTATTAGCACTCAAACTTGACAATAGCAGAGCCTATGACTCCGTTCAATTAAATTTATTAATGGAAACGTTAAAAGAAATTAAACTTCCTATTAAAATGATAAGATGTATTATAAATTTGATGATTGACAGAGAGATCACACTACATCCTAGATTTCACTGCTCAGAAACAAGAACAACAAGCTTGGGTTTACCCCAAGGATCATCATTGAGTCCTATCTTATATATTTTATACACACTAATGTTAGAAAAATTCTTTAACGCGGAAATACAGGGACTTGCATTTGCAGATGATTTGTTATTATATACTTCTTGTAAGCTAGAAATGATGGACAATACTATCGCGAAGTTTGGTGAGAACATCAACAATATTATCGGAAATTTGGAGAATAAAGGAATTCTCATAAATTCTGAAAAAAGTCAATGGATAATTTTTAGAAAAGGAAGGAAAAAATTCAATAAAACACTTAGAGTGGGTAATCAAGAAATTGCTTCTACCTCCAATATAACGTTTCTGGGAATGGTTTTAGATAATAAATTATGCTGGAATCTTCATATAAATCAGATAGTAAGGAAATTAAACAATATATCCTATATTTTCAAATATATTTCTGGAAAGAAATGGGGAGCTCATCCTTATACTCTACGAATATTATATAACAATTTGATAAATTCTACATTGGAGTATGGAGCTATACTATTCGGCAGAATATCACGTAAAAGCGAAGATTTTTTGAGTTCATCATTGTATAAAATAATTAAATAATGTCTGGGCATTTCTGGAACACCCTCAAGAACTCTTACATTTAAAGAATTTGGGATCATTCCGTTTAGATTAAAACAATTACATCTAACTTGTAAATTTGTGGTTAAGTTGGGCTACTGCTTGGAAGATAAGCTTGTGGAGTCTCTGGATCAATTGTATGCATTCAATAATAGTAACATTTTAAATTACTTCAAGGAAAATTTCAACGGCATGTACATATGGATTCTATTCAGAAACATGGTAAAGAAAAACGGTACTCCTAGACATCCTACATACTGTGTTCACTGGAATATACTTCACTTTCAGTTAGATGTTGATACCAATACTTTCATAAAAAATGTACACAATCCGGTACAATTATGCACAGAATTTACAGATACTTATCCGGTTAACACATGGGAATATTTTTTCACTGATGGATCCAAAAATAGAGAAGGTGATGTTGGTGCAGCAGTATAATTAAGCAAATCCAAAGACCATATTACAGTTAAAATGAGTGATGAATTTACAATATATTCGGCTGAACTTATTGCTATTAGAACTGCAATAAATTATATCACTACAAATAAGATAAAAATGAGCATAATTTTATCGGACTCCCTAAGTGTTTTGAATAAATTAAAAAATTTTGGACTTGCATGTAATCAGAATTTAATTGAAATGGAAATAAAATTAAAAGTGTATTATGCCTATCAAGAAAATTGTCAAATTAAGTTTGTATGGGTTCCCGGTCACAAAAACATAGAAGGTAATATGAAAGCAGACATATTGGCCAAACAAGCAAGAAAGATAGAAGAAAAAATAAATGTACAATTACCACCTAAAGATATCTTGCATCATATGAAAAGTAAAACAACTTCACAATGGTTAAAGGAACATCCTGAAGACCATTGGATTAACAACAAACAATATAATCCTTGGTTCAAAAATATATACTATCCTAGACAAGACTTGTGTAACATAATCAAAATGAGGCTAAATATTGCATTAATACCTGCATTTTTGTTTAAGATGAAGAAGAAAGACTCTCCCTACCGCAGTTGTGGTGAATATGGAAATTTAGAACATATATTATTAGGTTGCAACTTATTTAAAAATGAAATTAGTGAGTTTTTGAGTTCTATTTATAATTTGGGCATACCGGGACCTATTAAAATAACAAATTTATTAAATTATAATCTAAAATTAGTATTCAATAAAATTATTAAACATATTAGGAAATTAAAATTAAACTCTAAAAAGTATAGTACTCCAAAAAGCAGCTCATTTAAAATATTAAAGGATGCTAAATTGACAAATTAGTCATTTAGTATAAACATTGGAGGAGGACGCTAAATGAATAAGTACTGGTATTCAAGAGCGTCGTAAAATAATAATAATAAGAAGAAGTAATTACATAGTATATACAATATAATTAGATAAGAAGTTAAAAGTACAATTAGTATAATCAAAACATCATAGAAAACATCTATAAGTTTAGGTATTCTTCAATACTGTAAAAAGCTTTGGTTATTAAATAATTTTTTATCCTATTTTTAAAGGTATTATAATTTTCATATGGTTTTAGATTTTCAGGCAAAGCATTATAAAACTTTGCTCCCATATAACTAGGGACCCTCTCTGATAAATGTAATCTGGTTCTGGGGAGATTCAGTAATTGATTATTCCTGGTATTATATGTGTGAACATCTGACATGTTTTTCATTGTGAATTTAAATTGAACTAAATATAAAATGGTTCTATAGATGAACAAGCTTGGTAATGTAAGGATTTTCAGCAGAATAAAAGTGCTTTTACATGATTCGTTATACCTTAGACCACCTAAATACCTAATAGCCTTTTTTTGTAATACAAATATTCTTTGAAAATTTTGTTTAGATGTATTTCCCCATAATTCAATTCCATATGACAAAAAAGGAGTGGATAAGCCCAAAGTAAATAGTTTTAGCAGTAGAAATAGGAATAGAGTTTCTTAGACATCTCAGGACATAGATTTTTACTAACATTAGCTACTGTCTTGTCAGTTTGTGAGTTATAAGTGAGGTTATTGTCTAAAACAATCCCTAGCAACTGTTTCGTCCACACTTTTTACTACCTCTGTATCAATTTTTAATTGTAGCGGATGATTCATAATTTTGAATCCAAAGTTTATCATTTCGCATTTATTAAGGTTAACACTTATATTTAAATTATGGAAGTATTGAACAATGTTACTAACTACATCGTTTAAACGGGTTTCTAGCTTTAATATGCCATTATCACTTACAGTGATGGTTGTATCATCAGCAAACTGAATAATCTTTATCCTATCAGAAGCATAGTTATCTATGTCATGCATATATAGCACAAATAATAGGGGGCCGAGAATCGAACACTCCATGTGTTATATTTTCAGAGCTGGATATTGATACAGATGACCTATTTTTTTTTTTTTAACGTTGATGGTGATGTGATTGCCAGCATAGATTCGATTTCATCGCATCACAGTTTTTAGTTTAAAACTAGTTATAAAGAAGCAATCGCTTGAAGCTTATACTACATTCAGATTCCAGTAACGTTGGAGCTCGATAATAGTCGAAGAGTGTACCAAGAAAGCAGTGTTCAGTGACTTTAGTTCAGTGTCGAGTAATAGCCATTTTGATTTCTATTCGGTGCACATATTCATCACGCGTGTGCTAGTGTAACTTATATTTCCTTATGGCGGGAGAGGCTCCCCCGCCACTTTCGGACGTTCTCGAACATGAGAAAAATATTCCAGTGACTATGGATATCTCCCCCGTAATTGATTCGAATACAGAAATAGTTAAACCAACTTTACAATACGATAATCAAGATACTGCACCATTTATAGTAGTATTAACTAGTTCAGTGGGTACCATAACCCAACTACATCCACTTAAATTGGGCAAACTAATATTCGAAAATCACCAAAATCTAGCAGTAGAGAAAATTATAAAAACAGGAAAAAATAGATTAGAAGTATTTCTACCCTCCGCATCTGCCGCGAATGCATTACTCAATTCAGACTTTGCTTCGAAAAACCAGCTGAAGGCATATATACCACATCACTATATACACACAAAAGGAGTTATACATAACATAGACACTGAAATCACAGAAACAGAAATCCAAAAATATGGACAAACTATAGAAGGTTATCCAATACAACATGTATATCGTTTTAAACGACGTGTGCTATCAGATAATGGGACAATAACCTACGAACCCACTCAAACATGCCTATTAACCTTTAGATCGCAAATGCTCCCACGAAAGTTTCGCTTATATTACAGCCAGTTTCCAATTTCACCTTACAAAGAAAGAGTATTACAATGTTTCAAATGTGCTAAATTCGGTCATTCTACCAAAACATGTCGTGGTAATACCACATGTATGCGTTGTGCAGACAACCATATCACCTCAGATTGTGATAGCGACATCTTGAAATGCAATAATTGCACACTTCCACACCGTGCTAACGACAAATATTGCCCAGTTTTTCTGCGCGAACAAGCAATCACTGATAAAATATCATCCTTACGTATCTCAAGATACGAAGCTATACAGTTAATTCGTGGGGACCAGTCATACGCTAGTAAATTACATAGCTAAACAGATTAAAACAACACAAACCCAGCTTCTACCAAAATGAATCAATTCATCCCAGATAAACCCATCATAATTCGCAATACTGTTACAAGACCTTACAAACATAAACCCTTCGAGATACCCCAGACACCTCCACAACACAAACGAATCAAATCGAATAACACTAAACCACATTTCCAGATTCCGTCCAATCAACCTTTCTACTTTACGGGGAGAAATAGTACCCGTGAATCACATACTCCCATATATCTACAAAACCAAGGACGCCAGGAGACATCTTCCGAGACACTTCCTATTAAACCCTCCCTTTCTCCTTTGTCCACTCAAAAAGTGGACAGTCAACTGTTCTTCAATTATCTAGAAGAAATGGGAAAACTCACCAGAAAAAATGAACCCATTCCGAGCGAGGCCTTGAATCAACTTCTATGCAAATTGATATCCTCAATCAGAGCTAACTAAATTGATCACACTCATAGCATGGCCCCTTTCACGATAGTTCAATGGAACGCCCGTTCCATAAAGCCAAAATTACACGATCTACAACATCTCTTAGAGAGATATCACATAGACATTATAGTGATTTCAGAAACATGGCTAACCCCTCAACAAAAATTTCGATATCCTCCATTCCAGGTTATCCGACAGGATCGCTTGCATGGGGGAGGAGGAGGAATCATGGTTCTTCTTCATCCTTCTTTGTTGGTGTCCTCTTTTCAAACAATCAACAGTTTCGACGAGCAATTTCAGGCCATATTGCTCCAACTTCCTAGTTTGCAACTAATAGCAATCTATAATGCACCACAACATTATATTTCTCGTACTTTCTGGATGAATCATATACCATTACTTCCAAACAAAAACACCATAATCTGTGGCGATTTTAATCTTGGCCTTACTCCGAACCAAATTCGCTGTTCCCAACATAATTTTTCCTTTCTTCATCAGCTAAAAGAACAACATTTCCTTTTGCTTAATGACGACTCACCAACCCGATTTGGTCCTCCTCATCAACTTCCCTCATATCCAGATATATCACTGATATCATCATCGCTATGGCAAAATACCCATTGGAGAGTAAGACTTGATTCTATGGGAAGTGATCACTTTCCCATATTTATAAATATAGACAAACCACCTACTTTAGATGCTCGTCGACCTTCCATTCCTCGTCAACAAATACTGGATTGGAATGATTTTACCAACAGGCTAATAGCAATTTCATTAACATCTAACAAATCATACCCAACACAACATCCTATGGATCACGTGTCTTTCATTGTAGTAACGGTACTATCACATATATCTCCAACTCGGATACACTCTTCCAATACAACTAGGTACAAACCCATTTGGTGGTCTCCAGAATGTTCCGAGGCAGTTGCTAAACGTAGATTAGCATTAAACCAATACCGTCAAACACCAACCTGTAACCAATTTATAGTTTTAAAAGCACAATGCGCATCCACTCGACGCATCATCCGTTACCATAAACGCAAAGGTTGGCGAAAATTCTGTACGGAATTGTCACCATCAATTACTACCTCCACAATGTGGCGTAAACTACGTTGGTTCACACGACATACCGGACACCCTACTAATCCCATAGTCATGGACATACATCTTCAACAACAATTTCTAGAACAACACACTCCAGACTCGGTACGTAACAATCCTCTTTTTCTGAATTCCATGACACAGGAAGAACCTTTATTTGAGGGTGCACTAGCACTCATGTCACCTATTTCAACACACGAACTATCTAATGCACTTAATTCACATCATAAATCCACCGCTTCAGGACCAGATAGAATATCATACGAAATGATCAAACACTTTCCACATACCTTAAATCTTTGGATTACACATGGGTATTCATACATTCTTTACACAGGTCATATCCCAGATTCATGGCAACACTTCTACATCATACCACTTCTGAAACCAAATAAAACAGGAAGTTCAGCAAATCACTATAGACCGATTGTCCTAGCCAACACACTAAGGAAACTATTTGAACAAATTCTAAAAACCCGACTCACGTTTTATATGGAACGTTACGGTTTTTTGCCCAAAGGACAACACGGATTCAGAAAACTATTCTCCACACATCACAACCTACTTCAACTAACGCATGACATACACGTCAATTGGACCCACAACCGAGGACTTCTAGCCCACTTCTTAGACATTTCCCACGCATACGATTCTGTACAGTTGGACATCCTCATCCATATTTTAAGGAAACTTTTCATTCCAGCACCTATAGTACGATGTATTTACCACCTGTTTATTGACCGTAAAATTCAATTAAATCTACACTACTCATACATCCAAATTCGCTACAGTTCTCAAGGATTACCCCAAGGTACTCCTCTAAGTCCGCTACTATTTATTATTTATATCCAGAAACTTAGTACTCTTCCTTTTAAACAGAGTCAACTGCTCCTTTTTGCTGATGATATCCTCCTTTACTCTCCGGCAACGATTCAGGAAATCCGTTTATCGACACATAATTTACAACATGACTTAGACTTGTTAGTGCAAACCCTCCTACGACTAGGGTTAAAACTCAATGTTAGTAAAAGTCATTCTATTTTCTTTAAACGCGGCACACCAATTTTACAATCACCGTTACATATTGACGGACATCCTATACCTCTCACGCAGTCAACCAAATTCCTAGGCTTATATTTTAACCATAAACTATCCTGGAAAAATCATGCTGTGTATCTTCACTCCACCCTTAGATCAACCCTTCCCATATTTAAATACATACAAGGTCGACATTGGGGAGCACACCCACGATACCTGTATATCATATTTAAAGCCCTTTGCCAATCGAAAATAGATTACGGAGCCATCACTATTACTGCATATCCAGTTGGAATGCAAAATAAAATTACATCCATAATTTATCAAATTGGTAAACTCATTTTAGGGATCGGCGGTAAACCTGCTACTCAAAAAGTTTTTGCCGAATTAGCAATACAAAATTTCGCCGAACGGCAGATAACCCTAACTATTCCTTTTATAGCAAAACTCTTTCTCTTCACAGAGACACCGCTGTTCTCTAAATTGCAACTAGGCCTTAATATCCGTTTACAGTGCAAAATAGGATCACGGAAGCAGACACCGATATATTTAAAAATATTTAAAGCTTTCAAATCATTCCAGGGAGGGATGTCCCATAGGAGACCTCCCTTATATTATCTCAAATATGATCAACTGATCCCTAAAACCAAATTTATTCTGTCTAACTGGCAAAAACATGATGTTACTACCCCTAAACAGTTTGCATACTTCTTAGACCAGTTTTCTCAATCTTTACAATCACCCCTTCAGATTATATATACTGATGGATCACTATCTGACCATGGGGCGGGAGCTGCATATTTCAATCAAACCACGGATACCAGAGACTCATTCACTCTTCCACGTTATTTTTCTAATTATTCAACAGAAATATACGCAATATACCAAGCTCTATATTCTTTACGTCATATACATAATTCCACAATCCTACTCTGTATCGATTCCTACAGTGCTATACAAACTCTTAATAGATTCCAAATAAAACCTTCTCTTGATTGGTGGGAAATATTATGTTTCCACGAACTAGATTCTTTAGATCAACGACATAACATGACACATATGATATGGATACCTGGACATTCCAACATAACAGGTAATGAGTACGTAGATAAACTGGCCAAAGTAGCTGCCAATAATTCTCCCCCAAATCCATCACCAGGAATACACATCCAGGACGTCCGACAACATATTACTCATCATATCGATACTTATTTCCATCTACCTAAATCATCTAAAACACCATGGTTTTCAGTGGGAAATGTAGATAAAGAGGCTATATCTCTGGCAACGAAATTGAAATTAGGCGTAGCACCCACCCCGGTTTATTTATTTAAGATCGGAAAACGCGATACAGATTGCTGTGAGTGTGGTCAGTTTGGCGATGCAGATCACATATTCTTTCAATACCCTAAAAATTACCAACATTCGACATCTCTATATTCACACATATGTGCACGTATTGGACACGGTCCCTGGAATATTTCCTCACTTCTAAATTGGAAAATACGTTATATAGCACCACTTCTTCTTCGTTTCCTCAGAAAATGTAAAATGAAACTATATTACTAACAGCATAATAAGAACATATGTATATTCAAATTACATCTTATGTTACATCTACATCTCTACTTCATCAAAGACACCAGACGCGGAAATCCAGAATACATTGGATACAGCGTCATTAAATAAACCAACAACAACAACAACCTATTTTTTAATTTTACAATTTGTCTCCTATTAGTCATATATGACCTTATGATATTATAACCTAAGCCCCTGATACCAAGCATTTCTAAGTTATTCATTAAGCGAGTTTTTTCAACACAGTCGAAAGCTTTAGTTAAATCCAAAAGAACACTGCTTGAAAAGCAATTTGAGTCAATACACCTTACTGTCTCTTCGATGCAATTGACAATTGCAGTTATGGTAGATTTATTTTTTACAAATCCATTTTGGACAGTTGGTATTAAATTATGCTTCTCTAGATACTTAATTATTCTGTTATAGAGAATTCTTGCAAATATTTTGGAAATTGCAGGAAGGATAGATATTGGCCGATAATTGTTAATATTGGTTTTGTCTCCTTTTTTATGAATGGGTACTACTACAGCTACTTTTAAGTTATCAGGGAATATTCCAGTTGCTAAGGAGGAGTTTATTATGTCAACTAATGGATCAGCAATTTCAGTACTGCAAGTTTTTAGAAGTGACATTGGAATTCCATCGACAGCTATACAGTTTTTAGATTTAGATTTACTAATTATATTTACAATCTCAGCCTTATGTGTAGGGTAGAGGTAGATACTTGTATCTATTTTGGAGTAATTTAAAAATTTAGTGAATTTATTTATATTTGTGTTTGCACTAATGTTACTGCCTATTGACACAAAATGCTTATTAAAAGCTTCAGCAACTTCGTCTTGCTTGGTAATAAAATTTGAGTTATTGATGCTCAGTTCAATAGGGGCATTATCAGTGGGAGTTCTAGGTTTACGGAAACCATTAATAATTTGTCAGCAACTTTTACTCATATTATCAGATTCAAAGATCTTACTTTAATGAATTGTTGTACTACAGTCTGATCGTACAAATATTTTAATTTATTAAGTGCAATCTCATCAGATGCTGACTTACTGTACTTAACTTTTTCAGTATCTAACTTAATTTGAATATGTAGTTTCTTTATGTCAGGAGTTATCCAGTTGAAGTTATTCATTTTTCTAATGTTTGATTTACGAGAGTGGATCAGTGGACAGCATATATTTATATAGTAGTTCAGAATATTATAGAATACAATTAATTTCTTATTTGGGTCCTGCTCACAATACACCCTGTCCCAATTTGCACCATTTAATAGGCAACTTAGATTTGTTAAGTTTTGTTTGTTAAATGAATGAAATAGTGTAGAATGTGTGATATTTTTATGAATTATTTGAGAGTATCTATCAGTCATTAATGAGATTTGCTGGGCTGTATGATCAGATATACAAGAGTTTATCACCCGAGCACTATACATATTTACAGGTGTATTAAGTTATGATGTTATCAATTCCAGAACTGCATTTATTAGTAATTCTTGTAGGTTCATCTATTATAGGTTTGAGGTTAAATTCATTTAGAATATCCATTAGTCTAGCCTTACTGCGTGAATGTTGAAGAATATCAATATTTATATTTCCCATTATTATTAATTTTTGGGTATTCTTTTTGAGACATTGATCAATTAATAAAGCTAACTTTTCCAAAAATGTGTTGATATTCCCATTAGGTGGTCTATATATTCCAATAATGATTATCTGACTGCAATTTAAATTTATTCCCGCTATTTCAATATGTCCTTCAATGCTAAACTTTGCTACATTTAATACGGAGATCTTTTCACCAAGACCATTAGCAACAAAAATACCTACCCCACCCCAATTTTTTTTCGACCGACAAAAACTAGCTGCTAAGTTCATATTAAAGATTAAATTATTACAAATTTGATCATCCGTTAAACCATGTTCAGTAAGAATAAGAACATCGGGTAGAGACTCGCTTACAAATATATTTAATTGATCGATTTTGTTTGTTAGCATTTGAATATTTTGGTGAATAATATTGAGAGAACCACCACACTGATTGTTAGCAGAGAAGTTACCTAGTTTTTTTAGAAGCAAAGTGGCAACATTGTTTTCACCCACTGTTACAACCTTACATTGGTTTTCATTAACATGATTATCCTGAGCACTGATCATGTTACCCATGTCTTTATGCTCAGTTTTCTCTACTTGAAAAGTATTTCTACCCTTATCCTTAGGAATACCTGCACTGCATTTTGTATTTATAAAAAAATCTCCTCCTACAACCTTGGGCTTCTTCTGTCTCGTGGATCGCCGTAGTTCTTCTGTGCTGGCATCTTGTGTTTCTGGGAATGTTGAGATGTCCCTTATTTGGCCGTCTTGTTCTTCTTTCTCAGAAGATGCTCTAGTTTTCCTTCTGTACTCCTGGGGTTCCAAAGATTGTTCATGTATTTGCTGCTGCTGCACCTGCTCCTTTGGTGACCCATCTTGGACCTTATCCTGGTTTACAACTATTGGAGTGTTCTGTTGTTCATTTTTTCTAAATATTTCACTCACAACCTTTGCAATTTGTTTATTTATCTTTTCCTTACCATTGGTATTCGTATGAAGGCCATGCCTAGTGAAATCACTTCTCTCTAAACTCATTTCTACCACTCGCACATGGCTATGCGTTTTCAGCCGTTTTTTCAGTTTTCTGTTGTATGCCGGCACCTCCTTGTTCACACATGAAGATTCATGTAGATCGTACCTTTTTGGCGCCTCCATAACTATGATGTTTGTGTTTTTGTTTCGTTCTGCAAAATTTGAGATGTACTTTAGCCCTTCTTTGGAATTATTTCTCGATATATCATTTGTACCTCCCCATACTATTATGGCGTCAGCCTTACCCAGATTATGGATTTCATCACTCGCAATTTGAGTCACTAACTCCATGCCTACTCCTGGCCTCACATAACCACAAACTTCTGCATTTTTTCCATCATAGAACCAATTTCTGCTGCAGATCCTCTTGCGTGACTATCACCGATTACTAAGATGTTGCGTTTCTTCTTCTTCTGAATGTGTGTTTTGTTTGCCTCATTTACAATCATTTCTTGCTCTTCCTTTCTTTCCAATACCTCAAAATGATTACAGGTTCTGATAGGATTTTGAGTTATTTGTGATCCATCAAGGTAACTACAGAAAGGTGATCCATGCCGTTTTCCTTTCACCACATCTCGCCATTCTTGATTTTGTATACTTTTGTCACTATCCTCATTATGGTTAATGTTGATGTATCGTTCCGCTTCACATATCTTCTCGCTCTTCAGTATGTTAATTATTGCCCATGCTGATTTTAATTCCACAACTGTTTCTTCTAGTCTTCTTTTTAATTCATCACACCAACTACACTCATTACAATTTATTTCCTGTGAAATGTATGTATATAAATACGAAGTAAGGAACATTAAACTTTTTTTTTAAAAAAAAAAAAGGAATTCGAGGAAACATAGGTCTAAGGTACACTCATTATGGGAAAATTGCTGCTTTGGATTTTTTTTCCCTTCTTTGCTTTGGATTTGAACATTACGAACAAAATGTAAGCGTAGGAATGCATTAAGGAGAGGGAAAGGTTTTTCTCTGCCGGCCTCCGTTGTTACTTCAGTATTTCTCTAGGTCTTCTCAAGTATTTTATCTCTGCATACGCAATTCGAGCAGAAAGCTAAGGAAACCTCTATATATCCTCAAAATAACGACTATGCATACGGCCTATGTCTCTTCATCAGTGACTAGGACACCTGTCCATAGACACACTCATGGGCCTCCCTAATCTGTGGGCCTACCTCTCTATTCCAGTTGCCTTGTGTGCTATTACCATTACTAAGAGCACAGAACACTGTTGTGATGTTGGTGGTACTGGCATTGATTTTAAAGACAAAGAAAACAAGAACAAAAGACGTTCAAGTGCGTAAATATTTGTTGTAAATTCGTGTGGGACTTTACCACATGCTATCAGCAATGATAAATAAAATACTGTGAAAATAGTTTAAAATTTTGAAAACTTCACAAAAAGGAATTGAAATTTTAAGCACAGAAAACACCGGGTTCGTTTGATGAATTGCGTAGGTGGTCATAACCTTTAAGTGGGCGTAACGTGTTTGTCGCCTTCATGATGCCGAACATTTGATAATGTGCTTCGGGTATACTAATACAATAACTTGAGGAACAGAGATATAATAACACTGACACTGACAATAGTGTGTTTTTATTGCACATAAAGAGTAAGCAAGGAATGTTTTTAACTAGGGCTTGGAAAGGAAGATGTTCAAGCTGGAATCCTACATCACCCCAATATTACTCAGCTATGTGGATAAATACATTAAGAACTTTCGCCCACAGGACTCTCAGGTAGATATTAATAGTTAATGCCGATTGACTTGTTAGTAACCTCAGAACCATACGTAGTCCATTTACGTAAAATGTTTATTGGCTTTGTCACAGTCAATTCCTCTCAAGTGTATTGTATAGCATCTTGTTCTTTTGATCCTAGAATCAGCCGGGCTCAAGGATGCAGAATACGTCATACAACCATGCAATTTTTTCCCAACACCTAAACACAATCATTATAATAGGTTTAAAACTAGTAGTGTAAAGAATTTATAGTATAGCATTCCCATATGCTGTAAAGAGAGTGTGCAAGCAAGAACGTTCTCAATTCCTTTTTAAATCTTAAACAGTCTTTTGGATTGCACAGTAATTTTAAAGCTAAAGGAAGACCATTATATATTTGTATGGCGGAGCAGCAGGGACCTTTCTGATAAATGTACAAGGAGTTACATGGTCTGTGTAAATCATTTTTGTGTCTAGTGCTGTGGCTATGTACAAGAGAATTGAATTTTAAGATATTGTAGTTATCAACCACATAACACATAAGTGAAAAAAATGTATTGACTTGTGAGTGTTAGAATATCCATCTTCTTAAATAAGGGTCTGCATGATTGATGGGTTCCAGCACCACTTAAAATTCGTAGTGCTCTCTTCTGTAAGCCAAAGATCCTCCCACTTTGTACTGAATAACACCAGAAAATAATACCATAGCTCATGACGGAATGGAAATAAGCAAAGTATAATGCTCTCAGAGCATTTTGATGTAGCTAGTCATACATGGATCTCAAGGGGCCAAACAAGCTGAGCTGAGTGCAAATGACGATGCAGTGACATAGTATTATAACGAGTAAAATTGAAGGTTTATAATTGATGAGAATAAGTGTAATTGAATCACCAGTTTTAAGGGAATAATTCCAAAAACATGTTTTTTGGGAAATTGAAAAAAGCTTACTAGTGTGTTTATTTTTAGTTCAACGTAATTTTACCTTATGTAAGAAAATATTTATCTGTTTATTAGGAAAGATGTTGGTATGCTAGCAGTTACTTTAATTTACTTCTAACCCAGTAATTAGGACTATAAATAATAAGATTTAATTCCCTCCTAAAACTGTTAACATTTTTATTATCATGAAAGAACAATAAGTATAAAAATTACATATATTTGAAATTACAATTACAAGTACTTTTACACTAGTTTAAATGAACATACATGAATAGCATTACAAACAGAAATTATCAAGAACATATACTTATCTATACAATATGTTGCATTACGTTTTCACAAAATGTACTCTTCAAACCCCTTCTTCACTTTGTGTTTCTGATTCTTCTATTAGCCATTTCAAAACTTCGTCGTGAAACACTTTCTTGTCATGAGGAATATATGCAATGATTTTTCTGATGTCATCCATTTTCAACCTGGTAGTAGGAATTTTACTGTTGTAGGTTTTGGATGTTGGTAGTTCAGGATGCATTCCTGTTTTCAAAAGCAGGAAGCTTTCTTTCACTAATCCATCTATGTATTCTGAGGTTATTACATATCCTTTAGGGGGTGATGAATATTCAAAGTGTCTGTATTTCGAAACTTGAAACTTATTTACATACTTGCTTACAAACTTTATGGTTCTGTTATAAAACTGTGGCCACCATCCTTTGAAGTCAAGCACTTCATCTGAAGTAACCTTTGATATTAAAAATCCTGATCTTTTAGAAGTTTTAATCATTTCCTCATACTTGTCAGGAGTATAAATCCTGTCCTTGCTTCTGATCTTCCGTTTGGCTACTCCAAAGTTATGGTCACACTGTAAAAATGAGTGGCCACGCATAGGAAGATACTGATAGATTTTCTTGAAGTGTCCTGTCAAAACCAGAGGAAGTAAATGTCTCACCATTGTGTTGTTCCTGTTTTGGCCTCCGTAGGCGTCACTGAACACATGAAGCCCTGTGATAACTGGATCCATCTTCTGAATACTCATCCACAAGAAGCTGCAAACCTCATCTGGTCCTCGCTTTGCCTCTCCTTTATGGTAGGTGTAGAACTCGGTGGAATTTGTTTTTATGTCATGCACACAAAATACTTACATCCAAAGTTTTCTTAAGTAGAACAGCTCTTGAACTAGCAATTTTGTAAGTGGGAGGTTATGCATGAAGTCAAATACAATCGCTCCCACTGTACCATTTTCCTTACATCAGCTTATCACTTCCTGTTGTTTCTTGTAAAACTTTTTAACTCAGCGTAAATGTATCATTTTTTCTGCCACTGCCACGCATTTAGAATTTTCGTTTAAGAAGGGGACCTGATTTTCATTTCAAGTTCCTCGCAAGTTGAACAAACATCAATTTGGGGCCTTCCAAATCTGTATCCAAATTATGATGGAGAAATAGAGGCTATATACATTGCTCTCCGACAATTATTAAATATCCATTTAACAAGGCAGTAATTCTTTCAGATTCTAAAGCTGCAATTCAGGGAATATGTTCAAATACTACAAAGAAGTCAACAAAAATTAGAGAATGCTACAAAATGTTAACACAACTCCAAAAAGTTAATAAGACTGTTCATCTCCAATGGATTCCAGCACACTGTGGAGTCATGGGGAACGAAGCTGCAGACTCACTTGCAAAGAAAGGCACAACAATAAAACAGAAGTCTAAATTCAATTTCTCATATTCCTCAATAAAACGCTTGATCATAAAAAATTTTTGTCATTCATATCTACAAGAAATAGAAACAAATGCCAAAGATAAAAAATGGATTACACTACTTTCCAACCCAGATATAATCCCCCAGAGACCAAGGAAAACAGCTGTTGCAGCCTTCCGACTATTGACAAATCATGACTGCTTGCCAAGTCATCTCTACAGAATAGGTATCTCAGCCTCATCAATATGTGTCCTGTGTAACGATCCAGCAGAAATGAACGAAGACCACTTGAAGACCTGTGAAGCATTAAGATCAGAAGAAACTACAGTTCAAAAGTATTGGAGAGCACGAATGCTAATGGCTTCATTGCCAGATGCAAGGCACTAGAAAACAACAACAACAATCTGTATCCATGATTTTCATTATAATATTGACGATAGAAATCGTACTTAACAATATTAGCAAGGTCAGGATGCTTGTCATCACAGAATAGTTCATGCATTATTTTAACATTAAGATCTGTTAAATAAGGAAAATTGAAGCTATTAACAGTGAAGCAACAAGATTCTAAAGTAAGAACAAATTAGAAACTAAAAACTTCACTTATCTTAGTATTATTTGCTGACCCTGGGTTTCAAGCTATGTCCAGCTCATTCTCAAAGCCATATAAACAAATTCATTACCAAGCTACAATCTTTTATTTTTTCCTGAAAAACAAATACTCTTATTCAATGTTTATTTACCAATCTCTGAAAACAAAAATTTATAAATACAATCTATAGATGGTAATTCGAAGTTCATGACACGGTTCCTGTTTTTTAAAATAAAATTTTTTCCCCAAACCATTAAATCTATAGGATTACTTAATTGCTTTAATAATTTAATTTCTGAATTAATTTCATGATTAAATGACCAAAAATGATCTGCCACAGCTGATTTATCAGTTTGTTTATATTTAATATAAATCTAAATTCTATTCCCATAGAACCCAAAAGTATTTTAATAGGTGATTTTAATGCACACTCCCCTAGGTGGGGCTACAGAGATATAAATTCAGCAGGAAGAGTCATAGAAGACCTATTAAACTTGTCAACAATGGAATTAATATTTAATCCAAATGATCCACCCACTTACCTTCATTATAATGGTTCGGGTACAAATCCTGACCTTCTGATGGTGTCATCTGACATAATTGACAATACAAAAACAGAAATAATAGAAGACCCAGGTTCAGGCCACAGAATCACCATAAACTCCATAAGAGGTCTAATAAATAAAAGTAACAAACCAAAAGTTAAAACTTCTTGGAATTTTAAAAAAGCAGATTGGTCCAGTTTCCAAAATGAGATAGAAGGGAAGTGTAATATACTGTTAGAATCAGAGTTCAAGTCAACAGATGAAATGAATAAAAAAATTTGTGAAATATTATTGACAGCAGCCAAAACACATATCCCCAAAGGAAAGTTAAAGAAATATAGCTACTTTTGGTCTCCATCTTTATCTAAGTTAAAACACGAAAGAAATATAGCAAGAGTCAAAGCCGAAAGCACCAAGTGTCCAGAAGATGTACAAAACTGGAGAAGAAAAGCAGCCATTTTTAAGAAAGAATTAATTACAGCAAAATGGGCCAGTTTCACAAATTTTGTAGAACATATGGACTAAAGGAAAGATGGAAATAAAATATACAAATTCCTTAATAAAACAAAATTATCAAAAAATACAACTGAACCATTAAAATATAATAACAAAAGCTTAACTACAGATAGGGAAATAGCAGAATCCCTTAACAAGTTTTATGCTCAGTCACAAAGAATACCCCAAGCGTATAAAAAACAAGATAAGGCTATCCAAAAAACTATCAGAGAAACTAGTAAGCCAAAAGGTATACGAAATGATATTTTTATTCAGGATTTTAATGAAACAGGACTGGATTTAGCAATAGAACAATTACAGAACAAAAAATCTCCTGGACCTGACAAGATCCACCCAGAGTTTATTAAACACCTTGGCAGGAAAGGAAAAGAAATCCTACTTAAACTGTATAACACGTGTTGGAGAATGACTGTACCTTCCGACTGGAAAAAAGCCATTATCATCCCGATTTTAAAGAAAAACAAACCCTCAAACAATATTAATAGTTTCAGACCAATATCTTTGACCAGTGTTATTGCAAAAGTGATGGAAAGAATGGTGGCATCTAGACTTAACTGGTTCCTAGAATATTACAACTTAATTAATAGTTCACAGACCGGCTTCAGACAGAATCATAGTACAAGTGAAAATGTACTCCTCCTAAGCCAAGACATCAAGGAAGCTTTCAATAGAAAGGAGGATACCTTGGCAGTATTCATTGATTTTAAATCAGCATATGACTCAGTCTGGAGAAATAAATTAGTTGAGAAGTTGCAATCAATAGGTGTGAAAAGTAACATGCTTAAGTGGATAACTCAGTTTATTTCACAAAGATTTTGTGCCACAAAATATAATACATACATTTCCAAATATAAACAAACACACCAAGGACTTCCACAAGGTGCTGTTCTGAGCACAACACTCTTTAACATATATATAAATGACCTTCCATTAATAATAAAAACTTTAGAAACCAAAATTGCTTTATTTGCTGACGATGTAGTCATTTGGACTTCAGGCTCTTCAAAAAAACCTGAATTAATTAAAGACAGAACAGAAACAGCCCTAAACAAAGTACATGAATGGAGCTCCAAAAACCTCATGACTATCAATGTGGAAAAAACAAATTATGAATTATTTACACTAAAATACAAACCAGTTAATATTAGCATAAATTATAATGGTAAACCACTCAAAGCAGTTGATGATGCCAAATACTTAGGCATCACTTTCGACAGAAAGCTAAGTTGGAAAAAACATATAACAAACATCTCAGAAAAGGTTGAAACGAAATTGCAAATCCTGAAAAGGTTAGCTGGTGCTAAATGGGGCTGCTCAAGGAGAGTCCTTAACACAACATACAAATTGTATGTTAAACCAAACCTCTTGTACTGTTCTGAAGCTTTAATAACAGCACAAATGCTAACATCAATAAACTTGAACAAATACAAAATCAGGCTCTTCGCCTAATCACTGGAGCAGTTAAATCCACACCTATTGATGCCATGCTTGCCTTAACACGGACCCCATCAATAACAACAAAAATAGAAGAACAAGCATTGCTCCAACACGAGAAAATGTTACGACTGCCAAACTCTAAATGGACAGAAGAGAACCTCCCCCCTTCAATCCTTAAAACTCATAGTAGTTTCCTAGAAAAGGTAACACAAATTAAATCCAAATTGAACATTCCTAACACCAGAGAAAATCTACTTATAAGAGAAAATCCATTGGAATTATTGCTACCTACCTTCAATTTGGAATTAATAGAGGAAATAAGTAAACCAGACACACCAAAAGAAATACAAAAACTTCTAGCTCTGGAAACAATCAATACTAGATATCCCACAGAAGAATGGCTGCACATATATACTGATGGATCCTCCAAGGAAAACCTTACTGGAGCTGGAGTTACATGTTCACATTTTTCCTTTTATCATTCTGTTGGCAGAGACACAACAAATTATGATGGAGAAATAGAGGCTATATACATTGCTCTCCGACAATTATTAAATCTTCCCTTAAATAAATTTAACAAGGCAGTAATTCTTTCAGATTCTAAAGCTGCAATTCAGGGAATATGTTCAAACACTACAAAGAAATATAACTAGGAGTTATTTCCGGGCTGTTATGCCGTGGTCTGCTGGAGTTGAAGAACCCAGACGTTTCGTCCACATCTGCGGCGGACATCTTCAGTGGCGCGGTCGTAATCTCCTCGGAGAAGTTAGCGTAGCGTCTGAGGTGTGGACTGTCAGAGCTGCGGTATTTATCCTTCTAGTGGCCTCCGCTGATTGGCTCGGGCGGCGCACGGCCGGTGGGAGGGGGCGGGCTTCGCTCAAGGTGTTGCCTCCTGATTGGATCACTTCAGTTTCTGCTGTTTTATGTCGTTTCTTGCCTTCAATGACAGGATACCAGTTGCTGTTTAGTTTCAAAACTTCTTCTTTCTTGTTGAAATTGTTGGGATGTTTATATATTTCAATGGCTTCGCGCTGTAACCGGGCATGGTAGTGTGTTGTGGATGAAAGGATGTTTGTGTCCTGGAACTTAATTATGTGTTCTCCCTCCGCTTCAATGGCGTGTTGGGCAACTGCGGACTTATCTGTTTGGGCCAGGCGGCAGCTTCTTTTATGTTCGGTGAGTCTTGTGTTGATACTGCGTTGAGTAGTTCCGATGTAAACTGATCCGCAGGAACAGGGAATACGGTAAACACCGGCTGATGACAAGGGGTCCCGGGGGTCTTTAGCAGAGCGTAATAGGCTGTTCAGTTGCCTGGTGGGCTTGAAGACAGTCTTGATACTGTGCCGTTGTAGTATGTGTTGAATACGGTCGGTGACATTCTGGAAATATGGCAGGAAAACTATACCGTTATGTTTGGGCTTGTTTGTTTTTTTTTTTTTTTTTGTGAGGCAGGTTTCGGCTTGGCAGGGCGGCAGGCTCTTTTGACCTCTTGAATAGAATATCCATTAGAAAGTAAGGCTTTCTCAAGGTGACAGAGTTCTTGTTGTAATAAGTGTGGCCCTGCCAAGCCGAAACCTGCCTCACAAAAAAAAAACAAACAAGCCCAAACATAACGGTATAGTTTTCCTGCCATATTTCCAGAATGTCACCGACCGTATTCAACACATACTACAACGGCACAGTATCAAGACTGTCTTCAAGCCCACCAGGCAACTGAACAGCCTATTACGCTCTGCTAAAGACCCCCGGGACCCCTTGTCATCAGCCGGTGTTTACCGTATTCCCTGTTCCTGCGGATCGGTTTACATCGGAACTACTCAACGCAGTATCAACACAAGACTCACCGAACATAAAAGAAGCTGCCGCCTGGCCCAAACAGATAAGTCCGCAGTTGCCCAACATGCCATTGAAGCGGAGGGAGAACACATAATTAAGTTCCAGGACACAAACATCCTTTCATCCACAACACACTACCATGCCCGGTTACAGCGCGAAGCCATTGAAATATATAAACATCCCAACAATTTCAACAAGAAAGAAGAAGTTTTGAAACTAAACAGCAACTGGTATCCTGTCATTGAAGGCAAGAAACGACATAAAACAGCAGAAACTGAAGTGATCCAATCAGGAGGCAACACCTTGAGCGAAGCCCGCCCCCTCCCACCGGCCGTGCGCCGCCCGAGCCAATCAGCGGAGGCCACTAGAAGGATAAATACCGCAGCTCTGACAGTCCACACCTCAGACGCTACGCTAACTTCTCCGAGGAGATTACGACCGCGCCACTGAAGATGTCCGCCGCAGATGTGGACGAAACGTCTGGGTTCTTCAACTCCAGCAGACCACGGCATAACAGCCCGGAAATAACTCCTAGTTATACTGACTCCGGCCGTGAAAGCCTTCGCTCTCTTACTACAAAGAAGTCAACAAAAATTAGAGAATGCTACAAAATGTTAACACAACTCCAGAAAGTTAATAAGACTGTTCATCTCCAATGGATTCCAGCACACTGTGGAGTCATGGGGAACGAAGCTGCAGACTCACTTGCAAAGAAAGGCACAACAATAAAACAAAAGTCTAAATTCAATTTCTCATATTCCTCAATAAAACGCTTGATCATTAAAAATTTTTGTCATTCATACCTACAAGAAATAGAAACAAATGCCAAAGATAAAAAATGGATTACACTACTTTCCAATCCAGATATAATCCCCCAGAGACCAAGGAAAACAGCTGTTGCAGCCTTCCGACTATTGACAAATCATGACTGCTTGCCAAGTCATCTCTACAGAATAGGTATCTCAGCCTCACCAATATGTGTCCTGTGTAACGATCCAGCAGAAATGAATGAAGAACACTTGAAGACCTGTGAAGCATTAAGATCAGAAGAAACTACAGTTCAAAAGTATTGGAAAGCACGAATGCTAATGGCTTCATTGCCAGATGCAAGCCACTAGAAAACAACAACATATTTAATATTTCTAAAATGTTCTTTTATTCTGGTTTCTAGATGACGTTTAGTTTTACCAATATAAACTTTATCATAATCTAAACAGCTAAATTGATAAATGCCAGATTTTTTATAATTTGGTATTTTATCTTTTTTTGAAAAATTAAGTAAATTTTGTATATTAAATTTATTTTGAGGGACCTAATTTATTCCATATTCTTTAAAAATCCTTGTAAATTTTTTATTAGCCCATGGATGGTAAGTAAGCTTTTTAAAAATATAATTATCTTTTATTTTTTTGAAGGTAGGAACTTCTTTGATAGCTTTTTGATACTTAAATTCCTCTATCCTTTTATGTATAAAATCTGTATTAAAACCGTTAAATACTGAGTGTTAATGTGTTTATATTCTATGTCAAATTCATCTTTATTAAGGGGTATATTTATTAACCTGTAAATTAAACTATTAAAAACTTTTATATTTTATGTAATTATCAGTGTGAGTAGATTTTCTGCAAATACCAAATTTCAATTTATTGTTATGTCTTTTAATTTTTAAGTCCAGAAATGAAAGGAATCCATTATTCTTGGTTTCCAAAGTTATATCAATCCCACCAGAAATGTGTCTTGCTCATTTTTTGGCCGTCCAGAATAAACCATATCTAAAAATAACTTCTTCGCTTCTGTTGAAAACTTACGAGTACATTTCTCTTTGCACAAACAATGTAGCTGTGAATTTGATTTGGCTGGGACAGTTTTTGCTGTTGCAGTACTAACATATTCCCTGCCGAGAAGTCGACCTCTTTTCCAAATTCATTTTTATACAGATGCGTGTTTTTAACTCCCTTCTTCTTCCTGTTTAAATTTCCAATGACATTTGCACAATCTTCATCACTGGAACTAGACATTTTTGAACAGCCTCACTTATGGGTGTTTCTCACAAGAATGGTGCAGTAATACACTTCTCTTTATTGTAACAGCTGTGAAACTGCGCTTTCAGACTCTTAGTATTTAGTGCCATCAATGGACAGAGAGATTAGGCTGAAGAAGGAAATGAATCCGGAAGTTGTTCCTTTGTTCAAACTAACGAATATTAGTCGGGCTTATAAAATCGTTATATGGTTTTCATTTCCTTCTTTCTCCTGACACATGCCTCTAGGCGCATAGATATGATTTTTAACAGAAACTCATTTTTCAAATTTTGGTTCTTATTCCCTTCTTCAAACTGGTGACTCAATTTTGTACCAAAACATAATGAAATAAATTGCACCCATCATGTCAGCATCAATTTCTCCCAAGTGCAAGTGACAATGCAGTGACATAGTATTGTAATGAGTAAAACTGAAGGTTTATAATTGCTGAGAAAGGTCTAATTTCATACCAAAACAATTAAATAAGTTGCACTGCAGTGTTCACCATATTATTTGCTTCAAAACTGCTCAGTGTAAACCTTTCTATTTATCAGTAGATTGGTATAAAGGCAAATATACTTGATGCTTAAAACTTTATTTTCCGCTTTTAAAAGGGTTACAAGGTTTTAAGAACACAATAGAGTAAACATCATCAGTTATTGTAGAAGGCTTTATGGCAGCAAGTTAAAATGTTTGTTTAGAACTCCTTCCCCTTTCTGTAGCACGGTGCATCATCGTTCAGCTCTGGGTTAATATTTTGCATCCTTAAGAGGAAACAACAAATTACATCTTTCACATCCCTCCTATATTACACAAACGTGTAAGTAATACTTCTAATGCTCCACATAAAGTATATATGATGATAAATTTGAAATAAAGGCACAAAAGTTTGAAATCTAATGCTTATGTGTAACACAGCAGTCATAAGCACAGGCATCCCAAACGAGAGCTGTGTACAAGTTGTCAACATTGGCACATGAAACACAGCAGGAGGTAATCCATGCTGCCAATGCTTGGGAGTGCAGCCATGTGCAAGGAAAAAAAAAAAAACAGATATGAAACAGGGTTTCATTGGGTGCATTGAGTTAAGGTTGCAGTTTATGGGTTAGCATTTACAGCTTTCGGTTTATGATTTAGGTTTTAGATTTTGGGGTTTGGGATATAGTGTTTAAGTTTTAGGTATTATGTGTTGGAGATTAGAGGCTAGGTTGTAGGTTTTATGTGTACAGGGTAGCAGACATTCTTACCTTTTATTCTGGTGGTGGATACAGAGTAGCTGGTGCGTTTAGGAAGTGATACATTCACATTTTTCTGGAATGAGCATATTTGAGAATGTGCACTGGCAAGTAACCTATAAAATGCTCCTTCCTCCGTTTGAAGCAGCAAATGGAGTACTTCACAGATTCCCATTTGTTTTCTATGATATTTGTGTGTACATGAATTCCTAGCTCTCCTATATCCTCAGATTTTCATAGTGGGTATACCCACTCCTCCCAGTAGATACAAATTCCACGTAATGGTTAACGTTTAGGTGAAGAAAGTTCACATTATCCTGAGTGTCATAGGCCTTCCAGCAGTCACTGATTATTATTCTTCCAGGCTATATCCATTTGTGAATTACTTATGCAAGTGTTTCCTGGTTCCTCTGTTCTTCTGGTACTAGAAAAAAAAACTTGCTTTTATCCCCATGCTCCACACTACCAAACACCCAGTGTCCTTCTATAAGGTGTGTCCTGTTGTACTTTCTGTGCCCACATTTAGATCCATCAATTTCCACAATTTTATTCTTGTCACCTTTGGTGTGTATCATCCAGTTTACACATACTTGCAGTTGAACATTGAGCAATCCACAACTGTCCTGCTACATTGTAATTCCTCCGCTATAGTAGTTTGACTGGATGGGGGAGCAACAGCCAGTACAGGCAGATAAACATCACTTTTTGAATGCTCAGTTTGCTGTCCTCAATGAAGGTATTCACCCAAACAGATTTTGTGAATGCTCTGTGCCCACCACATGCGCGTGAAGAAAAGAATCCTGAACTCCAAAATTTGATAGTTGCCTGGTTTCCACATGTATCGCATCTAATGGATCTTCTTAGTACACCGCGCTACATTAATAGTTTCACCAACACTGTATGTTTTCCCCAAAATAAGCTGAAAAATGTTATTTAGTGTTCACACTTGTTGTGCACCATTTTCCTACAAACTTATACACTTTACGGTTATTCCCTACAAATTCCACCATCTCTTGCCAAATTGTCCTACTTTCACTGCCTTCTCGTATGTTGGCAACACACATTTTGCAAAATTTGCCTCCTCCTGTTGGCATCTGTTTACTTTTTTTCCTTTCAATACGGCACCCACATAGTCAGTTCTTATTTTACATTCATTATTAGAAATATGTTTGTGGAATGTTCCTAAGTGTTCTTTATAAGTGTTGTACCCTATTTACGTGCCTTTTTAATAAGGGAATGATGTGAATGGCTAAATTTGTTTGACACGAAATATTAACCCAGTTCTGAATTTACTGAAAATCAGTAGGAGGCTTAGCAAAAGTGGCAAGAGAGAAAAGACATGCTTTGCAGAACACATTGATTGTGATTATTAAAAAAGTGACAATGTTTGGTCATTCCCTTTTGTTGGTGCAGTGGGGCAGGAAATTAAAACTATTAACATTTTGAAAGACAATAAAATGTAAACCCAGCGCGACAGCCCACAAAGGGCCAAGGCCTACCGCCCAGGCGCTGCGTCCCCCACCTCTGTCCACTACAGGTGTCATTGGTGAGGTGCAGTACTGGAGGGTGGGACGTGGTCAGTGCCCCGAGCCCTCCCGGCCAGTTATGCGGTCTTCTCGACCTGGGGCCGCTACTTCTCCATCAAGTAGCTCCTCAATTGGTTCCCCCGGGACCTAACGAGGCTGAGTGCACCCCGTGCCAGACCTCCCAGAGGGGATAAAATCCCCATGCTGGTACCGGGGATCGAACCCGGGTCCTCCGCGCCACAGGCAAGTTTGAAAGACAATAAGCATATTAAAAGTAAAAAGGTAATTTTGCAATTTTTATTTGAGAATTTTGTCATTTTTGACAGGTTTCATTATGGGGAGGAGATGCATCATTCCACAATCTTGACCTTCGATTGGAAGTTCTGGAGCAGGAGCTCCAGCTACCATTCAGTTTTGTAAGTGGTCATATCCATGAACTGCTTATTCATGTACCATGGACTAAGTTGGCTTCAGAACCTATCAGTATTACCATCAACACTATAGGTAAATTTTAGAAATTTTATTAGCAACTGGTTGCACTTGTACTGGAATTACTATAATATGTATGTTTATACAAGGGTTGTCCGTAAAATAAGGTTCCCAAGGATCTGCAGTTGCGAGGAACGCTGTTACAGGAGATCCAGCAACACTGGCGTGTAGCTTGTTTCTCCCTCTCCCTGTACCCCATCCTGCAAGCTGTCTGCGATACTCAGTGTTGGCTTTGGCAGCCGTTAGAAATGGAGCTTCCACTTGCTTCTCCCACCAGGTGTGAATGACGCTTTGTGATATGTTTTTTGTGTGCAAAAAGCCTGCACCGGTGGACATTCATTCCCAACTATGTGAAGTGTGTGGAGAGCAGTGTATGAGTGCACAACACATGCGCAAATGGTGTAGAGAATTCAAAGACAGATGTCCATGATGGCCAGCGTTCTGGATGGCCATTGGTTTCGGTCGAAACGATTGTGAAAGTGGAAGAAGCAATGCTGAAAGATCAAAGGGTGACGGTTCAGGAGATCTGCGAGATGATCTCTGTTGTCAGCAAGACCTTCTTCTCCTCCTCCTCCTCCTCCTCCTCCTCCTCCTCCTCCTCCTCCTCCTCCTCCTCCTCCTTCTTCTTCTTCTTCTTCTTCTTCTTCTTCTTCTTCTTCTTCTTCTTCTTCTTCTTCCTCTTCCTCCTCTTCCTCCTCCTCTTCATGGTTTAGGCTATGCAGCCTGTTCTGGCAAAGTCATCAGTGGAGTCCATCTTCTGCAAGGTCGGCCAACATCTCATGCTCCTCTTGGGCTATATAGTAAGGTCCTCTTAGGTATCCTTTCTTCACTCATCCTCATGTTCCGTCCATTTCTTGTTATTTGTTTTATCTTCTAATTTATATATATTTAGTTCTTCTCTTATTAACTCATTTCGTATTCTATCTGCTCTTGTGCATCCTTTCACATTCCACAGAAATAACATTTCCGCTGCTTGTATCCTACTACTATCCTTTGATTTTATTACCCAACTTTTGCTTCCATGTAGCAAGGAAGGAACAGCCAATGTTTTATATAATGTAAGTTAAGAGTCTTTTCTTGTTTTCCGACCTAAAGTTCTTTTAATGATTCCACGTATAGCCTGGAATTTATATATTTTGTTTTCTATATCTTTATCTTCTTTGTATGTAATATCACACCCTAAATACTTAAAGTGTGTTACTTGTTCCACTGTAATTTTCCAAAACAATTTTAGTTCTTATTCCATATTTACCTATGAATGCCATTGCTTTTGATTTAATTACTGATATTTTGCAGTTATATCTATTGGCCACCACTTGGAACTTATAAACCAACATTTGTAGATCTCTTTCAGATTCTGTCTTTAGTAAGACATTGTCTGCAAATAACAGGGCATGACCGATCATTGAAGGTATACCAAGTTGGGTGGAGCATGCTCATGAAGGGAGTGCATTTCCATCAGGACAACTCTCGTTCACACATTGCCCATGTGACAATCAATCTCATCAGCAAATTTGGGGATACTGTCAAACACCCTCCTTACAGCCCAACTTAGCCCCAAGTGACTACCATCTCTTCCCTGACTTGAAGAAACACCTGGGTGGGACGCATTTCAAAACTGGAGAGGAACTGAAAGAAACTGTTTTAAGCTATCTTCCCCGAGAGAGTTCTACGATGCAGGCATACAAAAGATTGTGCACCACATGCAAAAATACATTGGTCAGGACAGTGATTATGTTGAAAAATAGGAAAAACTCTTACGCATTCCAAAAATGTGTTATTCAATGTCAATAAATGTGTGTTTTTATCGTGAAAAAATTGGAAACCTTATTTTACGGACAACCCTCATATAACCTTTCACTTACTTAGCATAGAAGAAAGCTACTTTCCAATAAAAAGCTCAATATCAAGATTTATTTTATTTATTCTTTTCTTTGTTTTTTCTGTGTATCAAGATTACACTGAAAATATGTATTTTGAGGCATCCTGAATCAATAAGAATAATTTTTAGATTATGTGGATATTTTTGAGGGATATATGTATACTTATTGCGATGTTGGCCGCGGCGTACAACAAATGATGGTCGGGGTCAAGCTACCTCACACCACATACCAGGCTCAGCACATATCAAAGGTGTTCAAGGTCAAGGTGCCCCACACCACTCCTGTGAGCAAACACGTGACAACAGTGAGTGAGTGAGTAGGGTTTAAGGGCTCGTCGACAGCTAGATCATTAGAGCACCATCGTGTCAACAGTCAGAGCAGCAGAACCAAAAGGAGTTTCCAAGTTTGTTCGTGAATCTTCTGGCTACTGGTAAGTTCCAGAAATGGTGAAGTTTGAGAAAGGTCTACATGTTACATCAGACTCACTACATAAGGAGGCAAGGCAGCGAGAGAAGAAAACAGTTGTGAGTTGCAATATCACAAATGGCTGAAGACTGTGTTAGTGACAGTAAAAGAGAACTGTGTTGTGCATTCAGTTTTGGAAGAAAATAAAGTGAGAAAAAAATAATTGGACAGGACTTTTGTAGTTTTGTCACAAGTTGTCAGAAGTGGGATTTGTCAAATTGTCACAATATATTGTGATGCTGACCACAATTGCACACCGTAAAGACTCATGGTTAAATTTCTTCACACTGCTTGGCAGCCAGATGCATCAAATGGAGAGCCAAGCTCAAGCTATCTCACACCACTTGCTGCAAGTAAAAACCCAACAATGAGCGTGGCAGATGAGAACATTCCAGAAGCTTTGACTGCCGACTTGTTCGTGGAAGCATCAAGAAAGAGGTGAATTTCCAGAAAAATCCATGCTGTGTTATTTGCACCTATAAAAAGCTTGCAGGATGGCAAGAGAGGAGAGTTTTGTTAGACAAATGAGTGGAGTTGTAAGTGTTGAACGAGAGAGCTGTTGGGAAGCACTACATGTATGTGTATGGTCGTCATTGTAAGAGAACTGTATGTGTCGACAGAGATGTTTGGGACATTGATATGTCACGTCAAAGTTATTGTGAGAAGCAATTTCAGTGAGTGTGATCATTGAAGCCAACAATTTGTTAGACAGAGAGGACTGAAAGGCAGAAAAGTGTGTGTTAAGGTTATGAGAGGACTGTAAAGCTGTGAGTTGCAAGTTCATGAAGAACTATGTACTGTGCTATAAAAAAACAGCTGCATTTTGTGCTTCAGTTTTAACAGAGCAATAAAGTGATAGAAAAGTAACTGGACTTTAAGTATGTTTAGTTCTTTCAGACTTTCAGGCCTACAAGCCTGAAAGAATTAAACATGCCTAATAGTCAGGACACCGGCCATGAAAGCCTAAGTTTGTACATTAACTGGACTTTGTTGTCATTTTGTCACAAAATATATACATATTTGTGTTAAATAAAATAGATGAATATCCGGAAAGTTTAAAATTTGAAAACGCAATTATCTAAGTAAACTTTACATTTCTCTTGCATAAATAACCCATTAATGCCCAGCAATCTATTTATAGACTGTGACAGATATTTTGTTATTTAGTTTACATGCATTCTCAAGAGTTATTTTGACCATGTACGTCATATTGATGTTTTCTGATTATATGAGCACATTATTGTCTCTTAAAAACTAGAATATTGTATATTTTATTAATTTACAATAGCAAGGTGCAAATGACTGTAGTGCCTGTGAAAACATATTAATGTTTTTTTCCTCCCAGTTTTCTGTAATACAATAAACTGTCGATAAAGGTTCATGTCACATGTCACATTGCTGTAAGCATTTCTAATGCTGAAAATATGAGCCTAGAAACAAGTGATCTATTTGTAGACCGCTGGGCAAATGTTTTTCTCACATCAGTCCATTGAAACCCTCGCATGATGCAATAGCTAGCGACATTGCTGTTGCAATAGACATGCAACAAGTGCTTCCAACACCAAAATAAATTCTGGAATACAATTTTATAACAGGGAGTTATGGACTAATAATTTTGGTATCCATAATGTAAAGTACAGAACAGCTTCAATATATCTTTGGGATGAAAGTATTGGAAAGCGAGGCTCTGCTGAAATTTCAAGCTGCCTCATGCACTAATTTGAAAGTGTAATATCACCAGAAGTGGTTATTATGTGTTTTCAGTGATAACTGCAGTGGGCAGAATAAAAAGTTGAACATGGTTTTAGCCTGTCTTAGGTACATCCATGCAGGCCTTTTCTCAAAAATTGAACATGTCTTCATTGTTTCCAACCACTCTTATCTTCCTTGTGATTGTGATTTTGGGAATATAGAATTGTATCTTAGGAGAAGAGAAGATCTTACTAAGGATCATCATTTTAATTTTTCGACAGTTAGCCTACCGAAAAAGTACATCAAACCTGTAATTATTCTACCAGAAACGCTTACTCACTTCTTTCTTACATTCCTCCAAATCATCATGCATACTTCAATAGTATATTTACTGATCAAGAAAACATGGATCACACACCAGAGGGAGGAGAAGAGGCAGCAGCAGATGATGATACTTTACTAACATACTCTAGTTTCTCGCAGCACAGCACAACTTGGACCAGTGTTTAATCATCCTTTGTGAGCTAAACATTATACTTTTTGTTTACTTATTTCTATATATACTATTTAGAAGTATTACTTGTTAGTATTTAGTATTAGAACAAATATTTACTAATATTAGTTAAGTATTTCTTGTAAAATACTGATTATACAAGTAAACAGTTTTGGCTATAACATGCATGAAAGTATACCTTATTTAAATTATAATGTTGATGAAATTAACATTCAGAAATCTTAAACATCTGTCATATAACATTTTACATTGATAATTAACAGTATTAATGCAATAATGCATTCTGAGCACTTTCGAATGTCTTTTTAGATGATTTTAATATATACTGCATAGTGAAACTTTAATCACATTTTTCTCAAGACTAGCTTTTGGCACATATTCCTTTGCTATTCTAAGGGCCTCAATTCTTGAACCTCCCATGGGGAGTCAATACCTGCACTAGGAAATAATCAATCTGGCAATCTTTATATTGCAGCCACAATCTCACTTCTGGAATTGTCCTAATATAGTAGTTTCATCTCATTTTACTTTACATTCTTTAATAGTTTGATCTCTGATCTTTTCTTGACCCTCACTGGAATTATTTACATTTGAGATACTAATAAGCTGTCTTTCTTTCACCAATAAATTGATTGGAATGGCCCCTATTTGGTGCCTTATTTGAAACTGTTTTGTAAGCACATATCATTCTCAATAATACTTTCCTTTGCACTCTCTCCATCTATTTTGCATACTTCTTTTTCTTTAAAGCAGTATGCCATTATTGGTGCAGCATATAACATGATTAAATATACTACAACCACATAACATTTGCTGTTTAATGAAGGCATGAGAATGATTAGTGGATAAAGCCCACTTTTTATGAAATTGACTTATGAGCACAAAATACAATTAGAATGCATGTTCCATCTAGTGGTATGGGAATGGTATTAAATACTTCATATGGAATGCACTAGATGGCTCTGGAGGTTATCGCTTCAAAGATTTCCACTTTTCATTGTGGAGAAGCGGACAAAGACAAGTCATATCTGGTTCTCACTCTGAATGTGATAGGTATAACGTTGTATCTCAACAGTGACAAGTGGGAGATCAGAGTAAGAATCTTCTAATGGTGGTGTCACTCTAGATGCATGTGGAAAATTTGACAAAATAATACAATGCTTCGGAATGTGGGATTCATTCTTGCCATGTGACAGGATGTTTGGACTTATTGAGAAATTAAAGAGGAAAAAAAAGTGTGTCATAATTCCAGATGATTGGTATTCTCTAGTAAGGAGTACCTCATGGACATATGAAGTTGTCATTGTGACTCAATGCCTTATTAGAGATTTAAATACCCATTTGGCACCGTTTTTTTTAAGAAAACTACAAAAAATGATAAACCATTTACAATATCAATTTAAATCTTCAGGTGATAGTATTTCAGTGCCTGAAACACACGACATGTTTGCAATTTATAACTTTGCTGCTGTGAAGAAAGGAATGCATGCTAATGAAATTAATTTGAATTTAGCTACAATTCACCATTGTTGATATATCAGAATGAACTAGATGATATCATGAAGTTTATTCCTCCAGTGAATGAGCAGTGTATGACCATATTTGAAAACTTGGTGTAGATAATGAAAAAGAGTAAGTGAAATTACAAACTTGTGTATTAATGTGATGACTTTATTTTTTCTAATTAATTAGATAATTTTTACCATAAAGTTACATTATTAGTATTTGATCATATTAAATTCAGACAATTGATGTTTCCGTTCACATATTAGTAGTGTTGTTTTGAAAAAAAGATCATCAGTTTGAGGGCAAGAACTGGATAAATCCATTACCATTTTTTGTTAATAAACCATTTAAGGTTGCATTAATATTTACTTTGCTAGTATAAAATGTTAAAAGGTATTTGCAACATTTCAGTGGCTAAACAAAGTTTACTAAATGGTGCAATAAAACAATTAAAATAGTTTTTCTTGATTTTCTCAGAAGCAATGTATTGGTCTATATCTCCTTATCATTCACATGCCTTCTGTTGATCATGGTTCACTGATATTTGGCATTATTCTAGCAATTTGAGATGCTTTTTCTTCTGCCTTTTTTGACACAGTTTTTATGTTTTCTGAAAGTGGTATCTCCATCAGTCATGATAACTATCTAATATCCTTTTTTGGGACTATCATGTTTCCCTCAGCATAAAACAAATAATTAAAATGCTTTCCAAGGCTCTTCAGAATAACAACTTCGGTTTTATGTGGTGCTAGCTGTACCTTATTATATGCCATCCACTTGTCAATATATCTTAATGATTCATTGACTATATATTAATTCTACTTCATCTTCAGTGCTAACAACCAGTGGCAAATGTTCTGCAAAAGCAACTTGTAATGCACCTTCTGTTAACTTAAACTTCAGGACCTCATCAAATAGGATATTCCATAAAGTTGGTCCAAAGATGGACCCTTGTGGAACACCCACTGTTATTTCTATCTCATCTTTATCTTTCATTAACTTCCTTCCTGGAAAGTATGATGTTATCACATTTGTTGTATGTGTCAAGATATTTCTTTGCCTAAGAACTATCTAATAGTTTTGCTTATTGTTTATTGAATGTCCTCCATTTTCTATGATCCCTTTCTAATCTGGTCTTTATCATTTCTTGAAAGAGTTTGCTAAAGGTATTCAACAAGCACAATGGCCTATATGCTGGCAACTCTAACAGCGATTTGCCTCCTTTCAATAAGAAAATAACCTTGGCCATCTTCTATCTTTCTGGAAAATTGTGCTTCACTAACAAACTGTTTAACATCCCCAAAATCCAGTTTGTGCTATTTTGACAGCAGTTTTAACTACTGCCGGGTTTATACCTTTGATTCCGGGTGCTTTTCCCATCTTCATTTTATTTGCTAGCTCATTTAGTCTTGGACGTTTTGAGAACATCAGCTAGAAAATCAAGATTAGAAAAGGTCTGAAATGAAACTGTAAAATAAATTATGGGAGCTAAAGAAAATTTGGATATTTCAGATATTGAACAAAAAGGATTATGTTGGTATGTACATGTCTGGAAGGAGTTGCAACAGCGATGAAATCCAGAGATTTGGAAGAAGATATGTGGGAGAACAGAGAGGATTGGCATTTGGGAACTGGAAAACAGCAACAGCTGTTATAATAGTGGAAATAGATTTAGTTCATCTGCTGAGAAGAGTTTGGGATTCATGCTACTAGATCCTATTTCCAATTTATCTTCTCTTAAAGGAAATAACACATTCGCTATCTGCTTTTTTCTTTCACTACTCAATTCATCGGCCATTTTGTTTGCAATCGCCCAGTGACTATTTTATATCTAGCACTCCATATATCATGTTCTAACTCATCACATATATTTTACTATTACATTTAGACTGATATATGAGTCTAGCTAACTCGTCCTATTTCACTTGTACTCTTTCGCTGATTTTTCCGTTTCTTCAGTACCTGGGTCTTTTTCCACAATGTCTAGTCATGATTCTCCTTTTCTGTGTGCTTTACCCCTTTGATCATTTATTCCATTCTTCTGCAAGCACAGTGCTCTGTGATGTCACTGACCAGAGCATCTGTGCTCCATTTCTCCTATGGAATGTGAAAAGAGGAATATGGGAGCAGAGGGAAGGAGGGCAAAATGTCTAGCAGCGATGGACTACGTTTAAGTATATGTGTGCAGTATTCTTTATGGTAATATTTGCACATTATAAAAGGTATATTTTGCTCTGTTGACCTATAGGGAATTAAACATTTAGTACTTACTAATATGTATTTATGACTTTAATAAAACATTGTTTTAATTAGATAATGAATGTTGTTATGCTATTACAAAACCATGTATAGAATGATGAGGGTGGTGGTGGTGGTGGCGGTGGCGGCGGTGGCGATGCCGATGGTGATGGTGATAACAATAACAACAACAATCAGTGAAATATAGTCTTTATATGTAGCTTTATATAACCCGACCAAGGCGAGTGCAGTCCTGCTTCGGAGGGCGCCACTTGTACGTGTTATGGCTTGCCCGCCCTTCTGTACAGTCCTGTTGGCAAAAGGTGAACAATAACAGGTCTCATGTTGGCGTTTTCTCTGTGTGTATAACTGTATTATATGTACATATGTATTATATGACTAGTTCGATAGGGTTCAAGTCCGGGTGAAAAGGTGGTAATCTAAGTACTGTAAAGCCTGCATCTGCGAATAATTTGTCAACGGAGTATGTTTTCTTTGGTCTGTGCTGTTTTGCGTGTATGACAAGTTCCACTTTAGTCATTTCAGGGTCAAACGGTATATTATTGTTCCGTAACCATTGTTGTATTTCTGACTTTAAATTGTTGCTTGAGGGCATTTTATTGTCTTCTTTATTGTGATAAGGGGCATTGTCAATTGCAACAATGCTGTTTTGCGGTAATCCAGGTATCAGTTGGTTTTGAGCCCACTTGGAGTAGTTTTCATAGCTCATTTCGTTATGGTAATCTGATGTCTTGGATTTGGAATCGTAAATGAGGCATGCACCTGGAATAAATCCCATTTCCCAGCCAGCATGCACGATAATAAGACGCTGTCTAGCACTGTCATTTGCATACACTCCTGGAACATCGTCACTTTGCCAACACTTAGAAACTGTGTAATGCGTATGAATCCAGGTTTCATCCATGTATATCACTGGCTTATTTTCCCTGCGTTCATTTCTTCTAAGTGTTCTAAGAAATGATGCTCTTTGAGCCACTATATCAGGACGTTCCCTCAGTACACTCCTTTTATTTTTAAATTTTTTAAATCGAAATCCAATAGATTTCACTATTTTTCTAAGTGTTTCTTTACCCCCCGTGAAGTTAATCTCTTTCTTGCAAAAGTTCAATAATTTTCGCAGCATAGGAAATTTTTTTTTAACCTCGTAATACTCCTGATATTTTCTTCTAATGATGCACTTGTCCATTTCGTCCAAAAGTATTTTATTTCCAGGAGGTTTACCAATCTTACGAGGTGATTTTATTTTGCTCGCCCCACTTTCTTCAAGCCGACCCTCTTTCCTAATCTTGCATACCGTTGTCTTACTGCAGCCAGAAGAAGCGACAGCACGTTCAGTAGCATTTGTAAAAGGTATTTTTTGACCTTCTTTCTTCTCTTCATCACAAAACTTAACAACATTATAAACAACACGCCGAGCTTGCTCGTGAATAACTTTATTTCCTTTACGCTCCATCACTAGCACAATCTCTGTGAACAGTACGCTGCACGCTAATAAATCAGACTGCACAGCATTTCGTGACGTATTTGGGTCGTCATCGCATTAGTTCGCCTGCTTGCCACTTCCCATGCAGGACTGCACTTGCCTTGGTTGGGTTATACATGTCCTTATCTTTTTTGTAAGACATGTATTTGAGTTAACACAAAAGTACATGAATTGTTCGATTTAATGCACAATATTATTTCAGTTGCAAATTGGACAAATTAAACAGCATATGTCTCAATGGTAAGGTATATCAGTATGTTCACTCTGACGTTCTTCAAGAAACTCCTTGAACTGACGATGGCAGAGACCTTTAGATCTGATGGCATTTGTAGTCTTTACAATAACTTCCATGGCATTGTTGTGAGAAACCTTTATACTACACATGCTGATATATGATGCAGTGAATCGGAATAATGTCATGGGAAACATTAACGCGTCCCGGAGAAATATGTTGTAAGTGTTGTTCAGTGTTATTAATTAACTCACCTTTTAAATTAAACATTAAGATGTTTCATTTTATCTCTTAAATGCCCCACCAGTCCACTGTTACTCCCCAAAATGGTGGGTACAAAGCATGGTTGTATCATTTTGCAACAGTCGAATGGTCTCATGATCAGGTTACACTAAGGCATAGGGGTCAAATGTTTCCATGGTTTGTCATGACTACAGGCACGTCAACTATGTTGCATTAGATATATCTATGCAAGCTCATTAGGTAGTTATGTCGCAATACAACTGAAAACTGGGACGGTTGTATCATTTTGCAACACACTTTGCCTTCCTGAGCTGTTCAAGTTTGTTTTTAAGGGTTTGTTTGGAAGGTGAAATTTTGTGATCTTTTAATTGCCACTCAGTGGGTACAGGCACCTAATCATTGTGATCCCAAAAATTGGGCTTAGTTGCATAGTTGTGTTCCTATAACATCAATTTTATTTCTATTTGGTTTATTCTATGGGTGGACTTTAGGTCATGGTATGGCTGATAAACCTGTGAACCCTAACCTGAAACCTGTGACCTGTGAGCTTCATATGTTACCACTTGAGCCACCTCACTTGGTGTTACAGTGTTGTTTAGTCTTTTTGGAAAATTTTAATTTGGTAGGTAATTATATTTCGGGCATCCAAAGAACATTGTGCTACAAATATTTGATATTGAATCTTAAAATTCATTGAATGAAACTTGTACACATTAAATTAAATTGCAATAGGTTTCATCATTTTGTGAATGTTAGTGATTGTAAATTCTTTTATGCAAATTTGAAGTTCTTACTTATAAACTATAGAACCTTTTGTAAAGACTTAGGTTTACCAACAGCATTACCAAATGGTGCAATACAGAATTAGACTCTCTACCAAGAATAAAAGTAGCACAAGAATTATGAAATACTTTGTTGAAATAACACAATGGTAGAGCAGTATTATTAAGGGATGCTTTTGTTTCCAAGAGAAATGTAAGTGGAGAGGGTCATGGTTTCTCAAAGTACAGGAAGTTTTGCAACTGATGCAGATGGAAGATGCATGGATTAATGAGAAATATCAAAACAGAGGTCTCTGGAAAGAACTAAAATTGAGACTGGGATATATTGAAAGACAAATTCTCAGTAGTATGAGAGAAGAGAGTTTTCTGAGACACCATATGGAAATAAAAACAGCATGGGTCAGGGAAAAATATACAGAGGCATGTGATAAAACAGATCATGAGGGTTTGCTTGGGCCAGAACTGGAGATATAAATTTAAAATGTGCAAGACATGACAATTTAGAAAAATATTCAATATGTGGAGAAACAAACACAGATTTTCCTTGTTTTCTATTCTGCAGAAAACAGGCATGGCAACATAAATGGAAGATTTAAGTGACAAAATACTAATTAGAAATATTCTGACTGTAAAAGGAGGAAAAAAGTTTTAAAAATGTAGGGAATTATTTGGATAAAGTTAGAGAGAAATGAAAAATAATGCACAAGAGGAAGCTGGAATTAAAGGCAGTTCCATAAAAATAATTGCTGTAAAATTGTAATAAAGGTTGGATACACAGTAAAATTATCAGGGTCACCAATACACTAACAACATGGAATTGTATACCTTGGGACCAATAAAAGTGGGCAAGCAACATCAGAAATAGAATATTTAAGGGAGATTAGTATATAAGGTCTATAAGATTTTATGTTCTATAGACTAGAGTATAAGCAATGTCAAATCATTCAACTCATATATGTACGTATAATGGAAATAGATATCCATCTATCTTTGTACAATATTTAAATAAGCTAGTAAGAGTAATGCAAATTGAAATTTATGAAAATATTGTGTTGTAATTGGAACACCATTACTTTTCATTTGTTCTCTAAAAATGAATGTAAGTCATTTAACTGTTTCAACTCTTGACTCAATTTTTCCATAAATCTATCTCTATTTATACTCGGAATATTTTGTATAGGCCTGTTTCTCATATACAATCTGTTAATCTGTGTTATATTCATAATATGTAAAAATGTTTGGTAAGTTCATTTGTAAGTTATATGCTGATCCTTGATTAATTTGGAATGCTTCAACTTCTTTACATGATTACACAGTGCCATAGTATCTCAGAAGGAAAGATTGCACATACTTGATGATAAAATCAGTTGTAAGAAACATACAGTAACTATAATTCCACATCTTAATGCAACTTATTTTGCATTAAGAGCCTATACACACTTTTTACCTGAGCATACTGAGGAGCTGTGTATCTCACTCTTTTGACTTCACTGTTAGGTGTGGGATAATTTCCTAAGTATAGTATAGTAAGATAAGCCAGTAAAGAATAACAAAACATTTCTTCAGAAGCAAGCATTAATATGTAAAAGTATGTTAGCAACTATCCAGGCTAAATGATCAGAGTAAGAATGAAGTCCAATGGACAAATATTCATGCCACATGTGTATTTATATGATGTTAAATTAATGTTTGAGTTAAAAAGCACTCTTAATACTTTTAGGTTCTTATCTAGAATGTGTTTTGTGTGCTCTTGCCCAACTCTGGTATCAGTGGTTGTATCCTTCATAAGTTTGCCATTAGGACTATTAAGCATTATTTTGTGGAGATGGAGGTTTAGAGTTATTTTGTTTGTGATTTTAAAAGTCATTAGCCTGTCCTCAAGTTTGTTTTTATAAAGAGCCTTCAGGTTATTAATTCTGGTGCTCATTTAGTAGCTTTGATAAATGTACTTTTACTTTTTCCACTACTTTCTCAAGTAAATGAAAAAAGTATTGCATTCCACCTGAAAATTTGATATACATCCGCGGTTATACAGCGAAATCAAATGAACATTATTGGTTTTGAAGTAATTAATATTTTTTTATAAATGGGAATTGAGAAATTATTGTAAGGTGAAATATTTATAATATCTTGAGGTACATTTATTATTTGTATGATTATTATGAAAATAAAAATATAAACTAGGATTAGATACCCTACTATTTTTATTGTAAAATGTGAAACTTGAGTAAGATTTCAAAGGAAATAAACGTTTTGGGGCTCCCTGAATAAAAAAGAAGCATTTTTAGAAAAAGTTATGTTTGTTTGTATGTGAACAGCATAATTAAAAACACAAAAAACGGAATAAATGGTATTTAAGTTCAGCATCTTCCAAGAATGTGACATGCCAATTTTCAAGAAAATCCCTCCACCCCAAGCTTCCCTTTGAATGGAATAGTTTTTGTTATTGTTTTATTTTATCAAAAGGGCTCTGTGAATTTTGATTAAAGCACCATATGCTTAAGGTATTCACATGATAAATAAAATGTATATGTTGAATGTGCCAGGTACTGCCGGTGAAGTCTGCTTCATTCTGAATGACATTTATATAATAGGTTAACCTCATGTAAGAGATAGGCAAAATCTTACTGCATAAAAAATGTAGAGCTTGTTAAAGGACACAGGTCAAATAACCTTTTTGTGTCTAAAGTAAGAATAAATTAGAAACTAAGGGCTTCACTTATCTTAGTAATATTGCAAGATAATAATATTGATAATATTGCTGCATAAAATCTTGCAATATTACTAAAATAAGTGAAGCTTTTAGTTTCTAATTTGTTCTTACTTTAGATTCCTGTTGCTTCACTGTTAATAGCTTCATTATTTCCTTATTTAACCTTTTTGTGGTTTGAATCCAAGATATTCTTTGTTATTGATTTGAATTTTCAAATAGTTTTACCTTTTTCAAGTGGTAAATCACTATTACTTACCATGTGTACTTACAGTAAGTAGAAGAAGTATTGTATTCTACCCAAAAATTTGATATCAAGATTTCAATGAAAATACATGTTTGAGACTCAGCGAATCCAAAAATAGCATTTTTAGAAAACGGTCTGTTGGTCTCTGTGCGCGTGCACGCATGTGTGTGTGGCGCACACATGTATGTGTGTGTGTATCTGCATCTGTCTGTCTATGAGCATAACTCGAGAATGAAAAGTTGATTGAATAAGTTCTAACAATTTTGATTAAATTACCATATGTTTAAGCTATGTTTATAACAAATGAGATGTATATCTTGAATTTTCTGGGAATAGCTATGAAGTTCGCTTCATTCTGAAAAAAAGCTTTTGTAAAGACAGTAAGCAGTAAGAGAAACACAGTCAGACTAAACAAAAAATGCAGATCTTGTTAAAGCACATTTTTTCTTTTTGTTTTGGTTGTTGCTGTAGTGTTTAACGCCCGCTTATACTACTACGACACCGCAGGCGGTGACACTGATGATACATGGAATGAAGATGGAGCACCGGTGGAATGAGATGGTGGGGGAAACCAGAGCTCCCGGAGAAAACCCGCCCTGACGCCGCTTCGTCCACCACGAATACCACATGCGGGTCCCTGTGATCGAACCCGGGCTGCCTAGGTGGTAGGCAAGCATGCTAACCGCTCGGCCACGGCGCCGCCTCTTTTTGTTTTGTTTGTGGGGTTAACCATTTCTGAGATATTCCTTGTCATTGGTTTGAAATTTCCAGTACTTATACTTTTCTCAAATGAGAAATGGTTTTTTAGTTTTTTCCTCCTAGTCATGTAAAGAGAACAGAATCTCAGAGCCCTCACATAGCAACCAGCTCTTAAAAGATTTGGCCATTGCTTAAACCTATTGTACTCCCCATTTCCCATTCCACCTACATGGAAAAACACAATAAAATAATTTCTACAAATATTACTGTCACTTAATATGATGTAGATAGAACAAGCATTTGTAAGAATACTTTGCATTAGAGTGAGTAGAAAAAGTAATGTGAATGCAACAATTTTTTTTTCTTACAGTCATACAAACAGCATGAAATTTCATAGCCATCACATGGTGATCTACTTGTTTGAAAAATCTGACTCACCTTAATATCTACAATTAAATGTGTAATCAAAGTTTATCTTAGTTAACAAGAAGTAGGTAGAAGAATAAGCTTTTATGAAAGAAGTTTGGTGAAGTCATGTGCCCTTCCTCTGTGATAGGTTGGAGAGACTAATGTAGCAGTGTCATAAACTTATCTAGTATATTTGTTCTGGCATATCCTGCTGAAGTGCTGAACTGGAGTTTTGTATTGGGATTTTTCTTGAGAAGCATTACTGTCCAAATCTAAGGACCCTAAAAGGTCTCTGCTTTGTACATCAGTATGCATTCTTGTTCCATTTGGAAAGTTTGTTTGTTTGTTTGACAATGAACTTAAATTCCTTGTCCTTCTTCTTTGCATATTTAAGTTGCCTTCATATAAGGTCGTAATAGCTTTTCCTTTTTTCATAGCAGTCATTAAAACATGGCTTTGGTGGTTGCTGCCTCTGTAAGGTGATATGTTCCACTTTTCTTATGCATTCCTCTGTTATTTTCTTGGCCTTGTTTACTTTGACAGATTGAATTGCCTGGAAAATGGATTTGTTAGGCAATTTGAACATTTCTGGTTTCCCAGAAACTTGTTTTTGTTAAGCTCCTGTGGTTTTCTTCTATGGAGCATATCTGGACAAAATTTCCCTTGGTATTTTCTTACACTGTATTTAGTAGTGCTACTTGAATGTTTTATATGGTTATTGTAGAACATCAAATCAGGGTGTTTAAAAAAAGTGTCTGATATTGCAACAGGAGTTGGGATTGGTCAAAACTAAAATAAATGTTCCTATAAACATACGTCCGGAAACAAATGAAACAAATGTAACAAATGTATGCACATTTTTGTTAGATTTGGTATACACCAATGTCTTTAAATGTCTCCACAGCCAGAAACCTAATGGTTTGAGGTTCAGCGAACAGTGAGGCCATGCCAATCTATTGTCCATTAAATGTTTATTTCAAGTATTGTCGCACATGCAATAAAATGGGGCGATGCCCCATCATGCATAAACTACATACACCGTCTTTCCATGAGTGTAACTCCTCCAAAAGCATGGGTAACTCATTGTGCTAGAATTGATGATACACAGCACCTGTTAATCTGTTTGGTAAAATGTATGGTCCCAGGAGTCTGTCACCCACAATTCCTCCCCACACATTGGGACTAAAGTGATCCTGATACTTATTTATGCAGTTTAGTCTGACATTAAAACATTGATGTGTTGTATTCATGTGTTCTCTACTTACACTTCTGCAAACTATTCTTTCTGATTGATTCAGATAAACTCTCAGTTCACGTTTACACATTTTGTTGTTATACCTTGGGTAAAGTAAGTCAGATGTTTAAAGAGCATATCATTAGGGATAGCTTTGAAATCCCATGATTCGTCTCATGACCACAAGAAAAAAACAAATTGTGAGTTTCCAGTTGAGGAAAATATAAGTATTTGAAAATTAAAATCAGTAATAAAGAATAACTCAGAAATGCTTAGTCCAAGAAAAAAAAATTGAAATAAAATGTGTGCTGTAATCAGATCTACAATTTTTTGTATAGTAAGATTTTGTCTATCTCTACCAGTTTAACAAATATACGAGTCATTCAGAATGAAGAGGCCTTCACAGGCTATTTCCAAAAAAATTGATGATGTATCTAAAGTAAGAAAAAATTAGAAACTAGAAGCTTCACTTATCTTAGTAATATTGCAAGTTTTTAGATTCTTGTTGCTTCACTGTTAATAGCTTCATTTTTTCCTTATGTAAATTGATGATATATGTTTTATTTGTCGTGCAAATATCTTAAACTTATGATATTTTAATAAAAACTGTTAAACGCATCTTTGGTAAAGGGGGGGGGGGGGACGTGTTTTTCTTGAAGTTCTTTGTGTTGTATCCTTGGGTGTTGCTGGACTTAAATCAGTATTTAACTGATTTTTTGTTTTTGATATATGTTGTTTATCTCATATGCCCATGCACACCCACCCAATCATTTTCTAAACATGCTTTTTTGGGTTCAGGGATTCGGAAAACATGTTTCTCCAGCAAAATCTTAGTATGGAGTGTTTAGGTGGAATACTCTTACTCATTCACTCACTCACTCACTCCCTCCACTCCTTCCCTCCTCCCTCACTGTACTTATAGGTAAGAAAGTACTCAGTTGCAGTATATATACCATTGTACATGAAGTAATGCTCTGTGGTTGCAGAATGTGTTCTGAAATTGCGCGAAGAGGACCCAGGTGGCTCAGACACCACAAGTCAAACAAGTACAAGCACAAACCCAACGAGAGACAGGAGAAAAAGCAGCAGAAGGTATGCAGAAACTGTGCTTTTTTGTGGGTCCATTAGGAGCAAATCATTAGTGCTTAAGTTATATTATTACTGTGCTTTTGAAATGGGAAGAGTTCTGAACTGCAGCCAATGAGATACGTTTACATGCACAGCGTTGCAAGCTCATTACCCCCACTCTTCATATTTCTTGGCGTACATCAAGCCCAACTTATGAGGAAAGCAATATGACAACACAGCAGGAGTCCGATTGGCTACCGGCCTGCAGACGCTCAAGGACAAACTCCTTCCCATTTGAAAAGCACTGTACATGGGTAGCTGTATAACAATAAACATATGATCAATAGGGATAGTTAACTTTTCACAAACGCAAAAGGATAAAATGCTTATAAAGGCTTTCACTTTTGTGTTTTCATTTTTCATCAGTAACTACTGTTTAATTGTTTTTGGAAAATACTGTAAAATATGTGAAAATTAATGCTAAAAGGTGAAACATGTTGGAATTCATAGACTTTTTTTCAAGTAAAAATATTAATTCTGTCTCTGCTGGCTCAGTATTGAGCTGAAGATTTAGGTGAAAATGAAATATTCCAAAGTAAGAACAAATTAGAAACTAAAAACTTCACTTATCTTAGTAATGTTGCACGTTCTTTTTGTGCAAAAAGAATGTGCAACATTACTAAGATAAGTGAAGTTTTTAGTTTCTAATTTGTTCTTACTTTAGAATCTTGTTGCTTCACTGTTAATAGCTTCAATTTTCCTTATGAAATATTCCAATTTGTTCAAGTTAATATGGATACTTTTTTTGAGGAATATGAGTATTGTCTCTCCCAACTGGTAGAAATTGTGCATAAAAATCTGATGTGTTGCACTCACATGACTTTCCCTACTCTTATACTAACCATTCCTACAAACTCTTATTCCTTTGCAGAAATTATCTTATGCTTATTTCTTTGTAGGTGCAAGAGGAATATTAGAATACAGTAGGCTTTGAGCGATAGTCAAATATTTTAAAGCTTTGAGATTCCATTCTCTTTGCACACTTAACATATAAAAAAATGAACAGCGATGTTCCATTTCATGAAAGTTTTGAAGTTTTCTGAAACTCACACACATAACAAGGAATATCTCCGAAATGGTTCACCCTAGAACAATAGAAGAAAATTCATTCAGACATAAATTGTGTATTTTAGTGAGATCTACATTTTTTGTATATTATTAATAATAATAATAATACTTTATTCATCACATAGCACTTACATACTTGAGCATGCGCTCATAAGTTGGTGACTCGTCAAACATTAAACAATGACATTTCCATTAAAAGAACTACAAAATTTACAAGTTGAAGCATACATATTACAAAATATCTACTAAAAACTACAAAATGTATAATTACAGGATAAAATAGAATAAAATATAAAAATAGCTCATCTACATACAAGTTTTCTATATAATCCTTCAGTCAGGATGATGAGATCCCAGTTCATTTTCCATATACTCATTAATTGAATAATAAGCTTTGCTGACAAATAAATTTTTTACATATCGTTTGAAGGTATTTATATTTTCCATTTCTCTAAAACTGTGTGGTAATTTATTATATATTTTGATCCCCATATACTGTGGACTCCTTTCAAACATTGCTAGTCTGTGTGCAGGGTATTTTATGTCTTTCTTCCCTCTCGTGTTGTATTCATGTTCATGCTGTTTGTTTAGGAAGCTGTCATAATTATTGTGAACATATATTACTATCAAAATTCTAAGGCTTTCACGGCCGGTGTCAATACTAGATGCAATAATATTAACCGGGCTTGTGGGCCGTGGTCTATTGGGTTCCTTCTTCTTCCCAAACGTTTCGTCTGCGACTACGGCAGACATCTTCAGTGGCGGCGAGGTCGAAGTTTCCTGGTGGAGATCTCAGCACCAACTGTGCTGGTCACCACCAGAGGTGCGGTATTTATGTCGGCGGCTGGAGGGGAAGTACGTTGTGATAGGTCCGGGTGGCCAGTGGGCTGGACTTGTACCAGTGGAGTACTACAAGCAGCTGGCGTCTGATTGGCTGGAGAGGGGTTCTGGATTTTTGTTTTTGTTAACGCTGTTTGCCATATTCTGTTGAGTTTAAGTCCTTCTTCTTTGCGATTGATATTATCTTTGTGCTTCTGTATTTCAATGGCTTCACGGAATAAGCGAGAATAGTAGTGGGATGTACAAGTCCAGCCCACTGGCCACCCGGACCTATCACAACGTACTTCCCCTCCAGCCGCCGACATAAATACCGCACCTCTGGTGGTGACCAGCACAGTTGGTGCTGAGATCTCCACCAGGAAACTTCGACCTCGCCGCCACTGAAGATGTCTGCCGTAGTCGCAGACGAAACGTTTGGGAAGAAGAAGGAACCCAATAGACCACGGCCCACAAGCCCGGTTAATATTATTGCATCTAGTATATATTACTATGTTATACATGTACAGACAGGGTTGGGTCAGGATTTTTAATGTTTTGAACAGTGGCCTGCAAGAAACTCTGAAGCTTGAGTGGGTCATTATTCGTATTATTTTCTTTTGGATTCGAAAAATTCTATCCCATCCCGTTGCGTTTCCCCATGTAGTTATCCCATATGAAAGTATTGAGTGAAAATAACTGTAGTATATAATTTTTCTTGTTTGAAGGTTTGTAACTTGTGCTAATGAGGACATGTTAAAGCAAGCAGTATTCAGTTTTTTTTCTATATAGTTTAATTGGCTAGTGCATTTAAGATGCTCATCTATAAATACTCCTTACAGTTTTGTCTCTTTTGCATTTGTGGATGCTGTGAAATTTATTTGTGCATCATTTTCAGTTGAGGTTTTAAATTTTATTATTTCCGTTTTAGTTTTATTTAATTTCAAGCCGTTATGTGTGAACCATGTTTCCAGTTGTTTTACGGCTTGATCAAGATTTGCTTTTAAATTTTCGGTATTTAAACCGCTTAGAATTACTGTGGTGGTAAGAATTTGTCTATCTCTAACGGTTTACCAGTTATGCAAAAGTCGTCCAGAGTAAATACGACTACAGGGCTATAGCCAGAAAATTCAAGATATATATCTCATTTGTCATAAAAATATCTCAAACATGACATTTTAATCAAAATCGTTAGAGCCATTTTCAAGAAAATCAAAATTTTCGAAAAATTTTCCATGTAAAGGGTAGTTTACGGTGGGGCTATTTTCTTCAAAATCTTTGTGTCGCATCCTTGAAAGACATTAAACTTAAATACCAACTTTGGTTTTTAACCGACTTTTCGTTTTTGAGTTATGCTGTCCACACACACACACAGACCTTTTTCGAAAAAATGCTTTTTTTTGGATTCAGGGGGTCTCAAAACATATATTTCCGGTGAAATCTTGAATTTTTGGGTAGAACACAATACTTCCCCTACTTACCAGTAGAGAAAGTAAAAATAAAGATATAGACCGCCTGCAAATGTTGGCTGTTAAGCTCAAATATCCAGAGTTTGCCCAAGCTGTTCTGCATGAACTTGGGGTCATATCAGCAGTGTAGATGCAGAAAGATGTTTCAGTAATTGCAATTTATTTGGAATGATAGGAGAACATAAATGACAAAACAAAATATTGAGGTATGTTCTTTGATTTCATTCAGCAGTGTTACTGATTCATGAACTTGTGTAATTTGAGTTAATTTTGTGCATTTTTTTGTATTACTAGTTTTGCACCATAATTTCTATATTTTCTGTGTTATGCTGTAATCTGCATCAACTTGTTCTAATTTTCTTGCTTTTAGTGTATGCTAATTTTAAAAAATGTACACTTTAATTCTAAATTAAGAACCAATTAGAAACTAAAAACTTCACTTATCTTAGTAATATTGCAAGTTCTTGGTGCAAAGCTGACTAAAGTTTTGAGTTGACTCCAACTCATTCTCAAAGCTATACAAACAAATTTGTTACCAAAGCTACAGTTGTTCATTTTAATCACTAATCTCTGAAAACAAACAAAAAAAAAAAACAGATACTGAGAGTTCATAAGAGTTCTTGTTGCAAAACTTGCAACATTACTAAGATAAGTGAAGTTTTCAGTTTCTAATTTGTTCTTACTTTGAAATGGGACAGTACACTACACATATACTTCCAAAAGCTCGTCAAATAGCAAGTGGTATTCTTACAGGAATTAAAAGAAATATGAAAGCTACTATTCAAATCCAAAAAACAGTGGAAGAACAAGATAAATCAGAAATAGTTAAAATTGAAGTATGGAAAAGTAACTACCACTATAGAATTTACAGTATCTACAATCCTCCAGACAATACACTAGATCTAAATTCTATTCCCATAGAACCCAAAAGTATTTTAATAGGTGATTTTAATGCACACTCTCCTAGGTGGGGCTACAGAGATATAAATTCAGCAGGAAGAGTCATAGAAGACCTATTAAACTCATCAATAATGGAATTAATATTTAATCCAAATGATCCACCCACTTACCTTCATTATAATGGTTCGGGTACAAATCCTGATCTTCTGATGGTGTCATCTGACATAATGGACAATACAAAAAGAGAAATAATAGAAGACCCAGTTCAGGCCACAGAATTACCATAAACTCCATAAGAGGTCTAATAAATAAATGTAACAAACCAAAAATTAAAACTTTTTGGAATTTTAAAAAAGCAGGTTGGTCCAGTTTCCAAAATGAGATAGAAGGGAAGTGTAATATACTGTTAGAATCAGAGTTCAAGTCAACAGATGAAATGAATAAAAAAATTTGTGAAATATTATTGACAGCAGCCAAAACACATATCCCCAAAGGAAAGTTAAAGAAATATAGCTACTTTTGGTCTCCATCTTTACCTAAGTTAAAACACGAAAGAAATATAGCAAGAGTCAAAGCCGAAAGAACCAAGTGTCCAGAAGATGTACAAAACTGGAGAAGAAAAGCAGCCATTTTTAAGAAAAAATTAATTACAGCAAAGAGGGCCAGTTTCACAAATTTTGTAGAACATATGGACTATAGGAAAGATGGAAATAAAATATACAAATTTCTTAATAAAACAAAATTATCAAAAAATACAACTGAACCATTAAAACATAATAACAAAAGCTTAACTACAGATAGGGAAATAGCAGAATCCCTTAACAAGTTTTATGCTCAGTCACAAATAATACCCCAAGCGTATAAAAAACAAGATAAAGCTATCCAAAAAACTATCAGAGAAACTAATAAGCCAAAAGATATACGAAATGATATTTTTATTCAGGATTTTAACGAAACAGAACTAGATTTAGCAATAGAGCAATTACAGAACAAAAAATCTCCAGGACCTGACAAGATCCACCCAGAGTTTATTAAACACCTTGGCAGGAAAGGAAAAGAAATCCTACTTAAACTGTATAACACGTGTTGGAGAATGGCTGTGCCTTCCGACTGGAAAAAAGCCATTATCATCCCGATTTTAAAGAAAAACAAACCCTCAAACAATATTAATAGTTTCAGGCCAATATCTTTGACCAGTGTTATTGCAAAAGTGATGGAAAGAATGATAGCATCTAGACTTAACTGGTTCCTAGAATATTACAACTTAATTAATAGTTCACAGACCGGCTTCAGACAGAATCATAGTACAAGTGAAAATGTATTCCTACTAAGCCAAGACATCAAGGAAGCTTTCAATAGAAAGGAGGATACCTTGGCAGTATTCATTGATTTTAAATCAGTATATGACTCAGTCTGGAGAAACAAATTAATTGAGAAGTTGCAATCAATAGGTGTGAAAAGTAATATGCTTAAATGGATAACTCAGTTTATTTCACAAAGATTTTGTGCCACAAAATATAATACATACATTTCCAAATATAAACAAACACACCAAGGACTTCCACAAGGTGCTGTTTTGAGCACAACACTCTTTAACATATATATAAATGACCTTCCATCAATAATAAAAACTTCAGAAACCAAAATTGCTTTATTTGCTGACGATGTCATTTGGACTCCAGGCTCTCCAAAAAAACCTGAATTAATTAAAGACAGAATAGAAACAGCCCTAAACAAAGTACATGAATGGAGCTCCAAAAACCTCATGACTATCAATGTGGAAAAAACTAATTATGAATTATTTACACTAAAATACAAACCAGTTAATATTAATATAAATTATAATGGTAAACCACTCAAAGGAGTTGATGATGCCAAATACTTAGGCATCACTTTCGACAGAAAGCTAAGCTGGAAAAAACATATAACAAACATCTCAGAAAAGGTTGAAAAGAAACTGCAAATCCTGAAAAGGTTAGCTGGTGCTAAATGGGGCTGCTCAAGGAGAGTCCTTAACACAACATATAAAATGTATGTTAAACCAAACCTCTTGTACTGTTCTGAAGCTTTAATAACAGCAGCAAATGCTAACATCAATAAACTTGAACAAATGCAAAATCAGGCTCTTCGCTTAATCACTGGAGCAGTTAAATCCACATCTATTGATGCCATGCTTGCCTTAACACGGACCCCATCAATAACAACAAAAATAGAAGAACAAGCATTGCTCCAACACAAGAAAATGTTACGACTGCCAAACTCTAAATGGACAGAAGAGAACTTCCCCTCTTCATTCCTTAAAACTCATAGTAGTTTCCTAGAAAAGGTAACACAGATTAAATCGAAATTGAACATTCCTAACACCAGAGAAAATCTACTTATAAGAGAAAATCCATTGGAATTATTGCAACCTACCTTCAGTTTGGAATTAATAGAGGAAATAAGTAAATCAGACACACCAAAAGAAATACAAAAACTTCTAGCTCTGGAAACAATCAATACTAGATATCCCACAGAAGAATGGCTGCACATATATACTGATGGATCCTCCACGGAAAACCTTACTGGAGCTGGAGTTACGTGTTCACATTTTTCCTTTTATCATTCTGTTGGCAGAGACACAACAAATTATGATAGAGAAATAGAGGCTATATACATTGCTCTCCGACAATTATTAAATCTTCCCTTAAATAAATTTAACAAGGCAGTAATTCTTTCAGATTCTAAAGCTGCAATTCAGGGAATATGTTCAAATACTACAAAGAAGTCAACAAAAATTAGAGAATGCTACAAAATGTTAACACAACTCCAAAAAGTTAATAAGACTGTTCATCTCCAATGGATTCCAGCACACTGTGGAGTCATGGGGAATGAAGCTGCAGACTCACTTGCAAAAAAAGGCGCAACAATAAAACAAAAGTCTAAATTCAATTTCTCATATTCCTCAATAAAACGCTTGATCATTAAAAAATTTTCTCATTCATACCTACAAGAAATAGAAACAAATGCCAAAGATAAAAAATGGGTTACACTACTTTCCAACCCAGATATAATCCCCCAGAGACCAAGGAAAGCAGTGGTTGCAGCCTTCCGACTACTGACAAATCACGACTGTTTAGCAAGTCATCTCTACAGAATAAGTATCTCAGCTTCACCAATATGTGTCCTGTGTAACGATCCAGCAGAAATGAACGAAGATCACTTGAAGAGCTGTGAAGCATTAAGATAAGAAGAAACTACAGTTCAAAAGTATTGGAAAGCACGAATGCTAATGGCTTCATTGCGAGATGCAAGGCACTAGAAAACAACATTTGTTCTTGCTTTAGAATCTTGTTGCTTCACTGTTAATAGCTTCAATTTCCTTAAATAGATACTGATGCTCATTTAATTACCAATCTCTGAAAGCAAAAATCTATAAATACAATCTATAGGAGGTGTTTCAAAGTTCATAACACGGTTCCTGTTTTTTAAAATAAATATTTTTTCCCAAACCATTAAATCTATAGGTCCACTTAATTGTTTTAATATTTTAACTTCTGGATTAATTTCATGATTAAATGACCAAAAATGATCTGCCACAGCTGATTTATCAATTTGTTTATATTTAATATTTCTAAAATGCTCTTTTATTCTGGTTTCGAAATGACGTTTAGTTTTACCAATATAAACCTGATCACAATCCAAACAGCTAAAATGATAAATGCCAGATTTTTTTATAATTTGGTATTTTATCTTTTTTAGAAAAATTAAGTAAATTTTGTATATTAAATTTATTTTGAGGGACCAAATTTATTCCATATTCTTTAAACATCTTTGTTAATTTTTTATTGGCCCATGGATGGTAAGTAAACTTTTTAAAAATATAATTATCTTTTATTTTTTTGAAGGTAGAAACTTCTTTAACAGCTTTTTGATACTTAAATTTTTCTATCTTTTTATGTATAAAATCTGTATTAAAACCATTAATTACTGCAGTGTTAATACAATTATCTAATAACTAATTATACAATTAGCAATACATGACATCTTTTGTCAGTTTTTCGATACATATAGATTTAACTAGCTTTCGACCAGGTATCAAATGCAATCGACAATGATTTGTCACTAAAGTAGCTAGAAACTGCTTACAAAGCCACATAATCATTACCAGGATTACATGCTATTTGTTAACCCTTCCCGGGGGACGTGTATTATGGCTCTGAGCGGAAGGCAATTTTGCTAAAGTATGAAACTATTAAATACAGTTAAAACTATATCAAAATGCTCAATTCAACTAAAACACATAGTATACCTTGCTTTTTGTTGAATTGGATCATAATTGTCCTCCAGGAGTGAAGTTTTGTTAATCCGCGTAAAAATGTTGTTACAAAAACGGCATAAGTAGTACTTCTCCATTTTGTACAGCGTAGTTTGTACATATAGGTATTCACATATAAACCAGCAGTGCTTCAGGAACTAAATAGTGTCACATGATATTTAATACTTCCATTTGTAATAATAATGGTAATGATGCTAACAAATTATAAAAGTTTTGATAGAAATGTTCAGTTACACCTATCTAAAATGTGCATATGATTTTCATAGCCACTTGTTTATCTCAATACTATTGAGTTAATACTGCCTCAGTGCTTTTATATGGGCAATTTCTGGGAGATTCCAAGAAGCAATCCTGGCTTTTTTTCGTTGGTGGTGTCGTCTGTTTTTTTAAAAATATATTTCGCTGAATACGTCTCCTCAGTAATTATTCCCATAATTTCGTCATCAAAAAATAGGCTGAAAAATTCTGCTGGAAGCGTATTCTCATCAAAATGAGAAGGAAGCATTGGTCCCTGCTGGATATTGTGCACTGGGATACTAGATGTAGGGCCAGGGTCAAGTAACTCACCTCTACCCAGGTAGGTGTATAGCTGTCTGTAGCGTCACTTATGTCATTCTCGCTCTCATTTGCACTTAGACACGAATTCTCGCATATATCACTCTCATCATCACTGAGCACAAAATTTGATAACTCACTATCACTTTTGTACAACAATTCTAAAATTTCTTGCTCCGTCAACCCTTTCTTTCCTGCCATTCTGTCAAAAAACGAAAAAAACTCTCGCTTACTGGATGCAATCACCGCACTGTTTATTCCTACATTACTGAAAACTATGACAGAAATTATTAAATAGGCGAAATCGGTGATGAACTGACCACAAACATCTGAAAGAACATTTCCTGCCATCTATTGGCAGTATATATGAATTATTTGAGTGAGAGGAGCCGATCACAATAGCTCTATGTCTCCAAACCCATATATGGGTTTTCGCTCGTCAGGATCCGGACAGGTCACCCATATATGGGTTTTCGCTCGCAAAGGGCTAAAACAGTGTGTTATTGTGGTAATACATTCACTTTGAACTCACAAAATTTATCAGGAAAGAAACCGGAAGGAAATGCTTTAAATGCAAGTTCTTTATTATTATCTGGTAGGTATATTGTTTCAGCAATTTAAGTAATTCCGCAAATCACTGGGTTTGGCAATGTTTTTAAGGCCTTTATTCAATGAAATCTTTCAAAACTGATGCCACCAATTATTAGAGCATTTTGTGTTCAAGAAAGAAAAAAACTTGAATTCATTAAAAGGTTGTGGTATACTTACATGATGGGCAGGGGATGGGCAATATAACTTACCAGGATTTTCAGCCAAATATTTTTGTCTCTATCATGGATTTTAATTCCTGCAAAATTATTGACTTTTAACTTATTCAAAGAGGTATAGTGAAAGGGGATTTGGAAAAGGCTGCTTGTGACAACATAATGACTAGCCTTGTGAAACAAGACAGGTATGAAAGTTTAAGATACCTGTTAAAAACCCATTATCCAGAAGTAGAGCATGAATTTGATGTATACATTTGCCTAAAAGTCTATTGAAAAAAATTAAAGTGGTAGAAAAACAATACCCAGAGCTGACGGCATGGAAAGCCAGTATAAATAAGCATTTGTGGTGGGCTGAACAAAACTGTAGTGAGAACAATGCCATATTAATTGAAAAAAATCACATCATTTGTTCATTATATAAAAATTAACATAAGTGGCTAAAAAATAGTGCATTGAAACTTTGTGGAAATGATGAATTGTTGGAAGAAGACCAAAGAAATAAACTATGTGTTAAAAGTGAATCAAGTGCCTATCATGTTCTGAAGAAAATTAATTTGGATAGGTGCTTCTTAAAAGATTAGGCTCATATTTGACATGTATAAACTGGCAGTTTGTAAAGTTATCACAGTCTTCATCTTAGATATGCTCCAAAAAGAGTACAGTTTTGATATAATGGCCTTCAACTTATATCAATGGATAGAACCAGCACAGTCTTTGGTGTTCACACTATTTTGGAATTGCTATCAGAGTGGTTTAAATCTTCAAAATCACACTTTTTTGGTTCAAACTGATAAGGACAGATATCTCATTCACTTATCTTTAAAGCAAATGTTGGGCTGCTGTTTATCACCTAGTATCATGCAAACTTTGTTAGTAATTTAAAACACCATGTCTTGGTGTTGTCAGTGGAGCTCATGACGTCGTGCATCAAATCTATCACTGCAAGTAACATGAGAACCGCTCACCTTGGGATGGTGAAACTATGTTGTTATCTACTGTCAACGACAAATCAACTGGTGTGGCGAATGAAATATTCATTTTTGTGTTTTGTTCCCCTTTAAATGTTTCATTAGTGAAAAATATGGTCAATCTTTAAAACACTTTTGCTCCATTTGTCAAGATTAATTGGCAGAACATGTTTCAAGGAGACTTTCTCCTCATGGTCAGCTGATCAGTCTGGTGTCTGGTGTCTGCTTCCTATTTCAAAATTCATGACTATTTAAATTATTGATAATGTATATATTCTCCCACACTGTTTATTCAAATGATTCTTGGTTGATTTTAAAAGTTTTCTTTATGTGCTCAGGTTATGATTTATCTAACCAAAATGATTGGCTATGGCTGATTTTTCTGTTTGTCTGAATTTATATTTTTCAAGTGTTCCTTCAGTCTAGTTGCCAGATTCCTTTTAGTCTTTCTAATGTATATTTTTCACAATCTTCTCAGTTAACGCAGTATATTTCTGAAAATTTATTATTTGGAGCAGTATTTTTCAAGAGGTGATTTGAGTCGGTTTCTTACACTATTTGTTTTGAGGAGCCAAGTTAATATTGTAATCAATCTTGCGGAATTTGTTGAAGACTTTAGGATTGTATATAAATTTACAGTATTTTTGTTTTGGATCTCTTGTTTTTTTAATGTACTTACGTCCCCAATTCTTTGTCTTCTGTATCTGTTGGTCATTTTAGTTACTATTAAAATTTGTCACTTGTTTAATGTACTCCAATTCTTGTCATATTCAGCATGTGTCATTGGAGTGTTAAAGGTTCTGTCAGTTAAATCAAATCAAATCCCTTTATTCACCATTGAAATTGATACAGTTTTGGTTTTGTCATGACGTGATATCTGTTAGGGTATGCATAAAATAAAAACAAAATAAAAAGTTTACTGCTGAACTTTATTTGTTGAAACTTTGTGTGTACAACACTGAAAGATGGGAGATTCCTCAGCCCACAACATGGCCCCCATTACACACTCTGCATAACTCATAATCAGGGCCTGGAAGTTCATGCCCTAGAAAGCTAAGAAATATACATGCAGATATGCTCTAAAACCTGAAAATATGTCAATAAATATGCACTTAAAATACACGTTATGCTGATATGTTCTGAAGAAAAAAACCCTCGAAAATATACCAATAAATATGGACTTTAAATAGTTATGCTTTATGTCTATAATATTCATCACTGTAAACAAAGGGAGATAAAATTGAACTTAAAATTTATTGTTGAGAAGTAGAAGCTTCTGACACGCTGCCCATGGAAGCGATGAATCACAGTTCACAACAGCCATGTAATGGAGGTTTTCGAACTTGAAAGAATGCCTGTTGTCTTTGATGATAAGGTTATATGTATCTTGAGAAACTCCTTTCTACATCACAGAATGACACGAGGTCACACTTAAGTGATGCTAACTGGTTTGCAGTAAAAGACAATTCATGTAAGTTAATTGTAGTGTTTCCATTTACAATGTCTCCAATTTTATTATAGCTTAGGTAACTGCAAATTGCTGTGTCTTGGATTAATTATTGTAAGTTTAGGAATGATCAAACAATCTTTAATGGTCTTCTCTGTTGCAATTAAACAAGATTAAAAGATTTTTGGGTATTTCTTTAAATTGCTGATTTTGTAGTAACCTATTAACTCTGTTTATTGGGTATAACCATCTTTACCAGATATAATCATTTAGTTGCTTTTGTTTGCTTTTAGGTAAACTGCAGCTTTTTTATTTAATTGAAGAAACAGTTAATTTCTGGGTCTGATTTACTATGTTGTAAGGTTTATAATTGTTCAAACTCTTCTTTACATTTTTCTTTGGCTGCCATTTTGTTAGTGGAGCATGTTTAAGTGGAGCAGAAGTGTTTTAAAGTTGGACCAAGTTTTTAACTAATTTGATTACCTTACTTGAGTGCTTCATTTTTAATTTTATATTAAATATTTAGTTGAAAATACATGAAAGATCTGTCTTTATAATTAATCACCGCTAGCAAAATTAATATTGTTTCTATATTCAGCAACAACTTCACATTGGCTTCAGGAAAAGAGCATGCATTTTACTCAATGCCAAGCCATAACGTACCAGTCACAAAGTTTAATACTTAAAGAATATGCAGTGCTTTGACAGTTGAGGTGATACTAGCACTCCTGGTGGCTATCTATTAGCATAATACCAGCAGCTTACAAAATACTTTTGTTACCATGTTTGTTTTGGGAAAATAAACATGTCCCTTCCATTATTTAAACATTGTGGAATATATTTAATTTAATATTTTACTGAGGTATAGTAAATTCCATCATAAACTGAAAGAAATGAGGAATAATTGCAATAATTATTATTTTTAGGTGTAGGTATAATGCCATTTACCATAACCTAAAATAGTTGTTTTCATACATCAATTGAGTCTATCACAACTGGGTCATTGCCTTAACTTTTAAGGTAGGTAAAATGTGTTACGAACTCACGTTACTGATATTTCAGAAATAGGAACAGGGATAAATCTAAATTAACCCAGCTGTTTGATTGGTTAAAATCATTCTGACAGTAGCTAGGCTTAATAATTGCACCAAATGCAAAACAACACCTCAAGCTTATTGACTTTAGTAGACTGTGTCTTACCCATAAAGTGTGATTTTCCCAGCCACATGTAAGGGACATGTACTGTTGCCTAATGTTTCATCATGTCAAAGTACTTTTCTGTAATCCTATGAAAGATAGAAAAAAGTGTTCAGTAAACTCTTTCAAAGAACTCAGTGAGTCCCATCGCTGGATTAAGGATGATGTCTATGACCATTCCACCTGGTAGGGATGGGCAGAAAATAACAGTTACAATGTAATATTACCTTAATGTAACAATTACAGAAGTAATGGAGGCAGACAATAACTAGTTACCCTCGACAGTTACAAAAGTAACAAATACAAGGTTATGTAGTCGAATGTTGGAACGCGTTTGCTTCACTTATACTGTAAATTAACAGAACATGTTTAGAAAACTCTTGCTACCCTTCATTGGCTGCAACTCAACTGGCGGCATTGGCATCCTATTCCCTTTGGTCCCTGATAGAGGGCATGATGAACATTGTATAGATGTATCTATAGTAAAAACAAATTAGAAACCAAAAGGTTCACGTATCTTTGAGAATGAGTTGGAGTCAACTCGAAACTTGTCAGCACCAAAGAACTTGCAATATTACTAAGATAAGTGAAGCTTTTAGTTTCTAATTTGGTTTTACTTTAGATTCTTGTTGCTTCACTGTTAATAGCTTCATTATTTCCTTATTGTATAGATGTCTAGTGGTGGGATTTCAAAGTTCATAATTCTGTGTCTATATTTTTTAATGAGAATCTTCTCCCATATGGCGAGTTCCAGGAGGTGGTTCACTTTTAATAGTTTGGAGTTTGCGTCTATTTCATGCCAGCTTTCTCAAAAGTGTGCTGCTACAGCTGATTTGTCTGTCTGTTCATATTTAATGTTCTGGATGAATTCTTTGGTACAGATGTTTATGTTGCTGGTCTTACTGATGTATACTCTATTGCACTCCTGGCAGTTAATCCTGTAGATCCCAGGTTTAGAGAAAACCTTCTAGTCTGTGGGAGGTTTTCTCAGTTGATTCTTCAAGCCGAGCTTATTCTGCAGAGCTAGGATTATGTTGTGTTTGGAGAAAATCTTCTGAAACCTGTTATGTAGAAATGGTTGGAAAGTGAGTTTCTTCATTTTCTGTTAGAGTTGTGATATTGTTGATTTCTTTCTTGTTTTCCTGTTTATCAATTTTGCATTAAACCAAGCCATTGCTAGGTGCTGTTTGGATGATTTGCTGATATTCTTTATCTATTTGTCCTTGCTTAGAGGAAAGTTAATTAATCAGTGTACCACACTGTTGAGAATTGCATGTTGGTATTGTTTATGGTTAAAGTTACTGCATTTGTTGTAGTTGTCTCTGTGAGTAGACTTTCTGTATATATCAAAGGATAGTTTATTTTCATTTCTCATAACTTTAATATCTAAAAGAGATAGATATCCGTCCTCTGTTTCCGAAATTTATGGCATTGTTTTGTAAATTTAGTAGTTTTAAGGCATCTTGAACTAATTTTTTGGAGAGTATTGCAAAAACATCATCCACATATTGAAACCAACTTTTGAATGTGTGGGGAAGGCTCTGGTTACTTGTATTTCAAATAAGCTTATGAACAGGTCTGCAAGGAAGAGAGAGAGAGGATTGCTCATAGCTAAGTCTGATCTTTGCTGGTAAAATTTTCCCATAAAACTGAAAAAGGTCTGGTTGATACAAAGTTCTGTGAGTTTGGTACAATCTTGTATTAATTTTGAGGGCAAGTTATTGGTTTGAAGCCATTTTTTGAGAAGTGGAGGGAGTTTGTTGGTTGGGATACTAGGGAATAAGGAGATGACATCAAAGGATACTAGAGCATCAGTTGGGTTTAATACAACCTATTTCAGGTGATCTATTAGTTTGTATGAGTTTCTGATGCCCAGACTGACAAATTTAGAAAAGTTATCTAAAGTAAGAACAAATTAGAAACTGAAAGCTTCACTTGTCTTAGATTCTTGTTGCTTCACTGTTAATAGCTTCATTTTTTCCTTATTTGGAAAAGTTAGTTGAACTGATGAATGAGCCATTTTACCAGTTTGTAGGTGGGAGCACCAATGTTGTACAAAGTTGGTCTCAGGCTATTATTCTTATAAATCTTCAGAAAGCCATATATGAGGCCCTTAGATAGCAGAGGCATATGCGCCAAAATATGCCTTTTTGTTTTTTTGTTGCAAGATATAGTATGAAGCATACTATTTCATGCCTATTAAGTGCGAATTGTCGATACATTCTGGATGTGAACAAACTTTCCATTAGAATACAACATGGTGTTAGACTTTACATGCTACAGCTGAATCTCAAGAATAGCAGAGGCGAATGAGCCAGCTCCGGCCAGGGCTATGCTGCAGCAGCTGCTGTTTAACATAATGTAGCAATAAGTCACTTAACAGAGGGTGCTGTTTATTTTCAGTCATAAATGGTGATTCCTTAACCATTTTGAAGAATCTTGTGGCTTTGTAAATAGTTTTTGCCTGGATGTACTCCTGCCTGTATGGGGTATCTGTTTAATTCAGTATGTTGCTTTTAAAGAAAGTTGCAACATGTATTCTGGTGGTTTGTAGCTCTCGGATTAAGTTTTATTAAGTGCATTTAGTGTCATGAACGTCGGCAGACTTTTTTCCAGGGGGGGGGCCAAATGTTAGAATTTTGCAATCAGATAATATTAATTCATTATTTTGTTGTCAAAAGTTATAGTATTTGTTGCGGATAACCGTATAAATTTGCCCTAAATAGAAATTGTTCTTTACATAAAAATTAAAATAATAGTTTAATAGTCAGCACATTAAGTTCATTAATTTCCAAGGGGGGGCCGTGGCCCTCCCTTGCCCCCCCTTCGCGACGCCCATGTTTAGTGTTGTGTGTTTAAAGTTGTGTTGTTTATTAAGGATACCAATTGACAAACCTTCAGTGCATTTAGGGAAATGATTTACTTTTATTAAGCACAATGAGTGATATAGACAGTGACAGAATCTGGACTAGCGCTTGATCATCTTCGGTGAGCTAAGCTTTATACTTCTTGTTTACATATATCTCTATTCATTTTATTATTTATTATAATTAGAAGATATATTCAATAATATACTGTATTTCGTGCAATATACTAACTTTACAAGTAAACAGTTTTGGCTATCATAATTGACAGTATTAATATGTTAGGTACATATTTGAGCAGTTTCTAATGTCTTTATTCATTATTTCAGTAGTAAAACTTATTCATATTTTTCCCAAAAGTAACTTTTGGTGCATATGCCTTTGCTATTCTAAGGGCCTCATATTTTTGATAATGCATGGTTGTCTGCTTTGATCTTGGGTTTTTTCTTTGTGATGATGTTAATATCTTCCAAAATGGAGTTTAGTAAGTCATAAACTTCTAAAGTAAGAACAAATTAGAAACTAAAAACTTCACTTATCCTAGTAATGTTGTTATTCTTTTGCTAACCCTGGGGTTTCAAGCTATGTCCAGCTCATTCTCAAAGCCATATAATCAAACTCGTTGCCAAGCTACAATCTTTGTTTTTTTTTTTTTTTTTTTTTTTGTAGCTTGGCAACGAGTTTGTTTATATGGCTTTGAGAATGAGCTGGACATAGCTTGAAACCCCAGGGTTAGCAAAAGAATAACAATATTACTAAGATAAGTGAAGTTTTTAGTTTCTAATTTGTTCTTACTGTAGAATCTTGTTGCTTCACTGTTAATAGCTTCAATTTTCCTTATTTAAGTCATAAGCTTTTTAGAGGGTTTCAGAAGCCTTTCTTCAAACACAACATAAGCCTAGCTCTGCAGAATAAGCTCAGCTTAAAGGAATCTGTTGAGAAAATCTCCCAAAGACTGGGTACCAAACACCTCAAAACCTGGTATCTATAGGATTAGCTGCCAGAGTATACATCACTAAGACCAAATGCAACATAAACATCCATACCAAAGAATACATCTGGAACACTAAATATAAACAGGCAGACAAATCAGCCGTTGAAGCACACTTTTGGGAAATCCACCACAAAATAGACACATCCCAAACTATTAAAAGAGGTGAACTACCCTCTAGAGCTCACCACAAGGGAGAACATTCTCATTCAGAAACACAGACATAGAATTATGAACTTTGAAATCTATACCAAGTTCATCACACCATCTAACAGAGGCCAAAGGGAACAGGATGCCCCTACCACCAGCTGAGTTGCAGCCATTGATGAAAGCAAGAGCTTTTGAAACATGTTCTGTTAATTTACAGTGTAAGTGAAGCAAATGTGTTCCAAAATTTGACTGCATAATATTCATGTAGCATTCACATTCACTGTTACAAAGCTTCAAAAAAGTTAATTGTAATACAAAGCTATTAATCAAACAAAAATAATATATTAGAGACTAAGTTTCACTTATCTTTGGTAAGTTGTAAATATTTCATACCAAGGTTTTGTGGATCATTTGTTCACATTAACAGATCTGATGAACTTTGTATGTTTTGATAAACATTAAAATCTATAGTTTTTGTGCAATATTCTACTTACATATTTTGTAACCAGGACTATAATGCCAAGGGATGCTCTTTTGCCAAGCTGATTGTCTCTTTCTATTTCAGGCAGGATATTGTAGCACCACCTAGTTATGTACAAAGTTTGGTAAACAAAATTGTAAGCAACATAAATATATTCTGCAACAACCTTATTTTGAAGTATGTGGAGGAAGATATTGTGCTGTCAGTCAATGTCAAAACAGTCACACTTCAGTCAGCCAATGAGGTTTGGGAACCAGCTTTTACAGGTAAATTCATTATTTAAAATAAGCAAATCTTGTAGGGTGTAACAGCAAAGCAAATGCACCATTTATATCACAGGTTTAAGTAACCTTTAGATCAGGGGAAGACAGGTATCGCTGCTGTGACGTCAGCTCATTCAGCTCACATGCTCCCAGCGAAAGTCAGTTGAACGTGTGACGTCACAGCGGGCAAGAGGAAATGGCATACAAGACATCGTAATTTTAATGCTGACTGTTTGAATTATGGAATAGTCACAGATTATAAATAATTACATTTCGGCTTTATGCCATATATATAAATTTTAGTTTATGTGAACAGTCATGTTATAACGCCAATAGAACAGAAATTATAACTATTTTGCCTGAGCTAGAGGAGAGCTATACAGAACATTAGATGGACATTTTCCGACATTTGCCGTTTCGCTTTTCTTTAACTAGTTTGTCAATGTTAGGGCGTAATGTACGGCACATTTGTAGCCGAAGACTTAGATTGTGATCTGACAATATGCTTCGGGATTTTGACTTAGAAAGGTTCACAACAGAAAAGAATTGTTTGCACACATATGTAGAACCAAACATACATAATACCCTTGCAACAAGTGCATATAACCTCAGAAATCTGGTTTGAGGAACATTCTTATAAAAATCAGCCAAGTCTTCCTTGTGTTTATAGTTGTCCTTCAGCAAATCGTCACACTGTAAATTTATCAATTCAATTTGCTACCTGCTAGAAACATTGTTAACATCCAATGAATACGGGTCACAAAGATCTGAAACGTAGTTGACAATGTTTCTACATCTTGAAGCCTGGTCTCAAACTAGTGTGAAACACGGGGAACTGAACACAAACACAAAACCACTACACACCACACTACACAACGTACAAAAACACAAAATAAAAACAAAATTTGCACTAACGCCGTTAAGATCCCTCAAACAACAAATAAACACCGTCAGACTAGGCTGAGGAGGGTTCTCCCTAAACAGCCCGGGCAAGTTGTAAACATGCCCAAATAACATTTTTCATATTCATTCATTTCATGCAAGTAGCGTCGGTGATCTAGGCAGCATAGCAATACACTGCTCGCGCCTGATGTCAGACGAACATACAAGCTGGCTCTTCGTTTAAATACGTCACACGGCTCGAAGTTGTCTTCCCCTGCTTTAGATGGTACCATTACCATCAATGACTCTAGTGAATATTTCATGAACTTCTGGATGATCCTGTCTTGGCTCAAGTTTAGAACAGCTCACTTTCCACATGCCAGCCAGATTCTAAGTCCGAACTTACTTACTGTGCATGCGCCTACAGTAGTTTCACAATCGCCCACTAGATTTCACTGCATGACTAGCAGACGATTTTCACATCTGCCAACATTGCTTTTTACACTACACTAGTTTTCGTTGCCAACACATTAAGCACAAATGCACTCACTCGCGTCGTTGCCGCCACAGACATACCGCTATCGCGTATGATGATTATTACATTTATATTATATATATTATTTATATATAATACTATATATTATACTTATATTTTTTATTATTATTATTATTATTATTATTATTATTATTATTATTATTATTATTATTATTATTATTATTATTATTATTATTATTTTATTATTTAATGTTATTATATTTATTATATATATATATTATATTTAATATTATTATATTTTTATTGTTTACTATTTATCGTTCTTTTTTGTTTATTTATTTTATTTTATATTATTATTTTTAATGTTATTAGATTTATATTATATATATCATCTTTATATTATTTTTATTATTTATCGTTCTTTTTTATTTATTTTATATTATATTATAATATAATGGTAATGGCTTCATTGCCAGATGCAAGGCACTAGAAAACAACATATTATATTATTTTATTGTATTATTATTATTATTATTATTATTATTATTATTATTATTATTATTATTTAATATTATATTATATATTATTTATATATATAATATTATATTTAATAGTATTATATTATTATATTTATATTATTTTTATTAATTATCGTTCTTTTTTATTTATTTATTTTTATTTATTTATTTTTTAATTTTTGAGTGGAGAAAAAATCCATTTACGGAGCCCCATGCGCTGGGATGGCACAGATGGGGGACTGTAGGCTTCGTCCTAGGGCACATCACATTCCCTGCATAGCATTTGAGTCCTCAGCAGGCCCTCATCGTACAGGAACTGCATGCATGACTCCTCATTAAAGCACAGAGGCGCCAAATCTAATATACTGATAAAGCGATCCGTTGCACTAGTTGCTTCTAAGAAGGTCAGGAGCATACTGCCGACTCCCGCAAAAACATTCAAACTTACTATTGGCAACAAACTCCTAGGGAGATTCTGCTGTTGGCAGCGCTGCATTAACACAGCAACTTCGGCAACTTTCGTGACCATTCGTACACACTGCCGAGTGGGACTTAGCCGAAATTCTGTCCAAGTGCTTGCGTAAGCTTTTCTAAACAATATCCCCTGTCTTCTGCTGGCAACTTAAAGTTCTTGTCCTGTGTTCATATTATTTCATAAATAACTTTTCCCTGCTCCTAATCCTAAGTGCCCTTTTTCTGATTTTAATAGCTTAATCTTGCTTTCCATATTATGCTTGTTTGCCCCAAAATGATGAGCAACTGCTGATCTATTTGTTTCAATTTTATGTTTCTCCAGTGTTCCTGTAGTCTGATGTTTAGGTTTAAACAAAGATAAACTTAACCAGATACATAAAATTGAAACAGATCAGCAGTTGGTCATCATTTTTACCAAAATACTGACCCTGGGGAAAAATTAAAAATAATCCACACAGATAAATATTCTGAATCAAGGTTGTATGTTTGAGAAATTGCACACTCTTAATGGCTAAAGAAGAAAAAATTGAATTGCATGTGTTAAATTCAGAAAATAAGAAGTGGACATATCCATGTTTAGAAAGTAGATATAAGCAGAGAAATATTGTGTATCCATATCCAGTGACTTATTGCTTTATCATTATTTTAAATCTGTTCATTTCAGAACTGTCACCAGCACAAATTATGCTGCGAAAAGTTATCAGTCTTGCTGACCTCACAATTTGCCTTGATAAAAGAAATGCTTCAGGCAAGATAGAAATGTATCAGGTAATGTGACTTTCATATTCCAGCACTTATATATTAGACAGACAAAAAGAAAGAATTAGATTACATTATTTTAGCATAATATTGGATACTAAATTGGTACAATCTGCAATGTAATACAGTCTGGAATTTTAAACAGGTAATCTTAGTTTCTAATTTGTTCTTACTTTAGAATCTTGTTGCTTCACTGTTAATAGCTTCAATTTTCCTTATTTAGGTAATCTTAAGTTTCTCTAAATACTGTTGTTTCTAAAGTCACTTGTATATATTTCTAGTTCCAGTATACACAACTCTAGATTGTTAGAATATTGGTGACCATCTGGTTTTGTGTTATCCTGTGCTTATTTATACCTATGTAACATAAATTCTTCTTCTAAAAATGTCTTTCCTTCTAGATTCTTCATCATTCATAGTCATTTCTCTCTAACCTTGCCCTACAATTTTTGTATTTTTATCCGCTTTTACACTCAGAATCATTCTAATTAATATTTCTCCATCTAAATTATTTCATTTTGTTTGCCATGCTTGTTCTCTTCATACTTTTGATCAGATGCACAGTGAAACTCTGTGTTTGTTTCTCCAGACATTGGACACTTTTTCTAAATCTTTGTTATGCTTTAAACTTCTTAAATTCATAACTCCGGTTCTAGGTCAGCATATCCTTTTTAATCTGTTTTATTGCTTAGATCTGTATATTTTCCTCTGCCCCACATAGGTTTTATTCCTGTAAAACCTCACAGAACTACTTTCTGTCACACTATCAAATATTTCTTGCATGTAAGTATCTTCTAATCTAAAGTTTATTTTTTTTCAGAAACCTTTGTTTTGATATTGTCTATTAAGCCACATGTGTAGATTATGTACAGAGCCTTAGTTTGATAAGGCTAATGGGCATTTTCTTGGCACTGGAAAGCATGCTGTTTGATTGCAGTATTGGATATTCATAGCTCCTTAAATTCAAATGCATATTTTTCTCATGAAAATGGTAACTACAATAACCAGAAACTTTCATTTTAGAAGATGGAAGTGATTTCCTTATGCCACATATCCTTCACATCATTTAAGAAAATTTGCATAATGTTCATAAGGTGTTTGTGACCATGGAAGTAAAACCATGCTTCATCTGTATAAAAAATTAAACATGAGTCAGTTAATGTAATTTATGTTCTTCCACACAATAGCTGTGTGTAGAACAGGATGGGACCTTACAATTGGTTAAACTAGAAACCCGAGACTTAAGTGCTTGCAATATTGTAAGTCACCATTAAGGTATGTTATCTCATATAAATTGTGGTTTACTAGGAAAAATGTGAGTGAATTGGAGAATTTAATGTCATGTCGTCTTGTTGACCATGATAGCTTAGTGATTAGAGCAGCCGGATGGTACCCGGTAGATCCGTGGTTCAAATCCCGGTCATGGCATTAGATTTTTCAGTCTACCCTTTCCAGTGGGTCAGTTTTTAATATTATCTGAAACACTGCAAAAGTTAACTCTACTTACATTGCATGGTTGCAATTTCTAAACTACAGTTATCTTATAGAGTTTTAGTTTTAAATATTGTAGTAGCATTCCAAGCTGATGTTTGCAAAATTCCTGATTCCTGTGCAAGTTTTTAAGATTTCTTTGGACTTTATTCTAATTATTTTCTCATGTTATTGAGTTTTTCCTCTGTAAGAACATGGCTATTTACTGTCAATTTCTTATCAAGAGTAGATCCAATTTTGTAAATCTATTCACAACACTACGAATCATTTTGCATGACCAGCAGGGAATCTGTCTATAAATCACCATCTCATTCTCAGCAAGAGTTGTCACATAGGAATCACACATGAAGACCCTGTGTGTTGGCATTATAACAGCGATTAACCAGCACTTGGAGAGTAGGGAAAGTGGAAGGGGAACAGAATGGGTTATAAACAGTGCAGTACAGGGCAAGCAGTTCCCTGTAATATGGTCATCCATTGAAACAAAGGCTCTCTATTATTCTACTGGGTATTTTCTACTAACCTTGCTTACACACTTGTGTCATCCTGGGAAATTTAAGCACCTGATTCTTGCTGCTATTAAATCACTAGATCACTAGACACAGACTTCAAGCAGTAGTTTGTAATGGTTGTTGCAGGAACCTCTGTTGTATAGGTGTTCAATGGATGTCCATCTTCTCCGTAGTTACCACAGTGTTACAGCAAAACGGGCTACAGTGACAAGAGTAGATATTCACTGCAAGCGAATGGATTTCAGTCTCACAGAGCAGCAGGTGCCAATGTTGATGAGATTAGCTGTTCTAGCATTGGCACTCCATGCAAAAGAACTTCGGCCTGAGCCTGCACCTAGTTCAGAAGAAGTTTTGGATCCTGATGAGGAATTATCCCTTCCAGGTAAATTTGATATAACACAGCTTGCGTCTATTCTTTACATGAAAAATTTGTGATGATTGAGTGATGAGCTTTTGATGTCTGTAGGATGTGGTAACAATAAGACAAGGTTTTAAATTAATAATCCAAGTTTCAATAAAATGTGCAGTTAATTTCCAGTAATTTTTTAAAATGAGTATAATAAAAACATACTGTCAACAATTACAATTTGAATACTGTTGTATGTCTGGAACATTCTTCTAGTTTATTGATGCAGAGAGAATCCTTTTTACGAGTTTGCTTTTCACTGAGGCTGGAAATACAATGTCTATACAAATTTTCTCTTATATAGTGACTGTTCTTATGGTAATGATAAGAAAATGCATTTGGTCATATTTCTCTGTGGTATCAAATGATAATAGCTTAATGATAGTCACGTAAGTTTTATACTTTTGATATTATGTATATGTTTAGATTTTGTTCTGGACATATGTGTAAATCTGTTAATATATTGATGAACAAAATTAATAAAAGTAACATTTTACATTAAGTACAACACAGTTATATAGATGGAACATACTTGAACCATTATTTAATCATTTTAACTGATATGCAAATGTTCTTGGCATTGGGTAATCAAAATATACCATTACAAGCTTAAGAAAGAAAAGAGTGGTCCAATTATAGAAGCCTAGATAAGTGTCAGATCTTGCTCTTTGTAGCATTAAATTCACATAAGATGTTCTCCAACAATTTTATGGGCGTTGAAATAGAAGTTAGAATATGCCTTCAACACATTTTGTAACCAAGATTTTATCTCCATTGTATTGCACAGATGAGCAGTGCACAAGATCATGGGTTCAAATCTTGCTGCACATAACTTGTCTGCTTAAATTTTCTTTTGTTTCCTATGCAATACATAAAGTAATTCTATCATCGTATCAGTTTTAATTCTTTTTTGATAATTTTTTTACTCCACATAAAACATGTGAGCAGTGATATAAACAGTGAAACTTTTTAATGTGTAGAAGTATTTAAGTTGACCTTTAGACACTTATAGTTTCACTTAGTTTTTTACCGGACACATTTCTAAGATCATTTGTTTTCATTCTCAACAATTTTTTGACTGGTGACTGAAATGGAAGAATCAACTGTAGTTTAATGATATAATGATTTAATGATTTATTGAGTATTAAATCTTACATACCTTGGGCTACCCCTAAGCTGGGCCCTGTCCCTTTTGCTATTAGGACAGCCCTTCAGTAAAATTTGCTTTTGCGTACACATTACACATGATTAATTTGCCAACATTTGCTTCCTACCTTTTCAGTAATCTTATCCTGCTCTCAACCTCCCCTTTAATTTTTATTTTCAGATTTATTTCTCTCCCATCCTTATTCACTTTCCCTCTTTCAGCTTTCTCAATTTTTCTTATCAGATCCACTCTTGTAACTTTTATTATCACCATATATAAAAATCCTCTGCTACCTTGTTTACAGATTACCCATCCATCTAGATTACCATCTTGTTATTCTTGGCGAAATATCCCTTTCTTTCTTTCTCTCCTGCTTAGTTGTTCCTTTCCCCCTCACCCTCTTTGATTCCTTATTTATTTCATCCATCATTTTTTCTGTAGCTATTCTTGAGTGCTCACTTTTCTTCGCTTCCTCCCCTCTATTCACTGTTATCAGCTCCCATCTTGGCTCCTTCCCCTGTTTCTTTCATGCTCCACATCCCGCAATTTCCCCACCTTGCATTTTCTCACATTTGACTTTGACATTCCAGTATTGGAAAGCACAAATGCTAATGGCATCATTGCCAGATGCAAGGCACTAGAAAACAACAACAACAACTTTCACATTCCACTTGTTACTGGATCCACACGTGCTGCAAAATTTTGAGTAGTCATCTCTTCACTGCTGTGTGACACAAATCTGCTGATGCTTGATCATGTCCCCGTCTTTCTTGGTTCAATGACTGCTGTTCCTGTCTCTGCTTGTCATTTGGTCTGTTTTTCCTCTCTGCTGCCTGGTCAACTGTGTACAGCTTGAAGTTCTTAATGTATACCCTCTTGCCTTCATTTTCTGCTTGTCTTTGCTGATCAATTAACTCCTTCATTTGCACCGTTTATGCATAGGTTAAGTTCTTGTTGATGAAAATAGCTGAGCCTCTCAATTTTTGTGCCTATTTTAGTACTATTCTAGCCTGAATATTACACTGCTATTAGCAGTGAAGTATTCTTCATGTTTGAGGTCATTTTGAGTCACTTTTTTACACTCACCTTCACTTAAATTTTTTTAAAAACAGGAAACGTTCTCAAGACCATTTGGTCCCATCTTCAGCTGTTGGGTGATGGCTGATAATGGGACCTTATGGTCTTGAAAACGTTTCCTGTTTTTAAAACAATTTAATTACAGGTGAGTGTAAAAAGTGACTCAAAATGACCTCAAACGCTATTATAGCCGTTTACGTGTTTGCAAACTTCACAAGAATATTTCTTTTCCCTGTTATTTAGCCAATTCTGAATGTGTCGCAAATCTCGTAGCCTCTCAGATGTATTTCTAATCTGTTCACTATAATCTTTGCAAAACTTGAAGGCATATGAAGGCGGGCTGTACTGCAGACTCCAGCAAATCCTAAGCTTGCCCCTCCTACTAGTGCTGCCGAATGTGGTACGCGCATCTCACGCGCTCTTGCGTACAGAACCTCTGCCGGTACATGCACTACACTTGGCAACAGCGCTCCGCTTGAGCATTGGCCACCATTCATATGCCTTTAACTTTTGCGAGCAGTATAGTAGATCTCTTAAATCCAGACATGCTCCCACTCCTCGTTTTTCTTTAACTCCTGAAATCACTAGATTGTATTTTCTGTTTTTTTCTTCCATTCTTTTCAGTGTTCTTTTTAAGTTTTGAATTTCCAGTTTTAATGTTTCCATTTCTTTGTTTCCCCGATTGTATTTCATCCATTCTTGTCTGAGAATCTCTCTGCCAGTCCTTTACCTCTTACTAAAACTGTTCCATTTACCTGGTGTTTAGATACCATATCACTTTGACTCCTTTTCCCCTCAGCTGTGGGAGCTTCCTTCACTGTATGTCTGGTCACCTCCACTGCTAGATTCGTACTCCCAGCTGTAGTTGTAACTGTGTGCTGCCTGGGTTGCTGGATGTTAACCTCAAGATGTTGTGTACTTGGATATTTTGAAATAGCTAAGTGAGCATTGTTTTTGTGTGTATTTTTTCCCAAATTTCTAGTTCAGCCATTTTTACTTTCTCTACTGGTAAGTAGGGGAAGTATTGTATTCCACCCAAAAATTCGATGCCCAGATTTCACCGGAAATATATGTTTTGAGACCCCCTGAATCCAAAAAAAGTGTTTTTAGAAAAAGGTCTGTGTGTGTGTGTGTGTCTGTGTGTCTGTGGACAGCATAACTCAAAAACGAAAAGTCGGTTAAAAACCAAAGTTGGCATTTAACCTCTTGAGGGATATCGACGTGAAATCACGTCCATTTAAAATGGCGGATGAGCGATATGGGCGTCCTGTGCGTTTAAGCATTTAACCCTTATTTATCCCTTATCCAACTCAACTTATTATCATTTTCCCTTTATGAAACATTTTAGTAAGGTCTATATACTTTATTGGCTTACCTTAATATGTTCGTTCTGCAGTGATTTACCTCAAAACAGGGATAAACACACAAGGGTACGTACATATCCACATTCGCGAATTCCCTTCTTGCGGCACACGAAACACTTTCGAAATGGGCGGGACTTCTTTGCTGTTGGTGGTATCCTTTTAGGATAATGTTTTCCTTGAAGTCTGAGGGGTGCAGGGGTTTTGGATTTTCAACCCCCAACGTGGTATTGTTCAATTAGGCTGCGAGTTATTTATAGTCGGTAGTCAAGGTCGGTCATTGTCCTGTGTGGGTTTAGAGAGCTGTCCAAATCCCCAAACAATTGTATATGGTTATATCCAGTTGGTGCAAAAACACCTTTTTATACCACTTCTCCCTTCAGCTACAAGCAGGAAAGAATACGTATGTATTTCAACAAAGAAAGACACGGACTCTACTCAGTTACGAAACTCGTGTAAGCAAAAGTTGTAATGTTGATCTATTCTGATGACTCAAGAGACCACGCATGCAGTAACGCTTTATTACACAGTATGCTGACGCATAAGCCACACATACAATGGGTGTTCCTTTACTGTATCTTTCCGAGAACTTATATTAGATGCGTTCGACAGAGCAAAGTTGACTTTTCACCACAGTGAAACAAAATTGTGCCATTTCAACGTTTTGTAAATACAACTCAACTTTGCTGATGATGTACATTTATACTGCAAATAACGAGTTTTATACCAGTTTTCGTTTCATTAAAATAACTTAATATTTACACAAAATACAGCTGTGTATATACGAAGCGCATTTAACAATTTAAATGCTAGCAGTTCTCGGCTCGTGGACGTTTAAATGGCCATCGCTCAAGAGGTTAAGTTTATTGTCATTCAAGAATACTACATGAAGATTTTGAAGAAAGTAGCCCCACCCTAAACTACCTTTTACATGGAAAATATTTCGAAAATTTTGATTTTCTTGAAAATAGCTCTAACGATTTTGATTAAAATGTCATAGGTTTGAGATATTTTGATGACAAATGAAATGTATATCTTGAATTTTCTGGCTATAGCCCCTGTAGTCGTATTTACTCTGGACGACTTTTGCATAACTGGTAAACCGTTAGAGATAGACAAAATCTTGCTGTACAAAAAATGTAGATCTTGCTAAAATTCACAATTTATGTCTCAATAAATTTTCTTGTAGGGTGAACCATTTCAGAGATAATCCTTGTTATGTGTGTGAGTTTCCGAAAACTTAGAACTTTAGCAAAATGCAACAATGTTGTTCATTTTTTTATATGTTAATTGTGCAAAGAGAACGGAATCTCAAAGGTCAAAAAGATTTGACTGTCGCACAAAGCCTGCTGTATTCTAATATCCCCCTTGCACCTACAAGGAAATAAGCAATAAGATAATTTGTACGAATGTTTATCTTAACTAACATGGAGATACAGGAATAAGAGTTTGTTAGAATGGTTAGTACAAGAGTAGAGAAAGTCATGTGAGTGCAACACATCAGAGTTTTTTACATGCTTTAATAATTTGATATCCTGTTCTGTGTTGTGCTTAATTGACCAGAAGTAAGGGATGCTGCTGATTTGTCAATTAGCTTAAGTTTATATGTCTGAGATGTTTGTAAAGTCTTGTTTTGAGGTTCCTTTCTGTTTGGCCAATGTATATTTTAGGACAGTCTTCACCTTTTATTTGGTACACATTGGATTTTGAAGTGGGTGATATAGCACCTTTTAACAGATGGTTTAGGAAGTTTCTCAGTTTGAGTTTGTTGTAAGGAGCCAGCTTAATACTATGCTCCTGGAGCAGGTTTTGGAATTTATTGTGCATCTTTGGGTGGAATGTGAATTTCCTGTATGTGGATTGTGGGTTGGATCCATTGTTCAGGTTGTGATGTATTTTATCTGCTTTTGTCTTTCATGTTTTCTTATGAATTTGTCTACTAATTCTGTTTTGAACTTATTTTTAGTCAATTCTGTCTTGAAGTGTTGATGTTCTCTTTTAAATTCTTCCTCTGTCAGTGGTGTGTGTATTAACGTATGTGTTAAGCTGTGGAATATAGCATGTTGATGTAGCTTTGGGTTATGGTTGGTTTCTTTGATGTAGCTGTCTATACACGTGGGTTTTCTGTAAATGCCAAATTCTATTTTGTTTGTCATGTTCTATTTTGAGTCACTTTTTTTATAATCACCTTCACTTTAATATGTTGTATGTTGGAAATACTGAAATGTTTTCAAGATCATTCGATCTTATCCTCAGCCATTGGGTGTCTGGGATTTTATTTAGGGATAAAAGGTCCAATGTTTTCATGGCTATGTCATTTCCTAACACAACGCTTTATTGCAACCAGATATGGAAGAAATATATCTAAATATAAACAAGTACACCGTGGGTTACCACAAGGCACAGTGCTCAGCACTACACTTTTTGATATATTTATTAACAATCTGCCACAACAAATACAGGAATCAGGTGTGAAGTGTTCACTATTTGCTGATGACTTAGTAATGTGGACTTCAAAACCAAAAAGCAAAAGTACAGAACTAGAAAAAACCATGCAACAATCCTTAACCAACTTACAAAGGCGGACCAAAGAAAATTTAATGACTGTTAATACAACAAAATCAAACTACCAAATCTTTTCACTAAGAAAAAAGCCCACTAAAAATAAAACTAAATTTTGAGGGTCAACAATTAATGAGAAAGCTGATTTTCTTGCAAAAAAGGGTACCAGTGGTGTACAAAAGTCTATAGTTAATCTACCATTTTATGCAGCTAAAAGGTTAGTCAACTCTGAATTCAAAAAAATTATTGCAGAATATTACTATGAAAAATCAGAGAATAAAAGATGGGAACTACCAAACATTCAAACAGTAATTCCTGAGTGTCCTCTCGAAAAACAGCAGTTGCAACCTTCAGGTTGATTACAGGACATGATTGTCTCGCAAAACATTTAAACAGAATTGGGATATATTCCTCACCACTCTGTCCTCTATGTGATCTGCAAGAGGAAATGGATCGAGACCACCTTCAAATATGCCCGGCCACTTCTAGTGCCCCATCCATCAGTGAAAAATATTGGAGAGCAAGAGGATTAATGACTTCATTGTCAGAAATCCAACATTAGCTAACAACAACAACAGCAACAACAACAACAATTTTATACTATGGCCAGTGTTGTGATTTTCAATCCAAAAATGGTGTAACAGAGCAGACTTTTCTGTTTGTTTTAGTTTTATGTTTCTCAGGTGTTCCTCTGGCCTGATTTCCAAATTCTTTTCGTTTTTCAAGGAAAATACAGTTTCAGACATCTGTGAAATATTTAAATATGGTGACTGCAAATAAATTAACACAGGTAGCATTTCTCAATTAACGCAATACAAATAAATATTAATCATATTCAAACAGCCATGAATAGCTGTTACAAATAAGGCATTTTTCTGGTTTAATCACATCATTCTAACCTTTTATATTCTGCTGCAAGTAACCAATAGTTGGTAGAGAGAGTTACATGATTTCACTTCATTTATTGCATCCTAGGTATTGTATGTACACAATATGGGACATGTCAAGTTTACAGTTCTGTACGTTACAGATATTAGATTAAATAGATATACATTATAAATAATTAACTTTAAAGTGTGATTGTAACTCACTAGATATTTTATGTCATAGTTTTACATATTGAAGCAAAGCATGTTTGTAAGGTGAGTGAGCAACAGATGGTGTTATTGTAATCTTTATATTTACACAGATGGCAGTGGTGATGAATCCTGGGCGGGATGGGCTTGGAGTTTGGTGCCTTCAATTCTCCCAATTTACTGGGATGAGGATATGCCATCAGATCAACCCATTGCTTACTCTGGTCATACATACCACACTGGATTCTATGTTGAGCAGGCCTCTGTAGCACTCAAGGTAACTCAGCTAAGCAATAATATGAAAAGTATATTCAGAAGTATCAATAATTTGCCCATAAAGTATGTGAAGCAACAATGAGTGTATGGACGATTCAGTCATATACAATATAAAGTACGTTAAAATGTTGTTTCTGTTAAAAAATAACCACTCTAGTGTAATTTGGGAGCATTCTACTCGTGCCCTCGTATGACTGTGGAAAACTTCTTAAGCATTTGTAAATGTACGAATAAAAGTAGATAGGCAGTCCATGATAACTGTAATCTGCCATTGCTTTTATCAGCTATTGGTGGATACAAGTCATTCCTTAAAGGTATGGTGCAGTTTTTGAATATTATGTATTTAAAGTTTTAGTGTCTTATATCGCCACACATTGCAGAGCCATTTGATGTATTTTTTTAATATTTCTTGGCGTTGTGTAATGAGTGATGAGAACTCCTCTCTTGATCTCTGGTCGTAGTGACGGAATAAAGCATACACTGAGTTTCAACTAAACTTGTGAAGTTATTTTATTGCACACTTTTTTATATCACAACATGTTCTTGAATACTTTCTGCTAGTGGGCACATCCGAAATCATATAATTCACAATTTTTCAGCAGATTGCAAAAAAATTGTTACTATCTTATACATGCATTAACCAAGAAGTATTTGGAAAAAATGTCTATACGTAACCATGGCAATATTACTCGGCTGTTGTCTTCCTTAACAGTACCCCCTACTACTTTATCAGAACCATCACAATGATGTCATATGCTGCATATATTGTGCAATTTTGTGATTGTTTCGGTCATGCCAGGAAAATAACATCAATTTATATTTCAGCACTCCTTACATGGTATAATACAAAATAATTATTGTGTAAGTATAATCAAAATATTGAAACAAGGTTAACAATAATTGTAATTTCCATAAATTGAGATTAGATCAAATAACAAAAGAAAAACATTAAATTAGGAAAATCAAGCTGTCATTAATGATTGTTTGGTCTAAAAATTCCTTGAAATATATATGTTTCAGGTAGGATATTATTCTGACAGATACCAGTTAGTCTATTTGTTCATAGCATATTTTATAGAAAAGTGATACATAACACTGCAGACGTTCCAGATGACACTTTGAGTGATAAGCTCAGATTTCAGCATGTTTCATTAAATAAGAAAAAAAGAAATGTTCTGCAACAATGTCTTTATATTAAATAACAAGCTACATTTGAACCTCATACATTATTCACTTCTACATTTTGTGCAGATATATGTTATATTTTAGGCACTAAACTTTGAGCATAATATTTAACTTAATTATACGTTTTGCAGATACATGAGTTGTGTTAAAAAAAGACCAAACTTTTCCTATAGTATCTTTGTTACTCATTCTACAGCATTTTAAGCACTATCCTCTTGAGGGTAGTCCTCTCTACAGACGATAGTGTTCCCAACATTTCTTCCATTTTTGGAAAGTCTCTTGCAATGCACTTTCTGAGATGGCATGCAGATCTCATGTCGCATTATCCTGAATCTCCTCTGTGGTTTGGAAACTACATCTTTTCAACATGGTTTTAAGTTTTGGGAAATAGGAAAAACTCTGCTTGGGTTAGGTCTGGAGAATAGGGTGGGTGGGGCACAACAGGAGTCTGACGTTTTGCCAGATAGATGTAAACAAGGAGTGCCACATGAGCTAGTGCATTGCCATGATGCAACATCCAAGTCTGGTTTTTCCACAATTTAGGCCTCTTCCTCGCACAGCATCCCTCAAACATGCAAAATTTCTTGGTAGACTTCCTTGTTTACCATCTGACCACAAAGACGGTATAATATGTATAAGGCTAATAAGCATCAGGCTACATGGGATATGTAGAAAGAATCACAGTGACAGTTCAAGAAAGTGATCAGAAAGACCTCACAGAAATCATTGGAGGCTATTTTGGATAGTAGTCAAGAACAAATGAGCACTGCTCTTTTGGGGAAAGTACTGGTCTCTGGCGGTGAGGCTAGTCTGACCTCATTGGAGGACTCCACTGGTTGATGGATGCAATCGGAGGTGGAGACCTTGAAGCTATATTTTTAAACTTATTTCCAGGGAACGCCTACAATGGAAGAATAACATATCGTAGTGAGAGCAGGTAGGTGCTTGAAAGAGGGCTGGCGTGTGGCCTCTGATATTGTGAATTATTAAAATGTTTTTGAGCCTTATAAAATTGCAGGTGTAGATAGGATTTTCCTGGCACTTCGAGAAGTCTGAGAGACTATCTCTCTACACCTAGTGAGAATATTTAGGACCTGTCTAGGTATGTTTCATACCTCTGGAGGCAGGCCAAAGTGGTTTTTATACCTAAGCGAGGCAGATAGTCTTACTGCAGGGCTAGGGATTTCTGTCCTATCAACCTGACATCTTTCATATTGAAGACATGGAAAGGCTAGTGGATACACATTTGAAAGATAGCATTGTTGGCACATAGACCTATACATCCCTCTCTGTATCCTTACTGGCTAGGTAAATCCACACAATCGGCACTTTATCAGTTAGTTGTCAGATTTGAGGAGCCACTGAACTGTGGTGAACTGGTTGTGGTAGTTTTCCTAGAAATTGAAGGTGTTGTTTTTTATATTTCTTTAGGCACCATGAAGAAGAGATTGGAAAGCAGAGAAGTCAGTGCACTGGTTATGGACTGGATTATGGCCTTCTTGGAAGGTCATCAGTATGTGGTGACCTTGGGGAGTGAGATCATAAGGTCATCAGCACCCCTAGACTGACCTCAAGGAGAGGGTCTGTCACCTCCCCTGTAGTATCTGGTCATACTATTGAACAGGCTCAACAGGGCCTAAGTACATGTTTAGGGCTGTGCTGACGATATGTGCCTAGTGGCAAGAGGAAAGTTACAAGAGTTACTATTTTGAAGCTCATTCAGGGCTCTTATATACCCTAGAGCAGTGGTGTCAATCATGGCCCCGAGTGGCAATGCCACGCAGAGAGCCAGTCGCTGTGCCCTGGGCATAGTGGGCCAATCCGTTAGAAACCAGTTCAGTGTAGTTTTCCGTGTGATGCAAACAGAGCAATGGCTGCGTCCGAGAGCACAGACATAAGCTATTATGTTTCAAATGGGAAAAACAATTCCTTTGCAAAGTTGTAGGTAGTAGTATTCAATACCTAATATGCAACCAGCATCTTGCGTTAAAAAATACAACATACAAAGACTTTATGAATGTAGATAAAGTAAATAGTTCGGCTGGAGCTGATAGAAGTACAACATAATCGTCGCCTTCCAGAGAAATTCGACAATTCATGCTCAGATGCACCCCAAAGTGGGTGGTGCGCATTGAAGTCTCCCACCAACAGAAACGGTGTTGGAAATGAGGTCTCTGACACAAAGTGGTCAGATGGCTATACATTGGCTATAAATAAGGCTCTCAGTATCTTATGCAGCATTACTCTGGTGACCTGCCTCTTCTGTGAGGACAGTAACCACCAAACTGAATTTGCTGCAAAGATTGACAGGTTTGATGACAATAGGGCCAGTGTGAACTACCCCGCAGTTGTCCTTGGAGATCTTGGTGGACGTTCCTCCTTTGCATCTGTTTGTGAAGGAGGTTACAAGGGTAAGCACATATCATTTCTGGACACTAGGGGAATGGCGTTTTAAACTGCTCCATACAGGACTCTCACTGATTCTGACTGTACTTCAGATGCGTCTTGTTACCCAAATGAGTGGGGATTTGACAGGGACAAGATTAAATCTTGTCCCGCTACTGCTAAGTCCCTTCAATATTTATGAAATATGACTCGAGGGGTAAAATGTTCCGGAGTTAAAATAATCCCCCATTCGGATCTCCGGGCGGGGACTACTTCTCGAGAACCAAAACATTATATAAATAGAAGATCTAACATCAGAATTCTACAATGGAACGCAGGTGGTCTCACCCGAACAATTTAGAATTGGGATATATTCTTCACCACTCTGTCCTCTATGTGATCTGCAAGAGGAAATGGACCGAGACCACCTTCAAATATGCCCGGCCACTTCTAGCACCCCATCCATCAGTGAAAAATATTGGAGAGCAAGAGGATTAATGACTTCACTGTCAGAAATCCAGCATAAGCTAACAACAACAGATTTACTAGATGCAATAATATTAACCGGGCTTGTGGGCCGTGGTCTATTGGGTTCCTTCTTCTTCCCAAACGTTTCGTCTGCGACTACGGCAGACATCTTCAGTGGCGGCGAGGTCGAAGTTTCCTAGTGGAGATCTCAGCACCGACTGTGCTGGTCACCACCAGAGGTGCGGTATTTATGTCGGCGGCTGGAGGGGAAGTATGTTGTGATAGGTCCGGGTGGCCAGTGGGCTGGACTTGTACCAGTGGAGTACTACAAGGAGCTGGCATCTGATTGGCTGGAGAGGGGTTCTGGATTTTTGTTTTTGTTAACGCTGTTTGCCATATTCTGTTGAGTTTAAGTCCTTCTTCTTTGCGATTGATATTATTTTTGTGCTTGTGTATTTCAATGGCTTCACGGAATAAGCGAGAATAGTAGTGGGATGTAGATGCCAGAATATCTGTGTTACCATATTGGATGATGTGTTCCCCTTCTTCGAGTATGGCATGTTCAGCAATTGCTGATTTTTCAGTTTGACCCAAGCGACAATTTCTTCTGTGTTCTTCAATGCGGGTTTTTATACTACGTTGTGTGGTTCCGATGTACACCTTGCCACACGAACAAGGTATTCTATATACTCCTGCGGTGGATAGAGGATCCCTGGGGTCTTTGGCGGAACGGAGTATGTTACAAATCTGTTTAGTGGGCTTGTAGACGGTGTCAATGTTGTGGCGTTTAAGTAGTTTGCCTATGCGGTCTGTGACTGATCTGATGTACGGTAAAAAGGCCTTGCCCTTCCTATTGTTTGCGGCTGTTTCTGTTATGTTGGGACCTTTACTAGGATGTAATGCTCTCTTAATTTCTCGTTTTGCGTAGCCATTAGAGTGGAGCGCTGACTCTAAGTGTTGAAATTCCTGGTGTAGAACTTGTGGTTCGCAAATGCGTGTAGCTCGGTCTGCCAGAGTTTTAATCATAGCACGCTTTTGTTTCGGATGGTGGTTGGAGTTCTTGTGAAGGTAGCGGTCTGTATGGGTCGGTTTACGGTACACCTTGTGGCCTAGTGTGCCATTCTGTTTTCTGTTTACCATGACATCCAAAAAGGGCAATTTGCCGTCTAGTTCCTTCTCCATGGTGAATTGAATTTGTTTATTGATGCTGATTTAATCTTAGCCCAGGTTATGCATTGGTGATACTGGCCAGGGAGGTATGGGACCAGAGGTTGGGTTTTCCCTGAGATTCAATATGGTTCACAGATGGATCCCACTTCAGGGGTAGGATGGGTGCTGTGGTCTATGGTCCCAGGACTGCTCTTGTCATTCCCCTTCATTATGTTGCCACTGTTTTCCAGGCTGAGATACATGCAATTTTAGCTTGTGCAATGCATATTAATACATTGCCACTCAGAGACGCAGAGGTTAGCATCTGCTCAGATAGTATGGGAGCTCTGAAAGCCCTGATAGCAGTCATAACCACATTCAAATTCATATGGCAGTGCCAAAGGATGTTGGATAGACTCTGTGCTAAATGCTCAGTTACCCTTATTGCCTGGGCTCTGGTATTAGAGGTAATGAGATGGCAGATGCTTTTGCAAAGAAGGGTGTGGGTCTATGATTCTAAGCCCATCTTTGGAGTATTCCCCAGAAGTGTAATGTATGAGATAACCCAGCTTACAGCTTGGGCTCATCTTGAGATCTGGAGTAAGCAAACTTCTGCCAGGTAAGCTCATAATTTTACTATGGACCTGGTGGTAAATTAATGCGAATTTCTCCTAAATTTAACTAGAACTAGACAGGTATTTTGGCTATCTGACTGGCAAAAACACCCTGCACAGACATTTATGCATAATGGGGCTCATAGAGGATCTCATATGCAGAAAATGTGGCATAGATTTTGAATCCTCACAACACATATCATATACCAAATTGATATGTTTCCATAGGCTCCTTTTTGGAGCCTGAGGGTATAAAACAGTCAGATATGTATAGTGGACACAGTTTATCGGTAGTCCCCAGGAGTTCAAAATGGCCGACATTACACTAAACAGCTGACAGAAGTATCACAAAAAGCAGTTCTGCCAACGTACATAATAAAGGCATTTCCAACCTCAAATATCACAGGGTTAAAGTAACTTGCTTTCAAATGATAATAATGCTTGAACATCGTTACCACACAACACATGATGAACCTACTCTCTTCGGCAAATTTTGTTCTGCAATAACACTTTTGGATAAAATTACTTCCGAGCGCTAAATATCATAATATATACGAGATGCACTACTCTGTAGAGAACACAAAAATAATAACAGTAACTATAATTGCATATGCTGTTCTAAAAGAATTCAAGACAAAATCACGCAAAAACAAGCATTACGTCCACTGATTGATTAATTAATTAATACGGCATCTAAACAGGATCTTGTTTTAAAATCTATCGGTTGGCCCTCCTGTAACATGTTCATAAACAAGGGCTTCTGTGGCAACATGACAGACGCAATAACACCAACTATGGCCATAGCTTTACCATGGTTATATGTTACAAACAGTTGGCGGCACTAATGCAACCCAACTGATGGAATATCACCAAATATAACCAGACTGCACCACAATGGCGGGAAAATGTCAAGGTTGTTTTTTGGGGTATCTCAATAAGCTGCACCTACTATACCAAGGACACTGTGCATATAGTAGTGCATATAATAAACTAGTGTATGGCTGTGAAAAATTAAGGCAAGAAAAAATGATTGTTTTAAACCAGATCTTTTAAACAATATTCTTTTCGTTCAAATTACAAATAATAGTACTGGTGGTTATGTAGGTACTCTAAATAGTGTACTACATTTATATTTATGTCTGTTTCATTTATTGCTTTGTTATATCAAACAATATAGTAGTAATATAATAAAACAGTTTCAGTTCCATAAGAAAATTAGATGTTATGTTTCCTCATTTGTACATTGTTTTAGCTGTCTCGCTTTGAAAGCATATTGAAGTGTACTATATGAAACACTTGTGTATAAGAGCAGTTGAATAGGGGGATTCCAAAACCAGCTAAGGCACTCTTTAGTGATTCTTAGCTCATGTATAACTTTTGCCAGAAATGGAGAAAGTGGGTTGCTCATTGCTAAACCATTTACCTGGGAGTATAGTTTGTTCCTGAATGTAAAGTAATTCTGATTAATGCACAGTTTGGTCAGTATGCACTATTCTATTGCTTCTGTATCAATGTCTGTGGTTTATAGTCATTTTTTAAACATCTTTTCTAGCTTATCTTTTAAAGTGCTAGGGAACAGTGGGATAACACCAAAAGAAACAAGTAGATAATTTTCCTGTATTTCTATATCACAAGGCTTTAGGTGTTCATGATCAGACGTTTTTGGTTAGGGGAGATCCTGAAATGTTCTTAGTAACCACTAAGCAGATTCTATGGAGTGGGTCTGTGATGTGTATGATAGGCTACATTTTATTGTCAGCTTTGTGGATCTGTGGTAATCCACATATTCTGGGTGTAGTTGGGTCTTAGTATCTTAATTTTCTTCTCATACTCTCCAATGTTAGTTCGTCTCTTTCAGGAGTATTTTTACGTATTTTTGTGTCAGATCTGTTTTCATTTGTACAAATTTGGTGCTGTGCAATATGGTTTTCATATGTCTTGTAATTCTGCACTATGTAATATTTTGTCAATTTTTTTTATTGACATCCTCGAATGTAATATATCAGATGAATGAATGAAATGGATGAAAGGATGTTCAAATGAGCCCGAGGTACATAGTTATGACATTTGTCTTTTCAAGATAAGGGAAAACCTCAGAAAAAAACCTTATCTGGATATCATCAAAGTTCTAAGGCTTTCACGGCCGGTGTCAATACTAGATGCAATAATGTTAACCGGGCTTGTGGGCCGTGGTCTATTGGGTTCCTTCTTCTTCCCAAACATTTCGTCTGCGACTACGGCAGACATCTTCAGTGGCGGCGAGGTCGAAGTTTCCTAGTGGAGATCTCAGCACCGACTGTGCTGGTCACCACCAGAGGTGCGGTATTTATGTCGGCGGCTGGAGGGGAAGTACGTTGTGATAGGTCCGGGTGGCCAGTGGGCTGGACTTGTACCAGTGGAGTACTATAAGGAGCTGGCGTCTGATTGGCTGGAGAGGGGTTCTGGATTTTTGTTTTTGTTAACGCTGTTTGCCATATTCTGTTGAGTTTAAGTCCTTCTTCTTTGCGATTGATATTATTTTTGTGCTTGTGTATTTCAATGGCTTCACGGAATAAGCGAGAATAGTAGTGGGATGTAGATGCCAGAATATCTGTGTTACCATATTGGATGATGTGTTCCCCTTCTTCGAGTATGGCATGTTCATGTTATCTGGATAACTCACCCTAATCAAGATTTGAACTCAGGAGCTCTTGAATGTAACACAGACACTTTACCACCACACTACAGAGGTGGGCTATTTATTCTCAGTAGACTAGAATACAGTTTTTGACATTATCCAGCCGAAATGCTACCTGCAAGACATAGGAGGATGTGTGGCAGTGAATCAAGGCTAATGAGGGAGACAACAGTCTCCAAAACATGTTCCAGTTAGTTCTGGTGTAGAAAGTGAAGTTACACTAATACAGATTCAAAATTTTTGTATATGAATGTCAAAATAAGTTAATTGTGTTTTCCCTAAAAAAGATTTCAAGATGTTTTCAGTACATTCATCCACAAACATGACAACTTTGCCAATTACTTTATGCTCCCCAATAATGTTAACATTTGTTTTGTTTTGCAGGTGACAGAAAATACTAGTGAACGAAGCTATTATGGTCCACGTAAGGTGAAATTTGTTCCTTTTCTGCTTGCAAATCTTAAAGGTTGTTTCATGGATTTCATCATGGCTGGTGCTGGCTGGCTGAACATGCAGATGGGTATTAGTTATTTGAGCATTAAACCCCAAGGAGAATGCTTCTGTGGCATCAAGGATGATTATCCACTTAATTCTGTCACACTGGAAACAGATACAGATAGAGAGGTAATAGTTTGAGTGGAAATAAACAAGTATAGTCTAAGAGGTAGAACTGGAACTTAAAAATTCAATGCCACAACTGGGATTTGAACCACAGACCTTCCGCTTACCGGGCGGATGCTCTAACCACTGAGCTATTGTGACAAACTTTTCCCACACACGGCTTGTGTGTTTAAAAACACCAACAGTAAGTTTGTTGGCATAAATAAATAATAAGTATAGTCTATTTTGGTCTTGAAAATCAACATTGTGAGTGCCTCTGTTGTTTGGTGGTTAGTATGCTAACCCTCAAATCCAGAGGTGCAGGGTTAGGGTGGCAATTTTTCTTTACCCAGAATTATTCTCTATCTTCCCTAGAGTCTGGAATTATGAGTGTGAGCGTGAATGTATAATCAGACCAAGGCCAGTGCAGTCCAGCATGGGATGCGGCAAGCAGGCGAACTAATGCGATGACAACATGAATACATCACGAAATGCTGTACAGTCTGATTTACTAACATGCATAGTGTTCACAGTAATTATGCTAGTGATGGAATGTAAAGGAAATAAAGTTATTCATGAGCAAGTTCGGCGTGTTGTTTATAATGTTGTTAAGTTTTGTGATGAAGAGAAGAAAGGAGGTCAAAAAATACCTTTTACAAATGCTACTGAACATGCTGTCGTTTCTACTGGCGACAGGAAGACAATATACAAGATTAGAAAAGTGGGGCGAGCAAAATAAAATCACCTCGTAAGATTAGTAAACCTCCTGCAAATAAAATCATGCATGATTAGAAGAAAGTATCAGGAGTATTACGAGGTTAAAAAGGAAATTCCTATGCTGTGAAAATTATTGGACTTTTGCAAGAAAGAGATTAATTTTATGGGGGTTAAGAAAACATTTAGAAACATAGTGAAATCTATTGGATTTCAATTTAAAAAGTGTAAAACTAAAAGGAGTGTACTGAGGGAATGCCCTGATATAGTGGCTCAAAGAGCATCATTTCTTGGAACACTTAGAAGAAATGAACGCAGGGAAAATAAGCCAACGATATACATGGATGAAACCTTGATTCACATGCACTACAGTTTCCAAGTGTTGGCAAAGTGACGATGTTCCAAGAGTGTATGCAAATAACAGTGCTGGACAGCGTCTTATTATCATGCATGCTGGCTGGGAAATGGGATTTATTCCAGGTGCTTGCCTCATTATTATTCAGAATCCAAGACATCAGATTACCATTACGAAATGAACTACGAAAACTACTCCAAGTGGGTGCAAAACCAATTGATACCTGGATTACCGCACAACAGTATTGTTGTAATTGGCAATTCTCCGTATCCAATAAAGAAGGCAATAAAATGCCTTCAAGCAACAATTTAAAGTCAGAAATACAAGAATGGTTGCGAGACAACAATATACCATTTGACCCAGAAATGACTAAAGCGGAACTCGTCATTCATGCACAGACAAAGAAAACATGCTCCATTGACAAATTATTCACAGATGCTGGCTTTACAACACTTAGATTACTACCCTATCAGACTTTAACACCATCAAACTAGTCTGGAATTTAATAAAAGCAAAAGTTGCTGATAATAATGTGGACCATGTTTCTGTCAACACTAAAGGCTTTAACACATGATGCTATTGGAACAATAACAGTAAATGACCGGAAAAACTCTGTTTAGAAGGTGAAAGATGTTCAAGAAATGTATTGGAAAAGAGATGCCCTTATGAAAGAAGAAATGGAAAGGATAATAATCAATCCAGGACTGTGCAGCAGTGACGAGTCTGGAGAAGAAATGGCCACCAGATCTGAGACCGACATAGCAAGTGAGGGAGACATCGTGGAATAATGTAAGTTTCAGAGAGAGATAGAGAAATGCTCAAATGTATTGTGTTATAAAATATTTATGAATATATTTGATTTTTTATGGTAAATATAATACAGTTATACACACAGAGAAAATGCCCACATGAGATCTGTTATGATTCACCTTTTGCCAACTGGACTGTACAGGAGGGCGGGCAAGCTGTAACACGTACAAGTGGCGCACTCCAAAGCAGAACTGCACTGGCCTTGGCCAGGTTATATGTATGAATTTAATGTAACACTCAAAAGTAATACAAACTCAGAGATTAACACCACTGTGAATGAGTGAACACCATTGCTGATGAGCAATTTTTCTTTCTTTTTCTTTACCTGATTACACTCCCCTTAAGCAGGACTGACACCCCCTAGGACTCACAAGCCAGTGCCTACTATGCTTATCAAATGGGAAGGAGTTTGTCCTTGATCGTCTCCAGGCCGGTAACCAATCGGAGTTCTGCTGTGTTGTCATATTGCTTTTCCCTTAAGTGGGGCTTGACGCGTACCAAATATGAAGAGTGGGGTAATGAGCTTGCAACATTGTGCATGTAAACGTATCTATCTCATTGACTGCGGATCAGAACTCTTCCCATTTGAAAAGTACTATAGGGTCAAACACATGTTGGGGAGCACAGGAACCTATGGATCAGAGTAAAGACCTGGAAGCGGGTGGTCAGCCAAGCACCAAGTATGATAGTGAGGAAAAGGATGATATCAAATGCAGGTGAAATGGATGATTGGAAAGGTGATAATGGAGCAATTGGTGGAATGAGTGGTGGGGGAAACCAGAGAACCCGGGAAAAACCTGCCCTGATGCTGCTTCATTCACCACGAATACCACATGCATGTTCCTGGGATTGAACCCGGGCCACCAAGGTGGTAGGTGAATGCTCTAACTGCTTGGCCACGGCACCGCCAAGCAATTTTTCCAAAGGTAAAAAGCTGCTGATGCGACGTTAGATGTTAAAGGCAGCATGTGAATAAATGAAACATTAAAAAAAAGAATACAAATTGCAAGAAAGTAGAGACATATACATAAGTTTTTAACAATATAAGTAGAAAGAAGATTAATCTGGCCACAGTATATACAGGATGAGTCAGAATAATACTGAATAATTTTAAGATATGATTAAGGGGTTCTATTTAAGTATTTTCTTACAGTGAATGTATGTGCATAAATGTTTTGTTATTGAGCTAGAGGACATTAAAGTTTTGCAAATGCCCCGTCAGTTAAGATGAAATTCTGTCACACAGATCCTTGTTCCCTTTTTGGCATTTGAATATCCCTTATATTTTGTTTTCTTTGCATTTTGGAATATTTGCTTGTATTCTCCTTTTAATGTGGTTTATATCACCATTAACCTAAAATCTGCATTTTGTTACTTAAATGGTAAGGCATTCCATCACATAGTATACAGTACTTTGTGACTTTGTGGTTCCAGTTATCAATCTCAGCTATCGCATATACTATTGTGCTTTTCAAATGGGAAGAGTTCTGATCTGCAGCCAATGAGATACGTTTACATGCACAGCGTTGCAAGCTCATTACCCCCACTCTTCATATTCCTTGGCGCATGTCAAGCCCCACTTAAGGGGAAAGCAATATGACAACACAGCAGGACTCTGATTGGTTACTACCGGCCTGGAGACGCTCAAGAACAAACTCCTTCCCATTTGAAAAGCACAATACAGTGCTCCATTTACTGGAAGGGCTTTCATATTTACAATCTAGTATAAAAATGTTCCACTTTACTTATGCAGAACTAGCAGATATGCATTATGTCTATGGTGCTGTGAAAAGGGCACAAGAGCTTTTTGCTGAGCTTTACCCAAGGAGACATTTGCCTCATCACAACAGCTTTATTGCTGTGACATCGACTGTGAGAAACAGGCACTGTCAAAAAAAACCAGCGCATTGATCGGAAGAAATGTAAGAATAGTGGTTCTAAATTCTCAGTCCACAAGCACAAGAGCAATAGCCCATGCCATGCATACAAGTCAATCTTCATTTACTAGAATTCTATATGAACAGCAATTACATCCGTATCTCACCCAAGTTCAAGCACAGGGGCCAGATGACTTTGCACCTCGACCACAGTTTGTCCTGTGGTTTCTTCGTAAATGCATTGATCAACCAAGATTTCCTACAACCATATTGTGGATGGGCAAGAAGATTTTTACATGAGAGGGCATGTTTAACACACCTAAAAGCTACATTTGGTCAGGGAAAAACCCAGAGCTATTAGAGTTGCAAGTTAACACCGGTTTGTAGTGAACATTTGGGCTGGTATTGTACTCATAGGGCCCTATTTACTACCTCCACGTTTGATGGACCACTTTTATTTATAGTTTTTACGACATAATTTACCAGAAATTCTGGAAGTTGTTCCTATAGGAATACACCAGTTAATGTGGTTCCAAGGCAGGGGGCACCTTTGCATTATTCTGGTGATGAAAGGGATTTCCTAAGTGTAATGTATCTTCATCGCTGGATCAGTAGAGGAGCACCTGCACATTCACCAGATCTAACCCTGAGCAGGCTTAGCCGAGTGGTTAGACCATTTGCTTCTCACCAAAGCGGGCCGGGTTCGATCCCAGGCAATCGCATGTGGGATTTGTGGTGGGCGAAGCGGCGCTGGGGTGAGTTTCCTGCGGGTTCTCTGGTTTCCCTCACCATCTCATTCCATAGGTGCTCTATCTTCATTCCATGTATCATCAGTGTGACCGCCTGCGGTGCCGTATGTAGTAAAGCGGGCGTTAAACATTTCCAAAAAAAGAAAAAGATCTAACCCCCTTGGATTTTTTTCCTTTGGGGATGTGTTCAGACTCTTGTGTGTGAGTTGTGCTCAGTAGTGAAGAGGAATAGATTGCCAAAATCTTTGCAGCATTTGATGTTATTCACGCAATGCCAGGTATTTTTTAAAGAACTTGGCAATCATTACTATGACACTATCAGCTATGCTCCAAAGTCCAAGGACGTCATTTTGAACATTTTATAAGCACTCATGCACTTGTTCAATTCTTGTTTTATTCTTATTTTAACTATGTTTGAAGCCTTTTTTAATGTTGTAGGAAATTTTACCAACAATGGTGGTATCTACATATGTTATTGACAATAACATGTGGTGCTGTTTTTATAATTATAAAAGGTGATGGTGATGAGCTTTTGACTCTTTCGTTATCTCGGGTCGTGGTACTGGATGGAATGAACATACACTCGGGGTTAACTTTAGTGAAATATTTTATTCGCACCTTCTTGTTCACAGTATTTAAATCGTATTACAGTAGTAAGTCTTTTATTTCAGTGGATCGACTTCCCTAGCATTGCCGAGATTTAATGTCTGAAAATTTAGTGATATTTCACTAAATGTGTTTTCTATCACTTTACACTTCGTCTATTTTACGTCCTTTCATTTAATTGCACACTTCGTATTAACTAACTTATTAAAGTTAGCTAATGTTTCACTTATTTTACACAAATTAATGGTCTTTAAATACTTAGTAAATTTACTTTCACTATTTTATGACGCGCACACATAAAAATGCGTCCATCTACACCAAACACACAGATGCTAATAACTAGACAATTGGCGCCGCATTACACTTCTTTTTGTGTACATCCGCGTATGCGTTCATCAAATAGTTCCCGCATTGTTAGGGAAGCGATCCTTAGCCATTCTCCCTTCGCTTTCAATATTGAACACATATAATTCTTTTATTTATACATATATATTAAAATTAAATATGGAAATATTTATGACATCTTTAAACAAACTTAATTGTTTGTAACAATGAACATTAGTAACATGTTTTCGTCATTTAACCAACTCATGCCAACATCAAAAACAAATTATACTCTTAACAAATATTCACATAAACGATTTTCTTTTGGGGTCTTACAATATCCTGTCTCACATGCCCCTTTTTTGTTTTTCAAGTTGTCACCTACATTTACAATCTTGAAACACAATACAATACTTCTCCCTATTCCTCTAATACTTAATACTTTGTACAATACCCTTTTTTCTTTACAGTCTTCTTTGCTGTATGTTTTTGTCTTTTGTTTTGGCATGACACAGCATGTCTTTATAAATTTTACATATTCAGTTACCACACAACACCAAAAATATTCCTAAGTTTTTACATTTGTCATTGACACAAATAATATTTAAGTGTATTATGGTTTATTGTGTGCCTTTTGACTTATGTTCCTTGTTATGAGGAGAGAAAAACAGGATACAAATCTTGAGCTAATGATTATGATCATATTTATGGCAATTTTATTCAGTTCTTTGTCCTCTGTCTTGCAAGCTTATTATGTATGGGCAGGTCGTTGAGTCAATCCTTAAACTCTGATGTTACTAATGATGCTATTATGACATTGGGTTCTTATTCACTATTGTTTAGTTCGACATTTCTTCAAGCTTAACATTGGCCATATCCATCTTAATTCATGGGCATTGCTTTTCTGACTATGGTTTTTCTTACTTCAGTAATTGTCATCTCTTTATCTCTTATCTTTATAAGAGAAAACTTCTATATTTATAATTATTCTGCAACTATATTATTTTTCTTCTTAATTCACCCTCGACACCCTTGTGTCAAAAATTGACATTCTTATGTCAAAAACACATTTTTTTCGTTGTTATAATTCACTTCTCTAATGACAATCAGTATTCTTATCTGTTTTTGTTGACAATGCTCTCAGTGGTCATTATAGCCAATGACTATGTTGATTTTCTTTCTTGTTGTATTTTCCAACCTGTATATAATTTTCTATAAGAAACCCATTAAAAATTATTATTTTTCATCATCTCTACTGCTCCTGCCTTACATGTTTGTTGGCAAAGACTATTTGGTCCTTTCTTTGTATGGTTTTAATTTGTTTTTATGGTATCTTCCTACCAACTTGTCATTTGTATTCTGTAGCTCATATGTATGGTCACCCAGCTGTTTTGTTATGACCAGCGGTCCAGTATACAGTAGTTCCATTTTCCCATATCTTTTTTCAGATGCCTTGGATGCTTTGTGCCTTCTTAGGAGCACCTTTTCTCCAATTTGTGGGGACCATTTCCTGATGAACCTTTTTACTTTATTTCTCCCTTTTTCTGCTTTTTGCTGCAACCTCCTGAATGCCAAATGACATTTTTCCTTTTCTGTCAATTCTCTTTGGGCAGCCATCGTAGTGTCGATGTCAATTGTCAATCGCTTAGGTTTTGTGTTGGTCATCAATTCGATTGGGGCGAACTTGCTCGTGGGGTTCACTGAATTATTGATCACCTCCTCTATGTAGCTACATTTTTCCGTCCAGGAAGTGTGGTCTCTGTGGCAAAGTAGGCGGAAATATATACATATATTCCTCATCGTCCTTTCTGTTGGATTTCCTTGAGGATAATATGCTGATGAGTAATATAACTTTATTCCCAATGTTCGTAAGGTGTCCTGGAACAATTTACTTCTATGCATTGTTGCATTATCAGAAAGAATTGCTTTTATATTCCCACATTTTGGAATATAATCTTGAATGATTTTGTTCAGGCAAGTCCTACTTTTGATGTTCCTGATGGGGTATATTTTAGTAAATTTTGTAAAAACGTCAAACATGACGAAGATTTATTTGTTTCCATCTTTCCCCCTTGGTAGCTCGCCATGGTCATCGATGCATACTAATGCATTTTTCTCCTCTCTCAAGATGGATTGTGGAACGATATCATATCTTACATTAATTGGCTTGGCCTTCTGACATAGGTCGCATGAGGAAATTAAATTCCTGACTTTCTTGCCTAGATGTTTGATGTATAGTACTTTTTCAATTGCGAGCATTGTTCTTTCAGTACCAGAATGAAGCATCGAGTGATGGAATGCCAAAATAACCCTGTCCTGTAAGGAATTTGGTACCATCATTTTCCACTTCCTTACATCGCGGCCATGTAATATGAACAACATGTTTCTAAATTTCCCTATCTTGGCTTCCAATTTTGGTACTATTTCTGGAGCCTTGTCGAATAGCCTCTTCAATTCAGGGTCTTCTTGCTGTAGCTTTGCCATGTTTTTGAAGTCTTGTAAAATTTCGTTGCCTTCCTTACTATTTATTTGCGTAATTTTGATTTCATGGTGTGGATTAGATATCGTCTCGGGTATGTAACTTTCTGATTTTAACCTGGACAATAAGTCACTAAAGATGTTCTCCTTGCCTGGGATATGTCTGACCTCTATGTCATGCGATGTTATTTCGTGTATGTACCTCGAGATTTTGGAGTTGGTTAGCTTGCATTTTTGGATGAAGGACAGGCTTACGTGGTCAGTATATATAATGATTTTATAGTGGTAGATATATTGCCTGAACTTTTGTAACGCAAAATGGATTGCACCTATCTCTAATTCCGTTATACAGGCATTGGCTTCTATCTTGGTTAGAAATCTAGAAGCTGTGGCAATTACATGTTTATTGCCATCTGCATCTTCTTGTGCTAATATTGCTCCATACGAGTGCGCACTAGCATCGGTATATATTAGAAAAGGTGACTTTGGATCTGGTCGTTCCAGGAGATACTATGCTTAAAAAGTTCTTTGATTTTCGCAAAGGCTACCTGGTGTTTGGCATTCCATTCCCACTTAGTGTCCTTTCTCAACAGTTCCCTAAGGGGTACTAATTCCTTAGCGTAGTTAATCACAAATTTTGACTGGTACTGCAGAATGGCCAGAAACCTTCTTAACTGTTTCAAGTTACGTGGGGGTGGTATACACTCTATGGCCTTGACTCTCTCTGGATTAGGTTGTATACCATCAGGCGTAATGATGTGGCCTAGAAATTCTGCCTCTTTAACAAAGAATTCACACTTCTCCCAGTTCAGAGTCATGTTGCTTTCTTGAAACTTGGATAACACATAATCTATGTGATGCAAGTGTGACTCGGGATCCTTGCTGTATACCAGAAAATCGTCAACATATTGCGTCACAAAAGCCTCAATAGTATCCCCAAAAACTTTGTCAAGCGCCCTCAGTAGTGCACTGCTACTGGTTGATAATCCAAAGGCGCACTTCAAAAATTGGTATACTTTTTCTTTGTGCAAGAAGCAGGTATATTTCCTGACGTCTTGGTGAAGAGGAATTTGCCAGAATGATGCTGTCAGGTCAAGGCTGGTAAAATGTTGACCTCCCTTCAGTTTCGATATCAGTTGGTCTACCCCCTCAGGCCTGTAATGATCTGGCAAGGTATGCGCATTTATTTTCCTTGCGTGAATGGTCATCCTCAATTTGCCTTCTTTCTTGTGGACCCATACCAATGGATTCACATAACATGAGTCCGACGGTTCTATGATTCCGTCTGCTAACATTTTCTGGATCACTTGGCTTTGTCCCTGATAGAGTTGGGGATGGACCTGGATTTATGCGAATAGGGGGTGATATCTTTAACTTTAAAAGTATGTACATACTTATTGCATGTACCTGGCTTTTTATTAAAAACTTTCCTGATTTTAATTAATATCTTTCTAAGATGGTTCCTTTCCTCTTCGGAGATGCCATGCGATACCCAGACCTTCTCGTCGATTAGCTGTGATGTCAGTTCTTCTTCATCTGTTGGTAGTGGTTCAGGTTGGGAGTTGTTCAAGGTGGCGTATTCATCTTCTGTGCAGATCCAATGGCTGCAAACATTAGTATTCTCCTCACTCGTCCAACCTGTTTTCTTTTTACCTATCCTTAGGTCTCCCAACCTATTCTCGTGGACATTGATGTTCTCCACAAAAAACTGCTCATCCGGATGGATCCCTGTCTGATCTGGTTCCTCCTGGCATGTTTCCTCCTCCAGGAACTTCGCAGTGCACTCCGAGGTTCCCTGCTTGATGACAAATTCATGTAGGTCATAATCGATCACCGACCTCCAAAGATTAAGCAAATCACAGCCAATGATTAGGGTAGCTGTTAGTCTAGGTATTACCAGGGCGATAAAATCGAACTTCCAGCTCCCAATTTCTAATACCAGCCTTACCTGGTATTTAACATGTTCCTTTTTCTTGCCAATCGCTGTGCTGCAATATACTCCACACACAGGCAAGAATTCAGCATTTCTCTTTGTTATTAATTCCTGGAACAGCTGTTCGTCACATACTGATGTGCTGGCTCCTGTATCAATCATTGCTGGCAATTCGATACCCCATACTTTAAGCCTAATCATTGGTGGATTAGTTATTTCCTTCCTTTCGCTTGCCTGTCTCCTTAAGGTACATATGCGATGTCGGTCAATATTGCCCCTACTGCCACACAGGTCAACTTCCGGGACACAAAGTTGACTTGTACTTAGTTTTCCTGGATGTTAGAGGTGATTGTTGTTTCTGTATTCTGTGCAGCATCGGTCCTATTCAGCACATTTTCATCCTGTTCCTGTTGTCTTATGTTGCCGATGTTCCATTGGTTTCTGCCCCTTTGGTGTGAACCCCTATTGTATGACGACCTTTGGTTGTTTAAGTATTCTCTACAGAATCGAATGTGATTCACTTGATGGGTACAGTCTCCTGGCCTCCCCCGATCATACCTATGTGTTCGGTATCTCGATTCACCCCTTGGTATTGTGTCGTGGTACCACTGTCTCGTGTTCTCCATCCTTTCGCCATGATTGTGTGGTTGTGGGAAATGGTATGCCCCTCTCCCCCTATCATGGGTGCTCCTAATATTTCTATCTTCTCTCTCATTCTGGTTGTTCGTAGTCGTGCTCCTGTTTAAGATAGGTGAGTTTGGGTGACCATTTCTATGTCTATGCTCATTAGGCCGACCATTTTGCATTTCGAAGGCTGTCAGTAATTTTATCATGTCTGCAAAATCTACTGGCCTCGCAACAATTAACCCTGTTCTCACTGTGTCTGGGAAATGTCTTGTTATGCTGGTAATTAACTCTGCTTCCGACAGGTTAGGGTCTAATAGCTTCCCTTTGTTGGCTACTTTCATAAAATAATCGACTAGGGATAACCCTTTGGTCGGATCATATCTACCTGTCGCTAGCTCTACCCTAGTCTGGTTTTGCTTAGCTGGGCCCCAATACCTTGATAGGAATAGATTTCTGAATGAGCTATACGATTCATGACCAGCTAGTGTTAACCTTAGCCATTCTAATGCTTTGTTTTTTAAGCTTTTCTTGACTATCATAATCCTAAGCTCATTTGGTATCCTTTTCACTTTAAAATACTCGTCCATCTCTTTAACAAAGAGCTTTGAATCGTCTCCCTTCTCATCAAATGTAGGTGGTGTGATTTCATGTAGTATGCTGTTGGTGTAGCATGTGTTGTGTCATTGTTTAATTGTGAACCCCTTTCTCTGTGTGGTGAGTCAACATTTTGTACATTATTCAAATAACTTTCATCTTGTGCATCATTTACATCTAAATCATCATTTACATTACCCAAACTTTCTTTTCCTTTTCTCATTTCTTCACAAATTGATTTTAAATCATTCTTTATTTCTAAGTGACTTTGTTTCAGATCATTCATAGCATCTTGTTGTGATTGTACTACATCAGCCATAGTCTTAATTTTAGGAATGACAATTTGGTCTACAGTTTCATTAATAAATCCTTTCTTCACTACCTCAATTTCGTTCCTTAATTCCTGAGTTATTTCTACTTTTACATTTGTAATCTTACAGTCTACACTTGCATTACATTCTGTTATTTCATCTCTACATCTACCAATTTCTCCTTCTAATACAATCTTATTTTCTCTCATTTCCAATTCTATTTTTCCCATCCTATCTCCTATGATTTCTATCATAGCTTCTAAAGCTTCCTTTGTCTCGTTTATGTTTTTATGTACTAATTTTAAATTAGTTTCCATTACTTTCATATTTTCTTTACACTCCTGCCTTCCTAATTCTATTTTCTGTTCTAAGTTCTGTCTTCCTAATTCTCTTCTCTTTCACAAATCTAGCTCTAATTCTTTCCTATTAAGTTCTATTTTCTGCTCTAAGTTCTGTCTTCCTAATTCTATTTTCTGTTCTAAGTCCTTTCTCACTTCCTCCATTTTCTGACCTATCTCTTCCTTATTCTGTTCTAGTTTCTGACCTAAACTTTGTTCTATGTCCTGTTTTAATTCTGCCTTATTTTGTTCCATTCTCTGACCTATCTCTTCCCTATTCTGTTCCATTTTCTGACCTATTTCTTTTTTATTATGTTCTAAGTTCTGTTTTAATTCTACCTTATTTTGTTCCTTTTTCTGACCTATTTTCTTCATATTCTGTTCTAGTCTTTCAAACATGATCATTGGTAACCTTTGGTCTTTTCCTATTGCTACCTCTTCCTCACTTTCTATTCCTATCTGATAACTAGGCTTATCTGCCCCTTCCCCTATTCCTGTTCCTAGCTCTTTCTCTTTTCGCGACATTCTCGTTTTTTGATTTAGTTCACTTTGGTTTAAAAGTCCCACTATTTTGCCACTTCGCTGTAACATAAAAATGAAATCAATATAAAAATAAAAATTTTTGGTCCTACTTTTTGTCGTTGATTGGTCTCGTTACGTGCATCCCCTGGGCGGTTGACCTCGCTAGACGATCTCTGATGTTTTCCCATGTGGATTATCCGTTCATTGGCGTTTTTAGGCACTATGTCGTTGATTTCCAATTTGGTAACGTCTCCGAACTCGTGAATCTCGAAGGATTGTCTAATGGCGTCTTCTTCCTTTTTGGCGCGAAGATTTGGCGTCACTTGGTATTTCACGTAAGTTCATTTCCCGTAGATTTTCATTCCACCTGAAATTCGTGCTCTACGTTGTGCAAGCCATTTGGTGCTGTTTTTATAATTATAAAAGGTGATGGTGATGAGCTTTTGACTCTTTCGTTATCTCGGGTCGTGGTGCTGGATGGAATGAACATACACTCGGGGTTAACTTTAGTGAAATATTTTATTCGCACCTTCTTGTTCACAGTATTTAAATCGTATTACAGTAGTAAGTCTTTTATTTCAGTGGATCGGCTTTCCTAGCATCGCCGAAATTTAATGTCTGAAAATTTAGCGGTATTTCGCTAAATGTGTTTTCTATCACTTTACACTTCATCTATTTTACGTCCTTTCATTTAATTGCACACTTCGTATTAACTAACTTATTAAAGTTAGCTAATGTTTCACTTATTTTACACAAATTAACGGTCTTTAAACACTTAGTAAATTTACTTTCACTAGTAATTATTATTTATTTATGCCAACAAACTTACTGTTGGTGTTGTTAAACACACAAGCCGTGTGTGGGCAAAGTTTAAGAGGTAGAACTGGAACTTAAAAATTCAATGCCACAACTGGGATTTGAACCACAGACCTTCCGCTTGCCGGGCGGACGCTCTAACCACTGAGCTATTGTGACAAACTGCCAGAATGGCATTAAATTCTCAAGTTAGTTCGTATTTCTCCTGGTAAATCACAAAGGCAGTCTCACATCAGAGACAATTACCCCAATGGTGACTTACTATTGCAAGTACTTTATATCCCAGGATTAAATAACCTTCACATGGTAATTATTATTTATTTATGCCAACAAACTTACTGTTGGTGTTTTTAAACACACAAGCCGTGTGTGGGCAAAGTTTAAGAGGTAGAACTGGAACTTAAAAATTCAATGCCACAACTGGGATTTGAACCACAGACCTTCCGCTTGCCGGGCGGACGCTCTAACCACTGAGCTATTGTGACAAACTGCCAGAATGGCATTAAATTCTCAAGTTAGTTCCTATTTCTCCTGGTAAACCACAAAGGCAGTCTCACATCAGAGACAATTACCCCAATGGTGACTTACTATTGCAAGTACTTTATATCCCAGGATTAAATAACCTTCACATGGTAATTATTATTTATTTATGCCAACAAACTTACTGTTGGTGTTTTTAAACACACAAGCCGTGTGTGGGCAAAGTTTAAGAGGTAGAACTGGAACTTAAAAATTCAATGCCACAACTGGGATTTGAACCACAGACCTTCCGCTTGCCGGGCGGACGCTCTAACCACTGAGCTATTGTGACAAACTGCCAGAATGGCATTAAATTCTCAAGTTAGTTCGTATTTCTCCTGGTAAACCACAAAGGCAGTCTCACATCAGAGACAATTACCCCAATGGTGACTTACTATTGCAAGTACTTTATATCCCAGGATTAAATAACCTTCACATGGTAATTATTATTTATTTATGCCAACAAACTTACTGTTGGTGTTTTTAAACACACACTATTTTATGACGCGCACACATAAAAATGCGTCCATCTACACCAAACACACAGACGCTAATAACTAGACAATTGGCGCCGCATTACACTTCTTTTTGTGTACATCCGCATATGCGTTCATCAAATAGTTCCCACATTGTTAGGGAAGCGATCCTTAGCCATTCTCCCTTCGCTTTCAATATTGAACACATATAATTCTTTTATTTATACATATATATTAAAATTAAATATGGAAATATTTATGACGTCTTTAAACAAACTTAATTGTTTGTAACAATGAACATTAGTAACATGTTTTCGTCATTTAACCAACTCATACCAACATCAAAAGCAAATTACACTCTTAACAAATATTCACATAAATGATTTTCTTTTGGGGTCTTACAATATCCTGTCTCACATGTATTGATTTTTTGAAAATGGCTCTAATGATTTTGATTAAAATGCATATGTTTAAGGTATTTTTACGACAATAGCCCATGAAGACCTATTTACTCTGCATGACTTTTGCGTAACTGGTAAACTGTAAGAGATAGAGAAAATCTTACTGTACAAAAATTGTAGATCTTGCTAAAACACACAGTTTATGTCCAAATAATTTTTTTTGTAGAGTGAACCATTTAGGAGATATTGCTTGTTATTTGTGTGGATTTTGGAGAACTTATACTTCTGTCAAATGGAACATCGTTATTCGTTTTTTTATATGTTAACCATGCAAAGAGAATGGAATTTGAAAGCTTTAAAATATTTGACTACCGCTCAAAGCCTACTGTATTCCCATATTCCCCTTGCACCTACAAGGAAATGAGCAATAAGATAATTTCTGCAAATGTTTGTATTAAAGTGAAGATATAGGAATAAGAGTTTGTAAGAATAATTAGTACAAGAGTAGAGAAAGTCATGTGAGTGCTACACATCAGATTTTTTAAACATGGTCTTTTGTGATTTGCAGTACTGTATTATTGCTGTATTATGCTATACTTTCATTTTCCTTTGAAGTTCTGAATAAAAACAATTTGGAAGTTTTACAGTGCTCATGGGTGTGTCTCCATGAATAGCTTAAATAAAAAATGTGGTATATTAAAATTATTTAAACATTTTAAATTTAATTTCATTATAGAGTGACATGACATCTCTAATACAGAATATTTAGTTTCCATCCTCGCTGTAAGGTCGTTCTGGATTTATCACGTTAATGTTGTTTTCTTTACACTGAGATTACTTCCTTACGACCAAGTCTAAGAGAAATGTTGGAATAATGTTTTCCTTGTACTTAAAAGCATGTTATACCCCTCACCCTTGTAGACAGGTATGAGTTGGCAAGTTGACCTTTGACACCACCTGGCATAACCTACCCATAAGCTATCTTGCCTTCCCAGCACACTAGGAGCATGTGGCTTGGAAAACATTTGGAGTCGGCTGTACAAGGTAGATATAGGAAGCTGAAGTAATAGTCATATCTTGAAAAAGCAAGTCACTGTATGCTGGCTTTGAAATTTCATATTCTCTGCAGGGCCCTAATGACCTAGTTGTCGATGGGCCCTTAAACAATACTCACTCACCCCCTTCTTGATTGTCCGCGATACGCTCGTGAGCGCCAGTCCGTTGGCCTGGGCCTTACACTGTCGTCAGTTTTAGGCAACGACCCAGTATCTGTAAATACAGTGCTGCGGTTTTGTCGCACAATTGATTTTATGAAGTCAGTGTAAGGTTATTTTATTTCAGAGATTTTAGCCGTTTGGATTACGGTATTTTTGGGTTTTTTAACGTTTTAGTGTTTTTTATTTTGTAGCAATTTTAACTTTCTGTTTTTAACATTTTAAATGAAACGTTTTAATAGTTGTTTAGAGGTTTTTTATCTATTTTAACCGTAGATTTTTAGTTTTTAATGGGTGATGTTTTAACACTTGACGGTATGTAATTTTTACTTCTGGACTCGGGGCCCTAATGACCAAGTTGTCGACGGGCCCTTAAACCCGACACACTCACTCACTATTCTCTGCATGATATCATGAGAAGAATGCCCTAGCTCTTAAAAAATGATTTGAAAAATTCAAACCAATAGTGAATTTCTCAGAAACAGTTAATATTACAAAAAGGCTTTTACGTATTTTAACAAGACCTGCACTTCTTGTCTAATAAGTTTTTGTCTTTGTTTGATAGTTCCCTAATTATTATACAAAATTCAATTGGAAGGGGACTTTGCAGGCTATTTGCAGAAAATCAAGATACAGATTTTATTCATGTCAATTACTCAATAATATTTTAATCAAAATCATTAGAGCTGTTTAGAAGAAAATAAAGCGTGCATGCACCCCTTCACCTTTTTCTGAAGAAAAAGGGGATCCTAAAATGTATATTTCTGGTAAAATATGCTCTTGAGTAGTGTTTAGGCTAGCTCCAAAAATAAGTTACAATGAATTGAGGAATTCATGTAAGTTTTACACATCAAATTTTTTTTTGCAGGAGATGTTATACTTTTTGGCAGGTGGAGATACAAAGAACTATATGACAGGATCTTTATTTGATCCCACATCTGTAGAAAACAAGTCACAGAAAAGGACCTACAGTGTGTCATGGGATTATCATGTAGCCACAATTACTGGTGAGACTCTTCTTAGTATGGTAAGATGTAAAGGCCAGACCTCTTGGACTACATTCATAGATTTCAATTCAATTTATGTTAGTCTCCTCACAAATTCAGTTTATTCTAAAAATGCTCTAAAGTTGCCTTTCTTAGAGGCTAATTAAACCTTCATAGAGTTAGAATGTGGATCAGTTTTGCAATTTTATACAATGTAGAAGATTGGCTGCACATGCACAGCCCACAGTGCTACTCTCTCATGTTTATCTAACAGTGCGGTGCTGGCAGTAAACATAAAGAAACATTGCTAGAGCACAACAGAGGGCTGAAGTTCTGTGTCCCAAGAGTATTTTCTGCGGATGATTTGAAGTCAGTGAAGTGGTTATATATGATTTATTGGAGGCAGGAAGTGGAGTTTGTTACTTGTATAAGAGGTTAGACTGCAGCAAATCTGTAATTATTTTTCTTTTAACTTTCTGTAGTGCATGCATCTAAAATAAAAATTTTCATATTTAACATCCAGTTATATTGTTTGATATTTAAAAATCACATCAGGAGCCCAACAGTCGGTCACTTTTTAAGATAGCTGTAAATTTTGATATGAATTGCTGTATTTGATACTAGACTTAGGGCCTATGTTACAATTGCCAGATACATACATCACAATGCTTTTTTTGGAGCAAGTTGTTCCATTTTTAGGTAGTTGCATTGCATGTATTATTTCACTGATAAGTAAGCTGTCTTATCAACACAGCTTCACTCTGCAGCACACAGGTTGAGCCAAGCTTAACCGAATTGCCATGATGCATGGTGCTAGGAATCTGTGTACCTTGGGTTGTACCCAGTGCAATTTCAAGCTTTGAAAGGCTTTGATCTAGATGAGCCCCATCCCCCCATTAAATTAGAATCATGCAGCCAGAAGTTTTCATTTACAAACAAGCACAACCCATCAAGTTTACCATTTATTTGCATAGTTTTTTTATACACTTACACTACATCATCTAAGAATACCACTTACAGCTATTTTGGTGTTATCTTCCTACAATCTGATGCTGCTCCTCAAGTCTATAGCTTCACCCATTATATCTTCTGTCATTCCACCATGTCTGATGCTATTGGTGCCAACATGCACCAATGCTGCTTCAGGATTCTTCTCTTTTCAAATTTTTAGGTTATGTTTTCCATTTTGCACTGCAGTTCATTTATCCTTATGCTGGTAGCAGCACACTTCATGTCCTTTCCCTGCACAGGCATCACCTGAGAATTTAAGCAAAGAATTGCCTATCACTAACACTGAATTTTTGTTTTCATGTTTTCTTGGTACACATATTGGGTTTTGGTTGAAATGTTGTATATTTCCTACAGCAGTTTCTTCCTCTGTCCCATGCAGAACTTAACACTGCCTGTGAGACACAAAGCTAACAGTGCTTCATTCTATTACCTCCCATGGTGGTGGCCCATTTCTGGTAATGCTAGAGTAGCTTCCGTTTTCATTTTTTCCTAGTAGCTTACTTTAAGGTCTTTGTTTTCTGCTTTAAGCATACAGATTTCTGTCTGGGTATTAGAGAAGTCTCTATTCAGCAAATTAATCACCACATGACGAGACACTATTTTCTCAGCTTACCACGTTAACATCACGTCAGGTAGCTGAATTGTATAAGTTGCTTTTCAATGCTGCTATCCTTTCTCCTAATTTCCAATTAGTTGCCAAGTAAATTATTTGGAATTATATGAAATTGATAGCAGTGGATTGAAGATTTGAGTATTAGTACTAAAAATGCCAGCTGTTTTTCAAAATGAAACTGTTTATTACAGTTTAAAGTACAGTATTTAAATAATAAAGATGTAGAATTGAAATATATTTGAGTGAATAAACAAATCAACTTTTAATGCATGCACGATGTAGAAGCAAAATGAGTGTGGCAAAATTATAAAATACGAGATGATTATCAAAAATCAAGTTAGAAACCTACCATTCTGAAAATGGAGGAAATATTCTGTGCATCAAGTTCTCTGTTAAAGAAATGATACAATTCTTCCTCACAAAAATCTATCACATGTCTATGTAAAGTTTCTATGTTCAGATTATTAACATTGAGTAAAATAGGCCTGACTTACACTTGGTCCTCTGAACATCATATTTATTTTCTTAATGTCATATTTCTTTATGTACTTATTTACATACTTAGTTACCTAGTTACTTAGTTGCTTACTTAGTTACTTACTTAGTTACTTAATTAGTTACTCAGTCACCCACCCACTCACCCACCCACCCACCCACCCAAATTACATGTATATATGTGTGGCATTCAGCTCAGGCTCGTTAGCAAAATATGAGGGCAAATCAAAAAGTCTTTGCCTCTATTTTTTTTTGGCCAAATGATGAATATAAAACATAAACCAACACATATATTTCAAGTAGTGGACATTTCATGGGCTGGTCCTCATAGAGTTTCCAGCTGCTGCTGGCGGCAGCGCTGCTGTCAGTGCATTCAAAATGGTAGGTGTGCTTAACACGTCCACAGCTTATGAGCAACGAAGTGTGATGCGTTTTCAATGGAGTAAGGGATGAACGCCCATCGAGATCCATAGGGAAATGCAGCCAGCATATGGGGAAAGGTGTCTTGCTTTGAGAAATGTGAGATGGCGGTGTTGTGAGTTCGAAAATGGCTGTGAAAACCTGCATGAGAATGAGCGTGTGGGTAGATCACGTGTATCGGTGAGTGATGACAATATTGCCTGCGTGGATGTGGTGGTGAAAGCAAAGTGGCATGTGTGCATCAAAGACATTGCTCAGGAGCTCGACATTTCTTTTGGGAGTGCTTTCGACATCATTCATGAGTGCTTAGGACACAGGAACGTTTCATGTTGATGGGTTACTAAGCAGTTGGATAACGTGATGAAAGGCAAGCGAATGATTGCTTCTTTGAATCATCTGCAACGATATGCTGAGGAGGGTGGCAATTTCCAGGATCACATTGTTACTGGCGATGAAACATGGGTACTGCATCACACGCCAGAATCAAAACAGCAGAGTATGGTGTGGAAACACGCATAGTCTCCTGTGAAAAAGAAATTCTGTACTGTGCCGTATGTTCACAAAGTGATGTTAATGGCATTCTGGGATTGCCGTGAACTGCTCGCACTGGATTTCATGCCACGAGATGCCACCATCAATGCCAACAGATATTGTTCTACACTGTCACTTGTGCAGGCTGCGATCAGAAAGAACCGCCGCGGTATTCTTGATGTTGACAAAGTGATCATCCTCCACGACAATGCGAAACCATATGTGGCAAACAAGACTGTCGGCAAATTAAGGAGTTTTCACTGGGAGTTTCTAGAGGATTCACCATACAGCCCGGATCTTGCCCCTAGTGATTTTCATCTTTTCAGTCCACTGAAGAAGTTCCTAGCAGGACAGTGATTCACTTGTGACGACGAAGTCAAGACAACAGTGGTTCCACTGTCAGACAGCCGACTTCTACCGCAGCAGCATTGCAAAATTAGTGCTGTGATGGGACAAATGTCTGAACCGGCACAGGGACTATGTGGAAAGATAGTGAAAGGCACATTACATGTTTCATTGGCTGTATGTATCTTATTTTACCAGAAAAAAAAAAAAAGAAAAATAGGGACAAAGACTTTTTGAAATTTAGAATTTATGAAAAAGTTGAGTCAGAAGTTGGAACACTTTCGTCAGATTTTTTTATGTCTTGACCAGTTTCAAGAGCTAGTTCCTTCCATTGTTAGAAGTGACTGGCTGGCTCCTGGTGGCATTGTCCAGTGTGGTGATTATTTGTATTGATATCTAGTTGTGGAGTGATGAACTTTCATAGCGGATTTGGTGGCAGCAGTTCAAAATTCATTAAGCAGTGTTTGTGTTTTATAATTATAATCTTTTCCCAATAGCTAGATTTTTGCATGTTTTGTAGGTTTTAGAATTATTTTCAGTGTAATGTTGATATCGGTTGTTCAAAAGTGGTGTGAAACTGCTGATTGTATTTGATGCCTTACATGTTTTTTTAATCTGGTTTCTAAATTTATCTTAATTTACTTATATAAATTTGGTTACATTCTGGACAATTCTTTTGATAAATTGTTGTTTTCTTGTTCTGAGAAATCGTATCCTTTTTAGAATTTTGAAACTGACTTTCCAAAACTGTGAAGAATACATTGCAAGCATTTAATGATTTCATCAAAGAATAGAGATGTCAAGGCCTCCCTTCACAGACCCTAAAGTGGCTCTCTTAGCTTAAAAGTGCAATCAGGCTCCAGGAGAGCTGCATGCACATAGAATGACTTAAGCTCTGCCAACTCTCATACAACCTAGCAGAGATTATAGACTGCCACACTCCAGGTCCATTCTTTCTAAATTGCTCTGCAATAAACATACCCACCACTCTTACTTTACTTTCCTAGTATTTAAAAAATTATTTTAAGATATTACCCTTATTCAGTTTTAGTATTCTTTACCAACATTTTAAGGTTTCTTTTGTAATCAAACTCTTTATCACCTGCACCATTTTCATTTTTGCAACTTCCTGTGATGTTCATGACAACCCAGACACTTCTCTACAAAATATTTTATGGACCAAGTCAACCATCCTTCTCTGAGTCCACAAATTTCAAGTTCATTGTGCCTATAGCCATTTACCTGCATTTCTTGTGCCTTATTGAACATGCTCTGATTGCTAAGATAGTTCCTTTACCCCTGCCCAATACCAGCTCTTCCTCTCTATTTCCTCCTCCATTAATTTTGATTCCTGATTATATACTACATTTCCATACTACTCTACAAGGTGAACCATATCAGTACATCACCCATAACAGTAATTTATGTTAGAAAACCCTGTGATGCAGTGGCTATGACCCATGGTTATTGGGAGGTTGGCACTGGACAGTAAGAGAGATAAACAGAGATAAATAGCACTCTCACCCAGTATAAACACCAAAAACACTATCGTGAGGTAACCAGAGTCTTCTGAAAGTTTCCCTTCTCTCCACCTCAAGAACATTTTGGATCTCTAGCCTTTGGCTATATAAGAGCTTTCCCACAATAGAGCCAGTTAGAGAGTTAGTGTGACAAAAAGTGCTGTTCTCCAAGTGAGTTTGTGACGATTGTTGTGATATGTAGTGAATGCTGCTGCTGCTGCTGCTGCTGCTGCTGCTGCTGCTGCTGCTGCGAAAAAGATTGGAAAGCTCTTGTGTTCCAACATGTCAGTGAGCGAACTGTCTGGAAGAAGAGGCTATTTTGTGGATGTTTCATTATGGCACCACTATGTCACAAAGGAAGTGAAGTGATAGTGAAAACTAAGTGAAGTAACAATTAAAAAATGGTTAAAGCCATAATACAGTATTAGAATTTTTGGAACAAAAATATTTATAACTAAAGCATACATGAACTCACCTGAGCTTGATTTCATTGATTAGCTTAACTGGAAGTGGGATCATTGGCATGTCACTTTAAAATTTCAAATGGAAGTAGGGATCAAATAGGCTATCATTAGATAGAGCTCTTAAAATCAAATTTGGTTGGAAATATTTTTATTAATGATACTCTTTCAAAGAGAAAAGCATGTATATTTTTACTGTGGCTAGACTGCAGTTCCAGTTGCTTAAAAAGCAAGCTGAAGATTCCTGAAAACATTACAAGATTGACAAACTCCTTGAGGATATTGCATACATTATTTCGGTAGCCCAGAAATTTATACATTTGTGAAAACCATCACTATTTCTAGTAGAAGCAATGTTTGTAGCCACTGTTAACTTTTAAATGTATTTCATAAGCCACAAAAATAGAGAAAACAAAACACTCGATTGTTGTATTGTGCAAGGACATCTGTGTTACTTTGTCAACATTCATTTTCGTTTGCTTTTTGTAACGTTTCTTAACACAAATGACATTGCTCTCTGCATATCTGGGGTTCAGATGCACTGTGTTTTTGCTTGCTTTTCTCGTTGAAAGGACACGAATTGATAAAAATGTCTACAAAAGTTGTTTATTTTGGTGAGCTCTATCTAATGGCACCCTCTTTGACTAACACTCCCATTTGAAATTTTTAGGTCATAGGTCACTGATCATGCTTCTGTTATGGCTGTAACTTATGAGATCAAGCTGTATTGAAAGTTTACAAGTGCTTTAGTAGCAAATATTTTTGTCCCAAAAATGTTAATGCTATATTTTATGAAACGACTGTTACTGTTGATCTGTTTCATCCTGTTTATTCCTTACCTGACTGCTGACCATTTTTTGAGTATACTTAGCTTACCACCATTCTTGCAAACCATGATTCTAATGAATAAATACAGAGATTTGTTCCTTATCCTACACTTTGTTATTCATATTTATCAGAAGAAAGGAGTAATGCACAATGTTAAATGTTTTGTGTATTTGTTTCAATTACAGAGGCAATTCTCCTGGAAAGGAGTCCTGCTGTGGCTTTAGATTATGTATACATGATAGAGCTTCCAGAAGATTTTAATTCTGAAAGACTTTCAGAACTTGGAAGTGATCTCGAATACAGGTTGGTGAATGTGTACCTCATTCTGATTCGATCGTTTGATGTCCTAAATAATAGTGTTTTATTTCCAGTAGTTAACAATTGATTATACAATGGCAGAACACATAACAATCAAATGTAAACAAAGTTGATGGTACAAAATTTGTTTCATGAAACTATTCCAGTGTTTATTGCATAAAATGTAAATATAAGTAGATCTAAGTTCTTTTTAATTAATACTTGTTTTACATTAAGCTCTGGAAAATACTTTACCCAGACAGACAAGGCTTGTTGAATAGTTGCTCCAATTAGTGTGTGATAATGGATGAAACATTATATCAGTCACTTTTGCATTACTTTATCCTTTATGTTCCACTTTCAGTAATCTTCATGAGAAGTCACTATGCCGCTTGGTAGTTGGTCCAATGGTAGTTAGATTGTGCTCTGGATTATTTCATCGCATTCAGATGATACAGCACTCAGGCAATGTGTATGACTACTCTCCATACAGCATTCCAAAACCAGGTTTGTGAAACTTAAGCTCAGTTACTCTTAGCATACATAGTTTCCTCTATCCATTAGCATTGTTACTTCTTTACTTTACCTATTGTAAGTATTGCATTCCACCTAAAAGTTTGATACCAAAGTTACACTAGAAATACATGTTTAGAGGCTCCCTAAATACAGAAAGATCATTTTTAGAAAAAGGTGCATGTGCACATGTGTGGGTGGATGGTGTGTTGGTTAAATAACTATCTTGGTATTTAAGTTGAGCATCCTTCATGGGTGCAATGTTATTTTAATGCACATCCCCTAACTCTGGACTGCCCATTATGTGGAAAAATTTTTGTTTTGATTTTCTCAAAAATGACTTATAACAATTGTTATTTATTTATGCCAACAAACTTACTGTTGGTGTTTTTAAACACACAAGCCGTGTGTGGGCAAAGTTTAAGAGGTAGAACTGGAACTTAAAAATTCAATGCCACAACTGGGATTTGAACCACAGACCTTCCGTGGAAGGTCTGTGGTTCAAATCCCAGTTGTGGCATTGAATTTTTAAGTTCCAGTTCTACCTCTTAGACTTATAACAATTTTGATTTAATTTACACCTGATTAAGACACTTGCATGATAAATAAGATATCCTAGATTTTCTGGGAATAGTGTGTGAAGACCTCTTCCTTCTGAATGACTATTGTATAAGCGGTAAACCATAAGATACAACAAAATCTTACTACACAAAAAAATCTAGTTCTTGTTAAAGGACACAGGTTGTGTAAAATAAAGTTATTTGTCGCATTAAACATTTTCAAGATATTTGTTATTGATTTGAATTTTCAAAGCCATCATATATTGAGCTATTTTTTTTAAAATGGAATTATTGCTTTAGCTCACTGTATCCTTATACTTTGTGCAGTGAAAATTTAACAAGGAATAGATAGAAGAATAAGAATTTTGTAAAAATAGGTTTTAGAAGACTGAGCAGAAAAAGTCACGTGAATGTAACACATCTGAGGTTTTTGATGTCCCATACATGTTATACTGTTTATACAAAAATCAATTCTTCTGTCCATTTTAGCTTAATCACAACAAAAATATTTACCTAGAAATGACTCACATTGGAACCAGATTGACCGAGTATATTTCTCTGAATACAAGACAGTTTTCTTCCTTTCATAGAAGTTTGAAAACAGTGTTGTAATTAATTTAATTTAAAAGGTGATTTAATTAATAACACTGAACAACACTTACAAAATATTTTTCCGGGACACGTTTCGAAGGTTAACTTTCCTCCATTATCAACCGGACAATTAACAATTAACAGAAGAGGACACGATTGTCTCCTTTGACGTAAAGTCACTATTTCCCAGTATGCCAATAGAAAAACTCCCATCACTGACCAAAAATTGGCTCAAATCACTTGGAATGTCATCGTTAGAAGTTGCAGAATACATAGAACTCACCAAATTATGCACAGAACAAAATTTCTTCCAGTTCCAAACAAAGTATTTCCGTCAAACTTCAGGTTTAGCAATGGGCAACCCTCACTCGCCATTCTTAGCAGATATTTACATGAGTTCATTGGAAATAAGGATCACAAAAGGTATCCTGTGGATGTTCAAACTCTGGCAGCGACACGTAGATGACATATTTGCAATAGTTCCAAAAAGACACATCAGTGACGCATTAAAACTTCTGAACATACAGGACAAAAGTATAAATTTCACAGTGGAAGTAGAAAAAGATAATAAATTACCATTTTTAGATCCATTACTACTTTAGATCTAAAATTAATCAAAAACAAGGATAGAATAAATTTCGGTATTCACAGAAAACCAACGCAGACAGACAACTACATAAAAGCTAATAGTTACAATCCAAGAAGCCACAAACAAGCAATTTTTAATAGTTTAACACATAGATTGGTGAACATCCCTCTTTCAGCAGAAGAATATAAAACAGAATATTACAAAATAATTGAAATAGCACACAAAAAAACAGCTTCCCCAAAGAATTAGTAGATAAAAAGATAAAACGAGCGGCAAAGAAAAAATTATTAAAAGAAACTACAACTCTCACAGCAGCAAAAACAAAAATGATATTCAAAAAATTCACATATCATCCATGGGCCTGTGATAAATTTAAAAAAGTGTTCAAGAAATACAACATTCAGCTAGCACCAGTAAACCATTACTCCATAAAAAACCTACTACTTTCAAACATCAAAGATGCTATTCCACCTAACAAAAAATCTGGCATATACCAAATTGAATGCAGTGATTGTAATGTGGACAAAAAATCATGACATAAAGCTAGAACCGAAACTTCTCAAACACATAACCAGAAAACAAGAACTGTCCAAATGGGAACAAGTCTTTATTTTAAAAAATAGAAACCGAGTATTTAATTTCGACATTCCTCAGAGGGACATTTTCAATAAGTTCATTGAACCGTTACCAGAAGAAACATCAGAAGAAGCATCACCATCCGCACCATGAAACACCATGGAAACCCAGTTATTGTCCGGTTGATAATGGAGGAAAGTTAACCTTCGAAACGCGTCCTGGAAAAATATTTTGTAAATGTTGTTCAGTGTTATTAATTAACTCACCTTTTAAATTAAATTAAACAAGACAGTTTTCTTCTCTCCAACATCTAAATGTATAAAACCTCAGATTGTGTTGCATTTGGAATATATTCTTTACAAATAGGACAAGGAATGAAATCAAACTTCTCAGATTTTGTTCAAGCGAAATGAGATATGCATAGGGGAAATTATGAAGGGTACCATCAAAGTCACGGCCTATCAGCATGTTTTTGCATATTCTTTTCTGTTGGTAAGTTAAGTGCTTACTGACAGCCTGCTGGATTTTAAGCAATATTCGAGGGTTAACCCCGCCGAAGGAATGTCGCCTTGCCGTGGCGGAGGGGCTCAGTACCCGAACCAGACGGCCTACTCAGTGTGTCATTTTGACCACAAGTAGGTAAGAGGTGAGGGGACGCAAAGAGCATTCCAAAATGGGCAGATGAGGCTTGGTAGTCTTGGTCAGCGACTCATCTATAGGAGTTTTCACGTTATGAAGGCACAACGGCTCTTATGGAGAATGAGCGTGGCGTTGCCATGTATGTTGCGCCGTAGCGATTACCGTGGTTTTGCTAGTTGATTCCTGAATCACTGTTCAAATCTATCGCTGTCCATTTCATCATGATAATCAGCAGAACCTTTTTTCATCAAGAAAACAAGTTTTGCACCCTGTACAAATCGTACCATCCGCATGCAATTACAAATCGGGGTCCGCGAGCAGTAGGGGATTTAAGACCAGTGGAAAACCCGGCCAAAAGCGCTTCCTATCCTTCCAAACTTTTGATACTGTGTGCCCTACATTTACCCAACTTTCGTCAAGGTACACGATTTCCCTTACCTCTTTGCTGAATTGTTTATTTTCCGTAAACAGGATTGTCGCCGCACTATAATATAATTTGTCTCAAATATAAACGATTTATTTCCTCTCTTATCAAAATGAAATCCCATTTCCTCCCTAAGCTATAAAAGGTTGAATATTTAAAATTTGGCAAGTCCTCATCCTCATTGACTTTTTTCAACACGGTCAGAATTGTAGGGCGAGCACTTTGAAATAGAAATTTAGGAAATTTGCGCCATATTTGTGTTGAAAATGATCATATTTTATCTTCTGCTGGTTTTGCATGTATGCCACGATGTAGTGATGGGACCCTCTTTACATTCTTTTCTTAATATAAAAAATGTAGGCCTACTTACACCAGTCGCCTTATGAAGCTCACTAACAATAAACGAGTCACTGTGTCCGGGGTTCTTTTTCTTTTAATAATCATACACTAAGAATTGTTTTCCGGTCGCCACTTTTAATAATTTCGCCTTTTTTTCTGCGATCCATTCCGCACTGATAACTTAACTGCAATGCACATAATTACCAAAGAGCTTGTAAAACTCACTCGCGCCTCAGATTCCCAAAACCTATTGAAAACCTGCGCTGAAGTACAATGCCTTATCGGCCCTTCAACTGTCATACCACACCTGGTTTTTCATACTCCCCAAGACACGAGGACCGGCTTTAGTCCAGCGCGCCACAAACATTTGCCTTTAAATGGCGATTCATTGATACTTCAGTACTGGAGACGTTCTATATGTGTATAAAAAATAATTTCGTTATTTCCTTGACAACTTTGTCGCTGGAAGTTTTTACGTGGACTTACAGAACAAGAATTAGCCAGCGACGACATTTTTCACTGTATAAACGAAGAATCTTAACACTTTGTTTTAAACTTTATTTATTTAGAAAAATATGTTTAGACATACTGATATAATCTAAATAGCAATGTGGCCTATAAAAGCAAACGCATAATCCAGATTTTTTCATTGCAATTATTTCGATTTGAAACCATGTTTTGATGTTCTGAGCGAGAAAGATGTTAAAAAATCTGCTTTCAACAAAATTTTAGATTTTATTATTTTAAAAACTATACAATTATATAAAAGGTTTATCGTGCATACCATAGTATTCTTCGACACATTTCACACCGAAATGCATGTCCATACTTTATCTTAGTTGCATTTGAAAACACGCATATTTGGCAACAGCGCACGTGAAGCTTCCATAAGAATAGCATGGTCCATAAGAGCCCGTTGTGCCTTCATGACGTGAAAATTCCTATAGGAGAAGAGGACTCCGAAATCAAACTCCCCCACGGGGTCCTACTACGGTAGGTACAGGTTTGGCGTACCCGGGGCCCGGAGCCACTCACCCTCATTTCACCCCTTCATATTCATCAACTGTGCCACGTGTAGCAGGTTTGACCGCTACTCTTCATCACCCTCTTCCTCTTCTAGGTTTATTATGATTATTAGTTATTATGGCTTAGTTTTATAACTCCTGTCTCACCAGCAGGGATCTTTCCTATCTCCGTGGTCCTGTCCCACGGTTTTCAGCGCGGCCCCCGACTTGTGTGCTCTTCGGAGGTCTCAGGCGCGAAGGTTGGGCGGACCCTCCCTACTGCCCCATGTGTAGCCTTAGGTGCGGAGCCCGTCCACACGTCATGTACACCCACGTAGCTCCTTAAGGACACGGCCGGTGTTAATTTCCTGACGGCCGCGTGCCGTCGGGTTAGTGTCACCGGCCGGATGTGTTACCGCTTACGGAACCCCGGTGTAATCAACCCGAAGTCCCCTGAATCCACGTTGACTCCGTTGAGGCAGCGTGACCTAAAGCGGGGAGCCACAGGAGGTTATTCCTGTGGTGGGGGCATAAAGCCGGGGTGTCACGTGGTGAATGGTTTACCCATGCGGACAAGCAGTGGTGATCGGAGGGTAGTCCCTCTGAAGTACAGAGGTATTTTTTAGAGGTGGCGCGTGACCTTGTCACTCGCGCATATCCGAGCATCACGCAAAGCGATGGTGGGGGTGAGTTTCCAGCAGCAGCCTGCTGGCTAGTGGGCTACAAGTCGAAGAGATACTAACTAGACACCCCTTTTATCTTGCAATAGACAAGTGGACTCGACCATGAACTACTGCGCAACATTACGACACACGCCACCTCTAAAAAATACCTCTGTACGCCTTGAGGTCAGTCATTGAGGGGTCTCCATGGCGGCACAGACCATGGAGATTTTGGTGTCTTTTATCCTTTGACCCCCGGATGGCAGGCTGACGCCGACGGTTCCGGAAGGGGGTCCAAATCAATCATGCATCCGCGTAAAACCTCTTTGTTCGACTCTTTTTTTAGTTATGACATTGACATGTGAAGGAAAGACACTGAAAGATATAAGCCCTTTTTACATCAAACGCGAAGTAGACAGGATATGTGGCCCGGTGAAGAACGCGACGAGAGTACAAGACGGTACGCTGTTGAGACCAACATGGCAGATCAGTCCCAGAAACTTTTGAAAGCAGCTTTATTGGGGTCCTACCCAATTCGAGGAGATCGTCAGCTGCCTCTCTGACCAGCGTGTCTGTCAAGCCTACCGTCTTACGGTAGCAGCAGGATGGCAAGGAGCAAGCTCTGCGTACGGTATTTTTGACATTCAAAGGCACTCAATTGCCTGAGTTTATCTTTTATGGTTATGAACGTGCCGCCGTCCGCCAGTATGTGGCGAACCCCATGCGCTGCTTTAGATGCCAGCGGTTTGGCCATACTAAGACCTCCTGCAATAATCCCGCCATTTGTGAGCGTTTGGTTTACCCGCCCTCGAGGACACGGCATGTACAAGGAATCCTGTTTGTGTGAACTGTGGCCAAAGCCATCCATCTAGCTCGCGCCAGTGTTCCACATTTATGGACGAGAAGGCAATACAGGAGTTGCGTGTGAAAGAAGGACTCACATATTTGGAAGCGTGTCGCCGCTTCGAGCAGCTGAAACCTGCGACCACCCTAGGTTTCGCTTCAGCAGTCCGCCGCACTCCTGCCCACACTGTGGCCGTGCAACATGTTCCGGTCGCTGATGCTGCCACACAAACGGATTTACCGAGCATCTCTCCACCGTCCCGTGATGCTGCTGCACCGGCAACTACATATTCCGCCATGCAGACACAAGCTCACAACCATCTTCGAGCAGTGGCTACACTACTTTCCCTGTCCCCGTCAATCGTTCGCGCCACAAACACCGGGCGACTAGTTCCTCATCAAAGAAGTCCCGCTCCCGCTCAACGAGCCACCGGGGATCTTAAGACCCCGCACGTCGGCGGAGTCACCAGGGGACGGCGAATTAAATATTCCAGGTCCCAAGTCGGTCAAGATAAGAATGAAAAAGAAAAAGATGAAGACCAAATACTAATTTCTTTACTATGGAAATAATCCAGTGGAATGTTAATGGGTACCGTGTACGTGTTCCGGACATACAGCACTTAGTCTTTCAACGTTCTCCATCAATCGTCTGCCTACAGGAAACCCACTTACAGCCTAATGACTCTCTCCATCTTCGTGGCTTTTCGGCATTCCGCCACGACTCTGCCGTTGATAGGAGAGCATGCGGTGGCGTTGTTACGCTGGTGACGTATAACATCTCTGCCACAGTATACCCCTTAACACGCCGCTGCAAGCTGTAGCTGTGCGTGTACAGCTGCAGGGCCTCTGTTTCTCTGTTTGCAATGTATATCTCCCCCCGGTCAGTGTCGTATATGAGAACGATCTTCGGGCCCTCTTGGCACAGATTCCGCCACCTCTCATCTTTCTGGGCGATCTGAATGCCAAGCACTCTCTCTGGGGCTCCGACACTGATGATGCGCGTTGATGCCTCGTAGCAGACGTTTGCTATATGTCCGGTTTAGTCCTACTAAACACTGGCGTGCCTACTTTCTTATCATCTGCCTATGGTACACCCTCCGCACTAGACGTTTCTTTCACCCTATTTTATTGCTTTTAAACGTTCTCGTGCAAAGGCGCGTTTTGCAGTGCGCAATGCAAAACGCACATCCTGGGAATCCTACGTGTCTTCCCTTTCACGTCGCAGTTCGGCCCAGAAGATGTGGACTGCCGTCCGGCGTATGTACGGCAAATGTCGCCGGACGATCATCCCCTGTCTTGCCGTACAGGGCTCCACATACACCAGTGAGCAGGATATCGCCGACGCCCTTGCCGATCCTTTCGCCACTACTAGCCAAACTCAAAGCTACGATAGAGCCTTTTTACCGATTAAGGAATCTGCGGAGCGGATAATCCTAAATTTTAACAGTGATTGTTGTGAACCCTACAATGCACCTTTTACTGAAGCGGAACTGGCGCATTCTTTGTCTCTCGCTCACGACTCTTCTCCTAGCCCTTGAGACAGAATATTAGACCCCAATAGAAAATCGTTCATATAAATGTTTGTTAAAAGTGTATAAATTTCTAGTTCTTGTTTGGGTGTATCAGGAACTTATTTTTAATATTCAGGATAGCCAATGTTCTCTTGTTACTAGATAGTCTGTTGTGTTCAACCATTAAAAACTATTTGCGCGGATGAATACAAAAATGGCGGTGTGTCGTACCAAAGCGACGCCAAGGACTAGTTTCATTAGCGTCTGTATGCTCAAGATGATAAGACGTGTTTCAGTAGCGTGTGGACATGGAACTTTCACCAAACTTTTATCCAGTGTAGATTCTACCAAATCATTTAATTGTGAAGGTCTTTTAATATGGTGCTGAGAGTGTAAAATAACGAAATGTTAATGAATAAATATGTTGTGATAAAGGAACATTGATTTATGCATTCCATTCTGTTACCACGACCCTGTAGATAGGAATCGCGTCTGCTATCACAGTATTTCATCTTTCTGAGAAGAACATTATTCATGCTGTTATGTGTTAATAATCTTTTTAAAAACCGCACCACCCTGATGACATCCACCGCCAAATGGTGCTTCATCTTCCACCTGCGGCTCTATCCTTCCTGTTGAGCATCTATAACCGCGTCTGCTTCAGCAGGTTTTACCGTCTTTCTGGCGAGAGGGTGTTGTGATCCCTATCCCTCGACCCGGAAAAGACCGGACACTTCCCTCTAGCTACCGCCCTATATGCCTGACGAGTGTCGTCTGCAAGACCTTTGAACGGATTATCAACACTCGCTTAGTGTGGTGGCTAGAGACGAATAACCTGCTGAGCAATGTTCAGTGCGGTTTTCGTCGCCATCGTTGCTGTGTCGACAATCTGACACGCATGGAAGCCTACATCCAGAATGCCTATTTTTTGAAGCAGCATGTCGTGGGTGTCTTCTTCGATCTGGAGAAGGCCTACGATACCACATGGCGCCATGGTATACTCCGTACTCTTCACGGGTATGGTTTGCGAGGTCTTTTAGCAATCTTTCTATTTAATTTTTTAGCTCTGCGTCGCTTTCGTGTCCGCATTGGCAATACGTTCTCACAAGAGAGCATCCAAGAAAATGGTGTGCCCCAGGGGTCGATTATTAGTGTAACGCTTTTCGCCGTTGCGATTAACGGCATTGCTAATGTTGTTCGTAGGGGAATACCGATGTCGCTGTATGTTGACGATTTTGCGATCTATTATCGATCTTATAGTCTCGAACATATAGAACGTCAACTGCAGTTGACCATATCTTCTATCGCCGACTGGGCCCTTCGCGCCGGCTTTAAGTTCTCCACTACGAAAACACAATGTGTCCACTTTCATCGACTTCGTGGTGTACATCCTCCTCCAGAACTCCGTTTGTGTGACACACCCCTGCACATCAAGTTCTTGGGCCTTTACCTTGACAGCAAACTCACATGGGAGCACCACATACGTCAACTTCGTGCCTCCTGCGGTCGTTCGCTTCGAGTGCTCCGGGTTTTATCTGGAGTATATTGGGGCGGCGATCGCACTGTCATGTTGAGGCTGTATCGTTCATTGGTGAGGTCCAAACTAGATTACGGCTGTTTTATTTATGGCGCAGCGTCCGCCTCTAAACTTTATTTTTTAAATACTGTACGTAATGTTGGTATCCGTCTAGTTACTGGAGCTTTTCGCACTAGTTGTGTAGAGTGTCTGTATGCTGACTCTGGCGAACCTCCACTTTCTATTCGGCGCTCGTTTTTATTGTGATCTTAGGTGGCCCGTCTGGCAGCCCACCCCGGTCACCCGTCTTTTAACCCTGTATTGCGCCCGGAACTCGCTCACCGTTATCTCCGGAATAGCACGACCTCTCGCCCAACCGGTATTCGGTTTCGCGAGCTACTTAATGCACACGCGCTCCGCATGCCTGCTGTCAAATGATATTCTCTTGGCCGCTGTCCTCCATGGCAATTACAGCATGCCCAGTTCGACCTGGAGCTTTCGACGCATGCTAAGGTAACTACCCGTCCATCGGTGTATCGTCAGCTTTTCGTCGAGATCCTGGGACGTTACCGGAATTACACTCCGGTATTTACCGATGGCTCCCGGGTGGATGGAGCTACGGGGTGTAGTTTTGTGCATAACGGTGAAACGCACAAGTACCGTCTTCCAGAGTTCAGTTCCATTTTTATCGCCGAGCTGTTTGCAATATTTTATTTTGTCCTTTTTATCTCCAGTTCCGTTCCTGGAAGTTTTATTGTCTGCTGCAACTCCCTGAGCGCGCTGCAGGCATTGCAACAGTTTGTCGGCAGGTCAGAGCTAGTTATGAAAATTCAGACACTCGTTTCGCAGTTGCTCTCGTGTGGATACCAGATTGTTTTTACGTGGACCCCAGGCCATGTAGGCATTCCCGGCAATGAAGCGGCGGATGAGGCTGCTAAGTCTGCCTGCCATTTGCCGGAGATTTTAACACGTAGTCTGCCGTACACGGATGTACAGCGGTACTTCCGACGTCATATTTTATCAGTCTGGCAGCAATCATGGGAAGTGTTGGATGTCACTGGCACGCAATTGTGGACGACCAAGGACACCGTGCAAACCTGGCTGACATCTTCAAGGGATACCAGGCGGGCAGAAGTCATTTTGGCCCGCCTGATGCTGTAGTGTTTAACGCCCGCTTTTACTACTACGGCACCGCAGGCGGTGACACTGATGATTAAAGCCCGGATTTTTATGTAATATCAAGGTGCGAAATATGTACATATTTATGTAACAAAAAACATCAAAATATGTAATATCAACAAAATATGTAAAATTATGTAATAATCTAAATGCTAAGATTACAACCTCAAATCTAAATGCGGACTGCAAATTACCCAGAATTTTGTATTTTGATGGATCTGCAAGTATATAAATTAATTACAATGAGTTAAAACGTACTAAATATAGAATTAATTATAGGGAAAATGTTTTGTTGTATGCAGAATATACCTAAAATTTGTTTTCAAGTAGGTAATCACGAAATAAAAAAATGTGTTTTGGATTATGTTTATTAAACTTACTCATTTCACATAATTGTTTTACTTAAATAATGTTGAAGCAATGTTGAAATACTGAACCAATTTATCAATGAGTGAAACAATGAATTCAAAATAATTAAATTTTATAATGAAGATGCATTTTCAGTTTTATATCTCTTGACATACAATGAACAACCAGGCATTTTCATTTTGAGTCTTTTGCTTCTTTCAATGTACAGTGAATAACCATATACTTCTCCATATTTTCAGGGGTCATTGTTTGTCTCCTATCGAATAAAGTGTTCTTTTAAACAGAGAAACTTCTCTCCACGTCAGACGAAGTAGTAGGAGCATATTTTAGTATAGGAATCTGATTTTCAAAGAAATGTTTTGATAAATCGACAGTCACCATTTAGCAGTTTAGACACAGACACAAGCATAGAGGACCCTGGATTCCCGTTTAGCACAGCTTTGAATTTGTCACCTACCTTCCTTTCTGCAACTACACTAAGCTTCTGTGATGCAAGTTCCATTAAATCCATATATTCGTGAAGAAGGGAGCCTGTTGTCTTGATGATGCTAGGCAACCAGCCGAAGTTACCTTTGATGTAAGCACAGGAGCTTACCACTTTCAGATCTTTAAAGATGTCCTGAGATTCACGTATGGAAACAGCTACTTCTGAAGAGAACATGTTCACCACGGACTGGACTGCTTCAAAATGTTTACAATAAAAGTTCACAGCTTCTAACCACGTACCCCATCTTATAAGTACAAAGGAACATGTTGGAGATGATTTTTGAACCACTGGATTCTGTGCGCTACTTTCACGAAGACCTTTTTTGTTGCTCATATCAACTTATTCACACAGGGAAAATTACTTCTTGCTACTTCAGCAACACGTGACAATGCATGGGCCAAGCAGGTACATTCGGGTAGAAAACCTTAAGGGCAGTAGTAGCTTTAATCATGTACGCTGCGGCATCTGAACCTTTTCCTCACACACACCCTCTGGCCACAGAATCTTCATTCCATCATTTATGAATATTGCAATTGTAGAATGATTTATTTGTTCCAACACCTTGCAGCAGATTAGAAGGACTTTTGAAATCTAGTTTTATACTACTAAATTTGCTATGTACCTACCGACTCATGTCATCTGTAGTTTCATCGATGGCAAACCAAATACAGGAGTCTCCGATTTCATTCCGTATATGAGCAACTGCTTCTCCATAACACACATGAAAATACTTTTTCTTCAGAGTAGATTCGTGTGGAATAACTTTCTTGCAATATTTTTTTTAGAAAGGAGTGAAATTGAGGAATTTGAAGTTAATACCACGAAATATTAGCTGCAACCATTGCACTGCACAAGTCTTTAAAAACCATTTCCGGACAGTTCTTGTTGCATTTGTGTCAATAGAACTTGCTTTCTAGAAGACCATAAGTGTTTGTTGCGTATGTGAAGAGCACCTTTGATATGTTGTTCCAATTGAGATTTCATGGAACAGCCAATTCTTTTACTGTATGCTTCACAGACTATTACTTTTCTGTCGATTGTAAAGGCGCTTCCATGAATTCAATTTTCAGGATAGCGAGGACGCAACTGGTGCCATTTTACTAAGACTTGCAAGAAACTAACTGCAGTATTCTCACCTCGCTATATTGATGGTTGTCCAGCGGTTCATTTTGTTTCCTCGCAGCTATTATATTACAAGATGTCCACTACCGTGACAATGGTAACAATCAATTTCTCCAGTTCTTGTAAATGCCCAAAGCGCTACGAGAAAAGTGACACTGGAGGTCAACATTGTCGAGCGGCACCTCTTTGATATAAACGGACAACAATAGAATGAGGCGGGGCGGTCATTATCACATTCTTAATTTAACTTGCATCCTATTTCGCAGATTGATTTTTGTTGCTTTCAGCAAAACTTGTGAAAACAGTAGTTAATAATATGACTACAACATTTTTTAAAAAAATAACAAAATTGTAACGAAACCCAGAAAATATGTACATTTTATGTAACATCGTTAAAATATGTAGAAACGTGCAAAATATGTAAAAATATGTAAAATAAAAATTTGTATGGGAGTCCCAAATGATGTAGTTTGCCAACATTTTTACTTCTCATTGAAATATTATGCAGGATTTAAAATATGTAATTACATAAAAATCCGGGCTCTACTGATGATACATGGAATGAAGATGGAGCACCGATGGAATGAGATGGCGGGGGGAAACCGGAGCACCCAGAGAAAACCTGCCCTGATGCCGCTTCGTCCACCACGAATACCACATGTGGGTCCCTGGGATCGAACCCGGGCTGCCTAGGTGGTAGGCGAGCGTGCTAACCGCTTGGCCACGGCGCTGCCGGTACGCCTGAGAATAGGTCACATACGCATCACGCATGGACACCATCTGCGTGGTGAGCCGGCGCCTGAATGTTCCACCTGTGGCATTCAGCTCTCTGTGGCCCATGTCCTAGTTGATTGTCTGCGTTACAATCGTGAGCACCAGCTGTTTGGCCTGGGTTCCACTTCGAAGTCAATCTTAGGCGACGACCCGGTAGCTGTTAGTTCAGTGCTGCGGTTTGTCGGCAGTATTGACTTTGGTAAGCAGGTTTAATTTGTATTTTATTTCTTGGTTTTACTTTTTACCTTTTATCTGCTTACCTTTTAAGATCAATTTTCACATTTTAAGTGTTTTTAGCATACCTTTTTAGATAAATTTACCAGTTTTAACTATTTTTAGCTTACCGCTTAGATAAGTTTTACATTTTATCTATTTTAGCTATTATCTGTTTTAAATATGTAATTAAGAGTGTTAAGTGGTGGTGAGCTTTTACTTTTTTTATCCTTTTGACTTGGGGCTCTAATGACCTAGTTGTCGAAGGGCCCTTAAACCCTACTCACTCACTCACTCACTCACTCACTCACTCACTCACTCACTCACTCACTCACTCACTCACTCACTCACTCATTCATTCACTCTCTCTCACTCACTCACTCTTTCACTCACTCACTCTTTCACTCACTCATTCACTCTCTCACTCACTCTCTCACTCACTCTCTCTCTCACTCACTCGAGGGTTAAAATACTTCCATTGGCGCAAAGGTTTTCTATACAGTGTTAAAATAGATACTGTAAGATTTCCTTTTCTAATGTATGGTGGGGGGTTTTACAGGATGTAGTTTCATGTACAATGGTAAGGCTCACAATTACTGACTTCTGGACAACAGTTAAGTGTTTACCACAGAGTTGTTTGCCATCTTTTATTTTTTACTTTTTATCTCCAATTCAGTTCCTGGACGTTTTATTATCTGTTGCGACTCGCTGAGCGCTATTCAGGGACTGCAACAGTTTGTTGCAACTCAGCATTAATTCTTAAAATAGACTCTTGCATCCCAATTGTCTCGCAGATACCAGTTCATTTTTACCTGGTGCCCAGGTCATGTAGGTACTCCCAGGAATGAGGAGGCGGATGCAGGTGCTAAGTCTGCCTGTCGTCTCCCTGAGATTTCCAATCGCACGCTGCCGCATGTAGATATGCAGCATGACTTCTGACACCATCTGTCTGCTGTCTGACAGCAGTCCTGGGAAGTGTTAAATGGCACTCAATTGCGAACAATCAAATACACTATTCAACCCTGGCAGTGCTCTTGCAGGGGATTCCAAGCAGGAAGAGGTGATCCTAACCCACTTGAGGATAGGCCACACAAGAGCAACTCATGGACGCCTTCTCTATGGTGACCCAGCACCTATCTGTGCTATGTGCTCTGAACAACTACTTGTAGCACATGTCCTTCAGGATTGTCTGCGATAAGCTCGTGAGCACTGGTCCCATGGCCTGGGTTTTACTCTGCTGTCAATCTTGGGAAATGATTCATTAGCTGTCAGTACAGTGCTGCAGCTTGTTTCCCAAATTGGCTTTGACAAGCAAGTTTAACTTGTATTTTATTTTTTAGCCTGTTTGGACTTCTAGGATTGTTACCTCTTTAGTTTTTAGCATTTTAACGGCTACTGTTTTATGATTGGTTTTAAGTTTTTAACTGTTTTACCTTTTATCTGTTTTAACTGTTTTAGCTTGTATCTGTTTTAACTTCTTTAATTTTCAAACTTTTAATGGTGGATTTTAACGAGTGGTGAATTTTCTTGTTTTTAGCTTTTGACTTGAGGCCCAAATGACCTAGTTGTTGATAGGCCCTTAAACACCACTCACTCACTCACTCACTCACTCACTCACTCACTCACTCACTCACTCACTCACTCACTCACTCACTCACTCACTCACTCACTCACTCACTCACTCACTCACTCACTCACTCACTCACTCACTCACTCACTCACTCACTCACTCACTCACTCACTCACTCACTCACTCACTCATTCACTCTCTCACTCACTCATTTACTCTCTCACTCTCTCTCACTCACTCTCTCTCTCACTCACTCTCTCACTCACTCAGTCACTCACTCACCCACCCACCCGTTTTCTAATAGGTACTTTGGCTACTGATGGCTCTGCAGAAAGAGATAGGTATCTCCTACTACTCTGCATATTTCATGCATTTCCACATGAGCCCATAGCAGCAATGTATTATACATTTTATGTGCATAATTCATCTAAAGTAAAATCAAATTAGAAACTAAGAGCTTCACTTATCTTAGTAATATTGCAAGTTACCATAGCTACTGATGCAGTAACTATGGTAACTATTTTATTTGTATAGCTTTGAGAATGAGTTTGAATCAACTAGAAACTTGTCAGCACCAAAGAACTTGCAATATTACTAACATAGGTGAAGCTTTCAGTTTCTAATTTGTTTTTACTTTAGATTCTTGTTGCTTCACTGTTAATAGCTTCATTATTTCCTTATGTGCATAATTCATATAGTTATTCATTTCTGAATGCGTCTTAAAGAAAATCACGTTTTCATCATTGTCTCTTTCTGATATTGGTGACCTGAAAGGATTTTGATAGATGATGGAAAAGAAATGAATCAGACTTATAGCATGTGAGTTAAACATGTAATCGGCCCAAAGTATTTTAGTGGGTATTGTATTTTTCACTGTACACCCAGATTCATTGGAAAATTAAAAACTACCTTTATTGCCGGATCCTTTTTTGCGTTGTTGCTTCACCAATACCACCAAATTAAGTTACCATGTCCTTTTTCTTATAACATGCTAAATTCCTAAATCAGATTCAGGACAAAGGAGATTGTTAGAATTCAGAGAAATATGACAGTAATTTGTAAAGTGCAGAAACAATGGTCAGCTGTTTATGTCATAATTTGATGTTTGTTCATCTTAAGATGGTATGGATGAAAAATGGAAAAACTGAAGAATAGCTTCGTTTCAAATGTTCATATATGGCAACCAGACTAAGCATCACACTGGGTGAACGAACATAAAAAAATATGAGAGGTAGAACTGGAACTGGAAATGCCTTCAATATAAATTGCATATTTCATTGAGATCCATTCCCTTTTTTATAGCAAGTTTTTATGTCTTTTTATTCCCCAATATATACTACTCTGTATTCACTCTAAGGTTGATCCGCGCGAAACTGAACCCAGGTGGCCAGTGCACAGTTATAATGTATCCTTCCGCCATTCGCGCCAGAAATACTGTCCCAGCACTACCACGTGGTGAATGCATGCCATACGGAATAGAAAGGACCAATCCCTTGTTCCGTCAATTTAAAGAGTGAATAACATGTAACTAGAGGTTAAAGGCGATAAGATTGATAGTAACAATAACAACAAAATAAACCTATTGTAGCACTTTGTCAATTGTTGGCGGCTCATTTTAAACAAGAAATTGTGCAGTTACACGAATTGCGTTTTTAACAAAATCGTCACATTCTTGCATGGCGTAATTGACACGCTTTCTTTTTTCCCGGGTGTAACCACTTTTCCCGTTTCAGCATTTTCTTTACGAGCACTGTTTATACTGGTATTAGAAATACCGGTGAATTCAGTTTATTTCACTACTTCTTTGAAGGGAACAGTTGGATATTTCTCACAGAACTTATAATATGCGTTCAACACTATTGTTTTTTTACCACTAGCCAATGGTTTGCCCGCCGTATGCTTTACATATTAAGTCGGCGAAGACGCAAGAACAAATTCACCGCTGCCGTCCGCCATGATCCTAAATAGAAACTGCTGGCTGTAAACAATACTCTGTAAATATGTAAATACTCGAATGTCAGGTAACTTCCACGCGTTGCATGTTGGGACTTATAGCTCTGTTTATCAGTTTACATCAGCGTTAATTAACCTCTTAAGTCTTTGTATGAAATATTATATCATTTAAGGATAAATTCATTCTAAAATTCAGATTACTAATATGGAACTACTTCTCTGCACGCATTACTACCGTGTTGTACCACGGTACAGTGGTCACACGGCTTTGTTTTGACGCGGACAAACCTAAGAGTGAATTGAGTATAATCTTTTGGATTCATAGGACCTTAAAGCTGTACTTCCAGTGTTAACTTCTAATTAAAAAATTGTTAGACAGAATATAAAATGTTTAGTATTTTAGATTATTTTACTGCTTAGCCACTGTGCACTCTGCATGGGTTAGTTGCACTGTGCTTAATCATTATATAAATACTGCTTTTGAGTCAATTTGGGTCTGGTTCTTAATGTAAGTGATATATAATGGGTACTAATTGACTTAAAGAAGTGTTGAATTACACTATTATCTTTAATGTCTCAAAAAGATGTTTATTTTAAAAATGTTTGTCCTTTGAGAGGTAGAGTTGAAATTGAAAAATTTAATGCCACAGCTGGGATTTGAACCACAGACCCTCCACTTACCAGGCAGGTGCTCTAACCATTAAGCTACTGTGTCATTCTGGCAGGTTGTCACAGTAGCTTAATGGTTAGAGCACCTGTCTGGTAAGCGGAGGATCTGTGGTTCAAATCTCAGCTGTGGTATTGTATTTTTCAGTTCCAATTCTACCTCTCAAACATTGCCCACACACAGCTTGTGTGGTTAAAAACACAACAGTAGGTTTGTTGGCATAAATAAATCATAATGTGTGTTCTTATTAATGCTAAGCTTTGCATTAGGAAGCTGACCATTTTGCTGCTCTAGACAGTTAGTGGCTAATTGAATATTAATTCACTTTTTATTTTTGCCTTGTATTGCAGAACTCACAAGAGAACAGCTACCTCCAGCTTCAGCTGAAGATTTTGATGCTTTAGATAGCAACATTCCAATTCAAGTGTACCAGGTTACGCTTTTCAACCCTACTATTTATTTTCAACTTGCTCATCACCCAAGTTTTGACCCAGCTTCATTTTCCCAGTCAAGGAAACGGAGGGTAAGGAATAGATCCACCAAATAATATTATATTTTTAAGGAAACTTCTCTCCCCACAAAGGAGGAGCTGTTGTAGTGTAAAATATAAACAGTACAGTAGTACTGTATCTTAAGGGTTATTGCAGGGTTAGCCAACTGGGTAATGTATGTAATCACAGAGGCTATGTGGCATATGACCACAGCAACAGGATGTTTCCTAAAATTATTGGTAAGGATTTGGAGAAAAAGAAGGGATGAAAGAGCTGCTTGCATAGTTTTGTATAATACTGTACTACAAAAAGTAATTTCAATCTTCAGAGATTAAATTATGCTTTTCTAGGACAATTTTTACATATATTATGAAAACATCACAGATTTTAAATTACACATAATACATTAAATTGTGGGAAATACCTATGCATTTAAATATGGTCTAATGAAATACAATGATCAAATTTTATCAAATTCTTTTCAGGTAGCAGATGTTCTTAATGCCTATTTTGTAAAAGCAACAAAACTGTTAATCAACAGCTCTTTGATTTAAATTATAAGCTTACAACAGAAAGTGAACTAATGTGTATAATTAATAATATGGCAAATAAAACAGATCACAAGGATTAGAATGGCTGTCCATAGGAATATTCTTTACTTTACATCCTACAAAAATCCTTTCAAAAGTCCAACACTGGGTGTGATTAAATGAGCGCTGACAGAAGCTGCTGAAGTTGCCCTGGAATAGCAGTACAGGTAACCTTGGTAGTTGCAGAGCCATTTGCGGCCAACCTCTGTCCCAATGCCTCAGACATAAGTCTTGCAGACAGTATTAATACTGTACATGTGTTCATCACATGTGCCATTGTTAGAAGCAAACTACTTGTGCTGTTTACTGTTCAATCCCTGCCGTTTGGTAAATAAATTTTGTAAGTTTAAGTTTTTTTAAAATTTATTTATTTTAGGCCGTATGAACAACTAAGCTCATGAGCGACCATGTTAATACAGAAAAAATTACAGTTTCTTATTACAAGATTCACAATGACAATGGTAATTTGGTGGCATGTATAAATTTGATAGTATTAAAATCAGCTGTAGAGTCCTTCAGTGCTTCCTGTTGTTGTAAAGGAACCTTGTACATTGGCCTGTTAGTTTCTAAATGTTTGCATTCAAATGTATGTTTTGTTGTAAACGTTACTTTGCAGTAGTTACACATAGTAGCTTGACTTTTGGTTATGAGGTGCTCATGTGTTAATTTCGAATGGCCAGTTCATAATCGTGTATAAATTATCTTGTTTTACTGTTATGGCTAGTCATTAATATTACTGATCTCATTGTTGTGTTACAATGAGGGACAATGCATGCAGTTTGTATATGACAAAGGTATATTGAGAATGCGCATGGTATATCGGCAGTGTGATTCCACCCTTTGTCCCCTCACAAATTGGGATCACGGAAATGAGATATTTTCATGTAAGTGAGGGCATGAACAGCTTTTTTAGTCCATGGCAAAGGGTACATTGTTCAAGAACTCTAGGTTACCACCTGCCCGGGTACTCCTAGTTACACTCCGCTATACCCATGCATTTTCGTACAAGCAAACCATTAGCCATTGTTCCATTCAGGAAACACGTGTAAGCCACAAAATAATAGCTGATTGGTTCACCTGTTGTCAGGAAGTGTGGATATCCTCAACGGACAACAAATACATAAACAGGGGCAAAATAGGTGGTGCCAGCCATGTGGTTCAGATCGACAAATGTAAAATTGGAAGGAGGAAATATCATTGCGGCAGCATGGTGGAAGGAAATTGGATCCTTGAGATGGTCTAATCATCGCGGTCACCAATTAAGTATGGATGACTGTATACCCCAATAATCACAGAGATGGTGCCACCCTCTTTGCTTTATGCTTTAATTGAGGAACATACGGAGTTCGCCAGCACAATCCACACCAACTGCTGGGTGGATACAACAGTTTAATGGCTGGGGGTTTTGCAGCCCACCTAACTGTAAACCACAGCCTGCATTTCGTGGACCCAATAACTAATGTCCACAAATAACATTTGAGTTGTGCAGTCAATCTCTCCTGCATCGCCTATGCTGGTGTAGTATCTGACAAGCTGACATTTGGCGGAGTACCTGTGGTGCCAAGACTGCAAAAACAGAAAAGCTGATCCATTTCAGGAGCTGAACGAGGATACCTGGAAGATTTACCCTGAGGTTTAGCTGAATAGCTTAGATATATAAATAAAACATTAAATTGGTATAGACAATAGTCTAGTTATACTTTAGATTAATGAAAACTTTCGCCAGTTCATTTGACTGTAGTTATTGAGTTTTCTAACATTGGCAACAAAGACTCAGGTGATTGTGGAAGCAATGTTGGCAACAAGGCAACTACCATCTGCTACTGACATGGTGCATGCACACTAAGTGCAATTGGACTTAGCTTTTATTCACATTATTTCAAGAGAACTTATGTATTTGTGACCATCTAGAATTTATTTCAAGTTATACTTTTATGTTTTGATCATATTTGTAGCTTCCTATAGTATATAACATATCAACTGATATTGAAAGTTAGAAAAAATTTTTTGCAGGATGTAAAGTAAAGAACAGCCATTATATGAGGCATTCCCGACCAAAAGAGCAAACTCAATAAATGAGTATTTTTTAGTTTATTTGAGTATTTGCCTCGATGGGTAATAGCGAATATTTTGGTACATGAATATAGTTGAGGTCATCTAATATTCTATGAAAAATGGCCATAGACAAATCAGAGGGATTTGGTTTAAATGATAGCAGTGCGGACCAAAAGGGTGAATTTGATTGAGACCTTGGTTCTCCCACTTTAAACCTACTTTCCTCACTCCGTTCAACTACTTCACTCGTAACTCCTACCTGCCGGTTTGTATTGTGCCTTGTGCATACTCAGTATTCATTCTGCTAGTGGTGTTACACTTTGTATAGTTCTATGTTCAGTATTGACTATTTATATCAAATCTGCTGTACGTACCATAATGGCAAATGTTGCTGCAGGAGGAGAAGAGGTAGGTGGCTATTCCTGCAAAAGATGCTCGAATGAAGACTCTTGGAAAAAAACTGTAACAAAACAATGCCGTGATGAAGGGCAAGAGTACGTCTCCTGTTCATCAAGTTGTGTTGTGGCTGCCCTATGGATTGGTGATCCTTGCTCTTGTGGCTTCTTTGAAAAGATTGGTATTAATAATGTAACATCTGTTTTCAATGATTTTTGAGCCATTGGAAACTACGATTTACAAAATGCTTACCTCTCCAAACTCATAGAGAGTGTAGATGTTAAGAAAACTAGCGTGAAGGATAGACCTAACCAAACTTTGAGGAGGATCCAGTTCAAGATTATTATAGGCTCCAATGTCTTTCAAATCTGCTGCACCACATTTTATGGAACACATGGAAATTTGGAGAAATGTGTTCATAATGTGTTGGATAAAATTACAGAAACTGGCAACTTGAGACTGATAAAAAAGAAAAGTACTCCCCTGTCAGGAAAATGGCCCCTGACTGACAATTGAGAGCTCATGAACACATAAGGTCCCTACCAACAGTTACAAGCCATTACAGCAGGGTCAAGAGTCCTCACAGAAAGCATCTTCTTGCTGGTCTCAACATCAACTCTCTTTATGATCTCTATTGTGCATGGCTGCAAGAAAAATACCCTGGAAGTGAGCCAGTCTCCAAACATTATTATTGTGATTGTTTTAATACATACAATATTGGATTCCAACCACCTGCCAGCAACATCTGTCATTTCTGTGATAACACACTGAATCCATAAAACATTTGAAGATGAAGTGAAATAAAGATTTTTTTATTATTTTTTTATTTTTTATTTTTTTTGAATTAACGTCCTCCAACATTGTGTCATATCGGACGAATGAATGAAATGAAACAGGTGAAATGATGCTCAAATGAGCCCGAGGTCCATGGAGCTTTAAGTTACCCAACATTCGTCTTCTCAAGGTAGGGAAAACCTCGGAAAAATACCTTACCCGGATAACTTACCCTAAGCGAGATTCGAACTCGTGACCTCTTGAACGTGAGGCAGACACGCTAACCATCACGCTACCGAGGCGGGCAAGTGAAATAAAGATGTTAATGCAGAGAAAATAAACAAACTGGAAAGGAGTAAAGAGCCACATATAAATATTGCTAAAATTGCTCATATATTACACAGTGTACTACTTTCCGTTTATGTATTAATAAAGGAGTTGGCAAAGAATAAGAATGACATGGTGATGGCTTTTGCCTTAGACCTGCAACAGGCACTTCCAACCCCTCAGCTCTCAAGCATTTCTCTTTATTTATATCTGTATTTAATTTACTTATTTTGTTATTGTCATTCATACATTGCTTTTAATTAATTGCAATTGTTACTTTTATTAGCAGTTACTCCATTGACTTTAAAACATAAATTATTTGTCTTAGAAAAATACAACTGCTAAAGTTAAGTGACAATCTGCATACCATCATCAAATGAATTTCTGCATCACGCTACCTCCTTCACTCATATTCTCTAGTGTCATTAACCCTCTTTGTGCTTTCCTAGCTAACTCTTGAGTTCAAAAGTATGCATTTGATTACATCGTAAAAGACGTTTCACCTGAAATCTGAATGACTGCCACTGTGGCACACGTCACCTGTTTGTTTACCTGCCAAATAGAAGGAAACAGAAAGGAGTGATTGTAGGGGTAACACATTTCACACCTCAGGTGCTCATTTTGCTAGCCCTGTTATAGATGTTACCCAAGATATGATTAAGAATTTTACATCGTTACAGAAGAAAACAAAAGCTACGTTGACTGATGCTAAATTTAAAGATAGCAAAATGTTTCAGTACACTTATGATTGCAAAGAAAGATTTCACATACATCCAACATGCAACCCAAACATCAAAACTACTATTAAACTCCAAAAGGGAAAGAAAGAGTGCTATGATCTGGAGAAGTTCAGTTTAAAATCTGAGGGGGGATGTATGATGCTCCAATCTCTGTACCCCTGGCTAAGCTGAATGACATCAGAAATTTTCTGCCTTACATACCCATGCCATGCAACTAATATTTTCACCAGATACTTCAAGCTCAATCAAACTGCTCAACTTTCACAAATGACATCGAATCTGATGGAGATGCCTTTGTTGAATATAACACATGAGTTCGAAGGTATACATTCCTTTGCAATAATTCATTATTCTGTTCATGTCATATGTTGATTGTAATCAATAAATGAATAATGATATAAGCTTTGCTTAATTAGATTAAGTGACAAAGGAGGAATAATATTATGTCAAGTTCGTTCTTGGTAGAAAATTAAAATGGTATTTTGCTCAAAACATGCCTTTGTTGAGTTCTCCCTTGTGGTCAGGAATGCCTCATTTGTTAAATGAGGTTAATGTTATACCCTTGATTAGAAAATTTAAATAATTGTACACAATCTTTTAAAGATATTTATTAATGTAATCTTTCTCTAATATAACTTTTTATGTATCTGATTACGTGTAAATTTTATTTTGGATGAAAATAAATTGAATTGTATTTTGTGTTTTGTGACATTGGTTGTTTTGGGATATATGTTTACATTATTTATTTATGCCAACAAACTTACTGTTGGTGTTTTTAAACACACAAACCGTGTGTGGGCAATGTTTTCCAGGAAAAATAGGAACTTGTTTGAGAATTCAATGTCATTCTGGCAGGTTGTCACGGTAGCTTAATGGTTAGAGCACCCACCTAGTAAGCGGAGGGTCTGTGGTTCAAATCCCAGCTGTGGCATTGAATTTTTAAGTTCCAGTTCTACCTCTCAAATATGTTTACATATTTGATAGGATGTTGTAGCAGATGAAGGTTTTAAAGTTGTTACATTTTCAATGTAATTTAATTTGTTCATATTAAATTCAAGAGTCGGGTAATAATTTTTAGGTGCTCTGGAGCAGCAGTATTCAACTTGGTTTCTTCACATACCTCTAAGATAATTTTCCATCCTAGTCTTCTCCTCTAGGGATAGCTCTAGAGGTATCCTTTATTCAAGTTATCTATAACCACATCCAAAATAGGTTATAACATTTATAACTTATTAAATTCTACAAATAGGAGGATTATGATGTACATGTATAAATTAAATACAGGAACTATGTTACATATAGCATACACACAAAAAATTATATGAATTTGTTAACGTGATAGCGGAGCTTGTTTTCTGGACACCAGATTCTCAATTCTTGGCTGAATCTTTGTTAGTATGAATATTAATGTTGATTCTAGGTTCAAGTGATGTTTCTGTTTTGTTTTGATTACTGTCAATTCAGGGAAGTCCTGCTCACAGAAATAAGTAGAGGGGAATGCAAGGAAGTGTGTTATTAAGTTTAGTATAGTCTTTGCATGCATAACACCGGAAATCACATATTGACATGTTTTCAGTTTTTATTTTCTGTGAACTTTCAATGGGCACTTCCAAAGACTTCCTTTTAATTTTATGGGAACATCAGAGGAGTTGATGGCAGTGGTGCAAAATGGATTTGTAATCCACTCTTGTGTATTATCGTCTTTCTCCATTTCTGGAAAGTATTTTAAAAACCAAAACCTGAGATTTTGTAGGTGGGATTTGGAATTTTATTATTTTGAAAAGTCCATCAATAATACTAACTTCATTTGGTTCACTAAAGTTCCAACACATTTGGAAAAACTGCAATATTCCGCTTATTAATGCAGTCAATCTAAAATAAAATGTTCTTATAAACCCCCTTACTTTCTCATGAGCTTTACAAATATTTCTGTATAAATTTTGGTGTTGAAGTTTAAGCCCATTAAATTTGTTGAATATATCCATCAAATAATATAATGGGAAATCCACTTATCTTCAACATGCTTCACCGGATTGGATTCCAATTGTGTAAGGAAACATTTTACCCCATTTTTCATTTCAAAGAGCCGAATCAATTCTCATCCTTGTGATAGCCAGCTTACCCCAGTGAACAGAAACAACTGAATATAGCTCCCATCTCCTCACACACTTTTTTTTGAAAAAAAATGAGAGTTCACTTTATTAAATTGACTGTTTTTATAGTAATGTTCAATGTTTCGTGTAAATCAGGAGTTACTGTTTTCACTACCAAATTTTCTCTGTATATAATGCAAAGCTGCCATATTATTTTGGGGGTTAATTTCATGAATATGAGCACCCTTTTTACCTGTGAAGCAGTACCACATGTGGACAAACTTACACACCAGTCCCAGACAAATTTAATTTTAATCTTGTAAAATTACCCAAAATTTTAAGAATATCCTCCCCTGTTGTTTTTTCTTATAATTGTGTACATCCTGGAATTTCATCAGCAAAAGCACCTCTTTTAATGGCAAAATACCAAATACATATAAGTAGTTCAGCATCATCAGACATCCGTTGATTTGAATTGCAAATGTTTTGTCCATTTTAATATTTTCTACCATTTGGTCAATAATATATTGTGCCGTATCATGAATTCTACGCCCTACGTTCATGTCATAATTCAGATTTGTATTGATCACTTTAGTGGAATGTTTGTGTGCCACGTTATCTGACCAGAAACAATAAGAGATTCAATTATGGTACAAGGTGATTTATTTTTTGCAACTAGCAACACTAACTCATATGTGTCTCCAATGCCACCTCTGTTGATTTTGTAAAATTTTGTATTGCGTTTTAACTTTTATTGGTTACCAAGTGTCTGAAGTAGGGATGGTTTCATAGAATTATTTGATAGAGTTTGGTGGCAAATGAAACAGAGGGGAAGGCATTTAATGCAAAACCATATTTAATGTAAGACTCACTGTAATATCTGCATTTCACATTTCTTGGGTATTTTGACTTGCTCATATATGATTTAACTTAAACATTTTCACTGATGTTCTGTGGTGAAACACACAATGTCGCAATTTTCACTGGCGGTGGTTTAGCATATTGTCACTATAATTTTTTCATTAATTTTACATTTTCTTCTTATAAAAATTATCAGCCTTACAACCAAAGTTAAAATATGTAGTACCCAGGGTTGTCAACCCATACGATAATTATGGGGGTGTACGATAATTTCGATGCCGGCGAAATATCATTTTCACTGGTTTGTCAAGCCAGCGAAATGAAATTAATTACAAATGAGGACACCACTTTTCCCCTCATAGCCTGCCTCTTTAAGGCAACCATTTCATATTGTACTAAACCTCCTACCCTTTATCCTCTTGTTGCCTGTGTGCCCAGATCTGGTAATCTCAATGAAGAAGGCACTGTTCAGAAAATTGATGATCAATGGAGAAAACTCGGAATATGTGATATTCATTTATTACTGTTGTTATTATTATTATTATTATTATTATTATTATTATTATTATTATTATTATTATTATTATTATTATTATTATTATTATTATTATTATTATTATTACTATTACTATTACTATTATTATTGTTGTTGTTGTTGAAATATGTTCCAATATTTTTATGGTTTGAGCTAAAAATGGTATTACACACATAGCAAAATTTATTTTTCATGGATCTGATCTAATTTGTTTCATTTTAGTTAAGATTACTTTTCAAGGGAATTTTAGGAAGGAAAAACCACTAAGTTGGAGGTACTTCTCTAACATTTGCCAGTTATGAGAACTGAGGAACACTGGAAAAAACTTCAGTCAAGGAAGATTAGCCTAGTGGGATTTCAACCATGAGCCTCTTGAATGCAAGCTTCACTTATTTCTGTAGAGCCATCTTGCTTGGTCTAGGCAGTACTGCTTTGGGTACCAGAGTAGCTCAATGGTTTCATTTGTAGCTCTCATGTTGCGATTCCATGGTTCAATTCCCATCCTGCGGAGTGATTTTAAGTTGGACCTATCCAAACCTTCACTGCTGACTAGTTCTTGTGAAATCTCTCCAAGGCCCAACATCATTTGGAGTCCATGGCAAAAAGGTGTAGGTCCTCTCATTCCATAGCCATCCTCATTATCAACCGACCATTGAAGGTAACGGACTCTATCCTCTGGGTGCCTCCATCTCAGAAATGGGTACAGTTATTGCTTGGTAGAATGAGGTTGCCCCGAAGGTCATAGATTGTATGGGGAGCATTAGAGACAACAGCATTATCTGCTTTACCCCTCAAGAATGTTAGAATACATTTTTAAATCACTGTAGTTTGCACAAAGTGAAGCTAATAAGTCATCAAAAATGAACCTACATCAAGCGGTTGTATTGCTCCATTTACAAAATTATTGGAAGGACATGTTTCGAGGAGCTATTATGCCAGTAATTTGGTAAGTGGAGCTATATGAGTGTCCAACATTGATTCCTTTTCCTTAGTTTAATGTTAGAATAAGTTTGATTACTTTGGTGTATGTAAGTCCTAATATTTCTTTAACAGAAGAACATTTATTTAAGAGGTAGAACTGGAACTTAAAAATTCAATGCCACAACTGGGATTTTCCCACACATGGCTTGTGTGTTTAAAAACACCAACAGTAAGTTTGTTGGCATAAATAAATAATAAGAACATTTATTACTTGAAGTGATTGAGAATATTTTGGAGAGAAACTGCAATGTGTGTTCTTTGTTATGATAGAAATCAAAACCAAGAAACCAGCACTCAAGTTCTCAAATTAAGTATTTGCCTGAGGTGATGTTGGATTGTCAGTGTCTGGATGCAAGTCTTGTGAGGCCAATGTATCCTCGTCGTTTGGTGACAACAGTTTGTCAGCTGCCAGCACCTCCACAGCACATGTTTCATGCGTGTCACCTACATATCAATGTTAAAGTAAGCATTACATCATTTCCGTAATCAGGCCAATCAATGATAATATATTCTTCTAACACAAACAAACTGTAGGTTAACTGATTCTACTTTTCATTACATCATTTGTTTTTTTTTGCTTTGTCAGATGATTTTTCTTACTTCTAGGTCAGTGCTACATTAAGTATGTTTGTAACATTTTACTTCTGTTCCAGCTTTTGGGTGTTAGTAGCCATTTAGTGTTGAGCCCAGGAACACAAACTACAGTACTTATGCCAAGTAACATTGCATATAACCAGGAGAAACTTCTCTTGACGCATTATTGGATAGATCCAGATCTTGCCATTACTGATAAAACCTTAAGTGCAGGTAATACAGATAGATATTGTTCTGAATACTGTCTTTATGTAGCATGAAATTTTAGTTTTTTCATTCAATACAATAGACTTAATTCCATGTTTTGAATTTAATCAAGAGGAATACAATTTATATCATATATTACAGTGAATTCTTAAAAGCGTAAACATTGAAAATAAAATTTGAGAGGTAGAATTGGAACTTAAAAATTCAACGCCACAGTGTGGGACTTGAACCACAGATGTTCCGCTTACCAGGTGGCTGCTCTAACCATTGAACTACTGTGACAATCTGCCAGAATGGCATTGAATTCTCAAACCATTCTGGCAGATGGTCACAGTAGCTCAATGGTTAGAGCAGCCGCCTGGTAAGCGGAAGGTCTGTGGTTCATTGCCCACACACGGCTTGTGTGTTTAAAAACACCAACAGTAAGTTTGTTGGCATAAATAAATAATAATTGAAAATAAAATATTTAATTTTAAATGATGATGGTGGCAACAGTGACCTTCTCTGCTCGGTTTTTTTTATATTAAATTCCTTGTTTATTTTTCATTAATATTGAAATAGCACAATTGCTGATTGTGTTTACTGGTACATAAAAAAGATTATTATTTAACCCTTCAATTCGAATTCCCATTTCAAGAGTTTACTAGCAAAAATGGAAAAGGAGTAAAAATCCAAGTTAAGGGCCAATGGATGAAGGCTTTCAACGTACATCTTCTACCTCAGCCTACCATGAAGTATGAAGTTTCACTGATCTTTTCCTTTCACAATTTATCCAAGTCACATTGACGTTCTTTGCAGCAATTCCTAAAGCATAATAAATTGCTGTAACTGATGTGAGCTACCTTTCTCTACCTACATATAGTAGGCAAGGGCATTATTGTATACTACCCAGAAATTTAGTATCAAGATTTCACTGGATATACAAGGGTCACTACGGACATTTTGAGATGTGAGAAAATGAAAATTGATCCACTTGAATTTGATGCAGGATGCAGTAGCCCCATGCTTTGTGAGTAAATTGGTATCAGGTAAAGCGACTCTCCCACCCCAGGAATTCCAGCAGCACAAGAATGAAGAACCTGTGGAGTGCAGGTAGCCAGGAGCTTGAAAGGGAACATTTTAACTCTTTCCAGGCATGCAATTTTTTATCGTTGGGAACAGAAAAAAGTTACATTGGGCCAGATTGGGACCGTATGATGGATGAATCATAAGTTTGACCTCTGTAGACTCCAGGAGCTGAAGAGTAATGCTGGCTATGTGTGCAGACCTGTTATTGTGATGGACAAGGATCCCTCAGAGTCCTATGCATGGCTGCCATTTTTGAAGCTTGGCAAAAACTTTTGCCAAGCAAACTGTGGTGTACCAATTAGCATTAACCATGCTTTGCTCCTCCAGAGAAATGGTTGCCACAAGACCACCCTTTAGGAAAACTGAGGCCACCATTTTCTTGTGGACGGGGCGGCGCCGTGGCCAAGCGGTTAGCGCACTCGCCTACCACCTAGGCGGCCTGGGTTCGATCCCAGGGACCAGCATGTGGCGTCAGGGCGGGTTTTCTCTGGGTACTCCGGTTTTCCCCGCCATCTCATTCCACCGGTGCTCCATCTTCATTCCATGTATCATCAGTGTCACAGCCTGTGGTGCCGTAGTAGTAAAAGCGGGCGCTAAACACTACAACAACAACAACTTCTTGTGGACACTTTAGTGACACTTCACTTTTGTCGATGGATTGTCATCACCAAAGACCTGTACCACTGATTGCCGCTTGGTCTCTGGATCAAACTAATAAATCCAGGTTTCATCATCTTTGACAATGTCAGAAACCTGTCTGGAGTCCCCTCCTTCTGATCTTGTCAGCATTTTCTCACACCATTCAACAAAGGTGTGTTGTTAGATTTTCCTGGACGATTTTCAAAACAGCTGGCGATCCTATTTGCACTTCTGCCTCAGTTTCTTTAAATATTATGCAACTATTTTTGTAAAATATTTTTGTCAACACTGTGATGTTTTCCTCAGTCACTGTCAATGCCGGAAGTGCGCTTCTCATCTTGTCTTTCAAAAATGTTCGGTACCTTTTAAATTCCTGAAACCACCGAAAAACAGCAGCATGCAAATAAGCATTGTCCCCAAAAGTCTGTAACAAACATTCAATACTTTGGCACCGGTTTAACCCACATTTAAGATTGTAGAAAATTGTTGAGCGAAAATACTTTCTTCCAGCTTCATTGCAGAGACTGTCTACATGCACGCTGTGGGTTGTTCATCCTTGCACTGCTGGAATGCCTGAAGTAGGAAAGTCATTACCTAATGCTGGTTTACTCACAAAGGATGGGACTATCCCATCCTGCATCCAATTTGAGTGGATCAACTTTAATTTCCTCACATATCAAAACTTTCATAGTGACCCTCATACATGTTCTGGGATCTGCTGAACCCAAAAAAGTACTTTCAGAAAAAGTCTGTATGTATATATGCTTGCACATATGCATGAATGCATGCTGACTGTTCATGTCTGTTAACAGCATTTCGTCGAAATCGTTAGCAAAACTTGGCAACCTTGCACTGTCAGAGCACTTTACTTTAGGCATCTTCAAACTACACTGAACTACTCATTCACAAAAGGATGCTGTACCAGAGTGTACATAGTAAGGTGTTGAAATCCCTTTCTATCACTCCGCAGAACAAGGAAACTGAACATTGGTTAACCAGGGGGAGAGAGCAAGAGGGAGGGGGAGAGGGGGCACGCGAGTGAGGGGAAGGAGGGGAGAGAGGGAAAGAGATGGGAGAGTGAGGGGAATAGAGAGAGGATGGAGAGATGGGGAGGGAGAGAATTTAATCATACTTTCGCTGTCTCAAATGGGCTCATGCACTTACAGATATTAGAACCTTTGGCTCGCAGGCTGTGACAGTGAATTCCTGCTAATTTGTACTACCATTAAATGAGGATTGCTAAAGAGCTTCCTTACTACTGAATTATGATTAGCAAATAGCTGGTGAAGTGTTAAATACTACATAAAATATGATTAAAAGTATGCTCTTGTTGGTATATTTAGCCAAAATATGATCTAATGCCAAAATATGGTCAAATATGCATTTATGACCAGTAGAAGCATTCATCATGTTCACAAATATTGGAAACTTGATTAAATTAACTTAGGCATGGAAACATATGACATGTCATAAAAATCCTAGCCCTGATCATGAGTACCATGATGTGAATGGAAGAATTACATTTTATATGAATACTATAATATATAACAGATACAGTTTGTGAATTTGTCATTCTTTGAGAAAGTTCATGTGAATGTATCACATTAAATGTTTTTCATGTACAGTTCACACATTTTTAAATACCATAAGGCGTGGCTAGAAGGCATAGTGCTAATATTACTTGCATAACTATTCTTGAAAGCATTCATACCTTAGAATGACAAAATAATGCAGATTCTTACAGCATAATAGTTGGAATAAAGAAGGCTGGTAACTAACCTGTGAATGTATTTTTAATTCCAGAGAATTTAACTATAACCTGCACAAAAGCTAAATTGATGGTGATATTTGGCATTCTGCGGTCACAACTGGATTGTAATGACTGTCTTGATCTGATTCAGAATTCATCATTGCTAAGTGATGCAGCAAAACATGTTGGTAAGATACTAAAACATATTTTTCACTAACAAATAGGCAGGTATAAACACAGTAGTATTGGAGTGCCAGGCTTATTGTTTGCAAATGTGAGTTCTTTGGTTCAGGTTAAGTTTACCCAACATATAAAACTGTTCATAAAATTCCAATTGGAGTGGAAAAAGAAGCTATGCTAACTTTCTTAGACCTGAAAATAATTTGGAAAAAAAAACATAACCCTTAGTATATGTAGGAAACCCTCACATTCAGATAATTACATAAAGAACAATAGTTTCAATCCCACAACACATAGATATGCAGTACTAAACAGCTTAATGCATGGGTTGGTATAGTGTTAGTGGCGATGGCAGTGGCAGCAGCGGCGGTGGTGGTCTAATGCTCAGGAACTTGAACTCCATTCTCCTTGTTTCCCAATATAGTTGTGCTGATGTTAAGTTTAATCTGGCTAGGGCTGGGCACACATGAAGATGTTTTGTTGTCATAATGGTGTTTTCATCATTGCACAGGACACACTTTGGTGATAGATATATTGATGTTTTGAGTGTACTCCTGTCTCAGCATTTTCATCTTTGTTAAGCAAGGAGCCATCTTTATATATGTGGATCCATTCATCTTGGGGATACAGTGTATGGATTGTTTCTTGAGCTGCTAATTTCAATGTTATGGGGTACAATCTGATTTCTTTAAGTTGCTTAAAAGTTCAGTTTTGTATGAGATATCTTGGTAGTTCAGTAGTGTTCTGGGGGGTTGTAGTTTTTCAGGTTTAGCTTTGCAGAGTTCTTTTGGCCTTAGTGTCTCTATATGCTGCATGCATCCTCTCTGTGGTTTTAGATTTCTTTTGGTTGTTTGATATTTTGACCAGAAGTCATCATGTGGCATTCTTATTTGTTTCTCATATTGTATTAATACTGCTCTCTTAATTTCTTGTTCAATTGGGTTGTTATTTGCTAGGATTTGCATTGCTTTAACTGGAGTAGATTTAACACTACCAATTATAATTCCCATTGTTAGGTTTTGAGCTACTTCCATCTTATGTAATGCTCTTTTATCGACAGTAACTAGGATTTCCCCTCCATACAATAACACAGTCTTGTCATAGGCTTTATATTTGGTATTTAAAACTGTTCCTGAACAGCCCCACTTGGTTTGTGTTAATCTTTTAGGAGGTTGCACCTCTTGTTTGCTTTTTCTGTAATTTGTTTGATATGACAGTTCCATCTTAATTTCTGGTTAAAATACATCCCTAGGTACTTAAAATTATCCTGTTGACTTAATTTTTCCCCATTGATTATCAGGTTTATTTTGGGGGTTGGCGTGTGCAAGTGCAACTGTCTTGTATGAAGTTTTAGTTATATTTATCAACATCATATTTATTTTCCATCATTTTCCTAATGTGTCTAAGGCTTTGTTCATTTTGTCTGATATTTGATCTTGTTGTTTTCTTGGCTCTGTCATCCATATAACTTAAGTCATCCGCATATAATGCACATTTTGCTCCTGCAGTTTCTCTTATTTTTTGGGATAAATCATTTATCATTATGTTGAATGATGTCAGACTATGTATAACATAGGGTGTCATATCCCCCTGAATACACAAGAATATCAACTGGAATATGAATGTATAATAAACACAGTGGAAAACAATGGTTTCAATAAACTAACAATCAACAAGAAAATTAGAAAATTCAAATGAGACATCAAAGACACCACAAATCTCATCCAGGAAAAAGGAAAAAAACAAAAAAACAAAAACAGTTGAAGTTCAAGAAATTCACGTATTGTCAAAGAGTATGTTATAAATTTAAGAAGATTTTGAGGAAATATAACATCAGCCTAGCCCCACAGAACAAATTTAGCATAGAGAAATTAAGAGGTAGAACTGGAACTTAAAAATTCAATGCCACAACTGGGATTTGAACCACAGACCTACCTCTCAAACTTTGCCCACACACGGCTTGTGTGTTTAAAAACACCAACAGTAAGTTTGTTGGCATAAATAAATAATAAATAGAGAAATTACTTTGCAATAGATTAAAAGACACCATACCTAAAACAAAATGGCTGGAATCTACAAAATCAACTGTTTTAAATATATATATGAGGTGCCTAAAATACAACAAACAAATGGACAAATCTGTAGTTTCATACCACTTCTGAACAACCACCCACGTCAAACTGAACACATACTTATCAAACAGGCTAGATATGCAACTGAATTAGACACGTAGCAGGGGATCTTGTTTTGAAACACAGCTCTCAGCTATTACATTTTGATTTGCCATCACCAAGTCCCCTCTGGAAGTACATTTCACCACCACAAGATGTGGCTTTGATAGACAATCAGTATAATGGAAACATCAACATGGACAAGTCAGACATGGCCTGATGATGGGAACAAACCATTTCCTAAAATATGTCAAGTGAATAAAATAAGTGATGTTGCTAATTCTTACTCCCTTAGTAAATTCAAAAACATGTTACTACTTCTAGCTTCTTTTCTCATATTACTGTAGCTGTGATTCTTCCCTTTCCATCTTCTTTCAGAATCATTATTAACCTCTTCAGCAATATGGACGTGAAATCACGTCCATTTAAAACGACGGATGAGCGATATGGGTGTGTATACACATCCTGTGCGTTTGTGCATTTAACTCTCATTTATCCCTTATCTAACTCAACTTATTTTAATTTTCCCTTTATGAAACATTTAAGTAAAGCCTATATACTTTACTGGCTTACCTTAATATGTTCGTTCTGCAGTGATATGCCTCAAAACAGGGATAAACACACAAGGGTACATCTCCACATTCGCGAATTCCCTTCTTGTGGCACACGAAACATTTCCAAGATGGGCGGGACTTCTTTGCTGTTGGTAGTATCCTTTTAGGATGTTTTCCTTGAAGTCTGAGAGGTGCAGGGGTTCTGGATTTTCTACCCCCAATATGAAGAGGCCGCTCAATGTCGTATTGTTCAATTAGGCTGTGAGCTATTGATAGTCAGAAGTCCAGGTAGGTCATTGTCTTGTGTGGTTTAGAGCTCTCCAAATTACCAAACAATTGTATATGGTTATATCCAGTTGGTGCAAAAATACCTTTTTATACCACTTCTCACTTCAGCTATAGGCAGGTGCCCGCCTCGGTAGCGCGAAGGTTAGCGTGTCTGCCTCACGTTCAAGAGGTCGCGAGTTCGAATCTCGCTTAGGGTAAGTTGTCCGGGTAAGGTTTTTTCCGAGGTTTTCCCTACCCTGAGAAGACGAATGTCGGGTAACTTAAAGCTCCATGGACCTCGGGCTCATTTGAGCATCATTTCACCCAATTCATTGCATTCATTCGTCCGATATGACGCAATGTTGGAGGACGTTAAAAAAAAAAAAGCTATAGGCAGGAAAGTATATGTATGTATTTCAACAAAGAAAGAAACGGAGTCTACTAAGTTACGAAGCACGTGTAAGCAAAAGTTGCAAACATGCTCTATTCCGATGAGTCAGAGACCACGCATACACTGGTGCTTTATTTCACATTATGCCATGTTTTGCTGATGCATAAGCCACACATACAATGTGTCGACTACTGTTTCTTTCAGAGAACTTATATTAGATGCGTTCGACAGAGCAAAGTTAACTTTTCACCACAGTGAAACAAAATAGTGCCATTTCAACGTTTTGTAAATGCATCTCAACTTTGCTGATGACGTACATGTATACTGCATACAACGAGTTGTATACCAGTTTTTGTTTCATTAAAATAACTTAATATTTACACAAAATACAGCTGTGTATATACGAAGCACTTTTAGCGCATTTAACAATTTAAATGCCCTGCGCTGGATATTGGGTAGCAGTTCTCAGCTCGCAGACGTTTTAAATGACCATCGCTCAAGAGGTTAATGGAAATAGATATCACGGTGGGTGTGATTTTCTTTTGAGATACATTAAAAGATCAATAACTGTACAAATTATATAGATATGACATATAATATAGCATTGAATTAATGCAGAAATATATGAAGTTCTGTAGGGGAAGAAGGGATTACATGGCGATTACTATTTTTTTGTGGGTGGGCGTCAGCTGCCAAAGCATCAGTTAGAAAGGAAAATTTAGAGGCATTATATTGATATTTTTGCAGGAGAACTGGGTTCGGTTCTCGGTACTGGCATGGGGATTTTCTCCCACTGGGAGACCTAGTCTGGGGTGCACTCAGCCTCGTTAGGTCCCTGAGGGGCCAATTGAGGAGCTACTTGATTGAGATGTTGCGGCTCCTGGTTGCAAAGACCGCATAACCGGCTGGGAGGGACTGGGGTGCTGTTATGAGCAGAGGTGCCAGGTGGTAGTCCTTGGCCTAGAAAGGGATGTTGCACCATGGGGAAAGGAAATATATTTGGGTTCAATTTTTTGAGTCAGTTTTTTACACTCAGCTTCACTTTTAATTGTTTATACTGAAACATTTTCAAGATCACTTGATCGCATCCTTAGCCATTAGGAGACTGAAGCTCTCTTCCTCCTGTTCCCTCTCTCTGCTGCTATAGTCCTGCTGCTATTTGGTGTTAGGGCCACAAAGTTTTAATACTTTGTTCAATGCTGGGATTTCAAAGTTTATTATATTATTACTGTTTTTGATGACACATATCTTTTCCAAAATGTTAAATTCTATTGAAGACATAAGTGATTTTAACAATTTAATATTTTGGCTAAAGTTGTGATTTTCTATCCAAAAATTGTGTGACACAGCAGACTTTTCTGTTTGTTTTTGTTATGTTTCTCTGGTGCTCATTAAGTCTGACTTCAAAATTTCTTTTTGTTTTTCCTATGTAGCTTTTTTCACAATTCTCACAGCTGATGTGATAGATTCCACATTTTAGAGTGTTTGGAATTGTATTGTTAAATGGCTTGTTTAGCAGGTTCTTCAGACTGAATTTGTTTTGTGGTGCTTGTCTTATGTTTAACTTTTTGAAGATGCTTTCAAATTTCCTAAAATAATGTGCTGTCTGTGCTGTGGCACTATAGCCCTTTGATTGTAGCCTTGGTCTACTGCCCGGCTGTGGATCCCCCACCTCTGCCCACTACAGGCATCATGAGCGGGTTCAGTGGTGGAGAGTGGGACATGGACAGTGCCCCTAGGTCTCCCGGCCAGTATATGCAATTTTTGTAAGCGGAGTTGATCGTACTGAGGAACTAGAATGGGTGATCAGCCCGAAGCTTGGTGTGAGAGTGAGAAAGTGGATGATATGAAATGATGGTAAAAGATGATAGACAAGGTGATGATGGAGCAATTGGTGGAATGATGGCAGGGAAACCAGAAAACCCAGAGAACCCCTGTCCCTGCTCCGGTGTGTCCACCATACATCCCTCCCCCAGGGGGACCTACCACGGTAGGTCCGGGCTTGGCGCACCCGGGGCCCCGAGCCGCTCATCCCCATTATCATCCCCTCGCCTCCATCAGGTCTAGCCACGTTATCATCCACTTAGATTTAGTCTCTTCCTCTTCTGGGTCTTATGGTTTTATGTAGGTTAAGTTTTAGAATTATAACTCCTGTCTCACCAACAGGGATCTATCCTGTCTCCGTGGTTCCTGTCCCACGGTTTCGGCGCAGCTTCCAACTTGTGTGCTCTTCGGAGGCTCAGGCGTGAAGGTTGAGTGGACCCTCCTCACTACCCCTTTTGTGCGACACTAGGTGCGGAGCCGTTCCATTGTCAAGTACACCCCCGTAGCTCCTTAGGGGCCGGGTCCCCATGGGTATCTCGGCGGCCGTGCTGCCGCTGGGGTGTACAGGGGGACCCGACGTGTTACCGCTGTCTGGGGTCCGATGTAATCAACCACAAGTCCCCTGAATCCACGCTGACTCCGTTGAGGCAGCGTGGGCTAGAGTGGGGAGCCACAGGCGGTTATTCCTGTGGTAGGGGCATAAAGTCGGGCCTGCCTTTGGTGGAAATGTCGCATACCGGTAAGTAGTGATAGGCGGAGGGTAACTTTTTCTGATGTACTCCTTGAGATCGGGTCTGAAGCGGGTGCTTCGGGCCGGCACAGACCGGCAGATTTAGGTGTCTTTTTCCTTTATCCCCCGGATGGCAGGCTGACGCCGACGGTCCGGAAGGGGGACCCTTTCATAATGTCTCCTCTGCGCTCCCCCCCTTCAACTCCACGATTTTTGGTTATGAGTATGGTAAGCGAGAAGAAGACCCTGGCTACTCTGAGTCCGTTTTATATTAAAAAGGAAGTAGATCGCTTATGTGGCGCTGTTAAAAATGTCACTCGATGTAGGGACGGCAACTTGCTGATAGAGGTGGCTCAAGACTCCCAAACCGCAAAACTACTTAAAGCCACTCTCCTAGGTTCTTATCCCGTAAAGGTAGAGAAGCATAAGACTTTGAATAGTTGTCGCGGCGTAGTTTCAACATCAAGTCTGGACAACCTCTCTAACGAGGACATAGTTAACTGCCTCTCTGACCAAGGTGTTATTGCTGCATACCGTTTAATGGGTAAGAAGGATGACAAGCCCTCCCCCTTACGTACGGTTTTCCTTACGTTTGAACGTACGACTCTGCCGCAATTCATTTTCTGCGGGTATGAACGCGCAACCGTACGACCGTATGTGCCGAACCCTATGCGTTGTTTCCGCTGCCAGAAGTTCGGGCATACGCAGCAGCGATGTACCGGTACACCAGTTTGTCCTCGCTGTGGTCGAAATGCTCACGACGGCTCCCTGTGCGATCAGGACTCCACCTGTGTCAACTGTGGAGGTGCACACCCGTCGAACTCGCGCGATTGCCCCCGCTTTTTAGAGGAGAAGGCAATCCAGGAGCTTCGGGTTAAGGAACACCTGACTTTTGTAGACGCACGAAAGCGGTATCAGGAACTTCATCCAACCACCACCTTGAAGTTTTCTGCAGCTGTCCGCCAGGCTGTTCCGAAACAGGACGCCGTCGTACAGACGTGCCCCAGTTCGCCCTCTCGGGTTTCCGTGGGAGTACAAACTGGCTCACCTGACGAGCATAGTTCTACTCCACCTACAGTTCGACCACAGACTACCTCTTCTGCCGTCCAGACGCCAGTTCCGCCGCAGTCGACTAGCTCTGAGACTGCTTCGTTGCCTGTTGAACGCCATCGTTCCAGGCATAAACTCCGGGCCAGTAGTTGCACGTCCTCTGTGAAGTCCCGCTCCCGCTCTGCGAGCCGCAGGGGTTCTTCAGACTCCCGCACATCGGAGGAGTCACCGGAGGATGGTGGACCTCTCATTATCGGTCCAAAGAGTGCGAAGGTGAAAAAGAAAATAAAGACCAACTACTAATTCGATTTTAGCATGGAAATAATCCAGTGGAATATTAATGGGTTCCGGGCCAGGGCTCCAGACATACAACATTTAGTTTCTCAGCGATCGCCTTCCGTCGTCTGCTTACAAGAAACCCATTTGCAGCCTAATCATGGTTTACATCTACGTAATTTTTCCGCATTTAGACATGACTCTGCAGCTGGTCGGCGGGCTAGCGGTGGTGTGGCTACGCTGGTGGCACATACCATCTCTGCTGCCAGCATACCGCTTAACACGCCGCTGCAAGCTGTAGCGGTTCGTGTACAGCTGCGGGGCCTGTGCTTTTCTATTTGCAATGTCTATCTGCCACCGGTCAATGTCGTACAAGAACACGATCTTCGGGCTCTTCTGGTTCAGATTCCGCCACCGCTTCTATTCCTCGGCGATCTGAATGCCAAAAACACTTTATGGGGCTCCGACATTGACGATGCTCGTGGGTGCCTTATAGCAGACGTTTGTGACATGTCTGGCTTACTTCTGCTGAACACTGGTGTCCCCACATTCTTATCCTCCACTCACGGCACACATTCAGCACTAGACGTTACCTTTTGTAGCCCGGCATTAGTTCCACTGCTTGATTGGTCGGTGCTTTCCGACCTATTTGGCAGCGATCATTACCCCATTAATATTCACCTCTACCATAGTCATACTGTGCCAACACGGCATCCTCACTGGATTATTTCCAGAGCTGATTGGGGGAAATTTCACTCGCTTATTCATCTCACCGACGATGGCTTTACCACCATTGACGACATGGTGGAATATTTTACATGTTCTGTGTTGCTCGCAGCAGATTCCAGCATTCCTCGTGGATCATCTACACCACGACACTTTCCTGTGCCTTGGTGGTCTGAGGAATGCCGTTTGGCTATCAAAGCGCGTAAACGTGCTCTGCGTGTTTTTAGTTTACATCCGACCGAAAACAATTTTATAGCTTTTAAACGTTCTCGTGCCAGAGCACGTTTTGTTCTTCGGAGTGCAAAGCGCAGATCCTGGGAAAGCTACGTCTCTTCGCTTTCACGTCGCACTTCGGCACAAAGGGTGTGGACTGCTGTTCGGCGTATGTACGGCAAGTGTCGCCGGACCATTATTCCCGCTCTTGCCGTACAAGGCTCCACCTACACCTCCGAGCAGGACATCGCCGACACCCTTGCCGATTCTTTCGCTGCTGACAGCCAAACCCGAAGTTACAGTAATGCCTTTCTAGGAATCAAGGAATCTGCGGAGCGGATAATCCTCAATTTTAACAGTGACTGCAGTGAACCGTACAACGCGCCTTTCACCGAAGAGGAGCTAGAACGTGCTTTGTCTCTCGCAAAGGACTCCTCTCCTGGCCCTGATGACATCCACCGACAAATGCTGCTTCACCTTCCACCTGCGGCTCTCTCCTTCCTGCTGAGCATTTACAACCGCATATGGCTTCAGCAGGTTTTCCCGTCTTCCTGGCGCGAGGGTATTGTCATCCCCATCCCTCGGCCCGGAAAGGACCGGACACTTCCCTCTAGCTACCGCCCTATTTGCCTGACGAGTGTTGTTTGTAAGACCTTCGAACGTATGGTTAACACTCGCTTAGTGTGGTGGCTGGAGAAGAATAACCTGCTGAGCAATGCTCAGTGCAGTTTTCGTCGTCATCGCTCCAGTGTCGACAATCTGGCACGCATGGAAGCATATATACAAAATGCCTTTCTCTTGAAGCAGCATGTCGTGGGCGTCTTCTTCGATCTGCAGAAGGCCTACGATACTACCTGGCGCTATGGTATCCTACGTACTTTACACGGTTACGGTTTACGCGGTAATTTAGCCATTCTCGTTTTGAATTTTCTAAAACTACGCCGGTTTCGTGTCCGCATTGGGAATACACTATCCCACGACAGGATCCAGGAGAACGGTGTACCCCAGGGGTCGATTCTTAGTGTAACGCTTTTCGCCGTGGCGATTGACGGTATCGCCAGTGTTGTTCGTGGGGGAATCCCGATATCGCTGTATGTTGACGACTTTGCCATCTACTACCGCTCTTTTAATCTTGAACACATCGAACGCCAACTGCAGCTCACCATATCCTCTATCGCCGAATGGGCTCATCGCACCGGCTTTCAGTTCTCCCCTACGAAAACACAGTGTCTACACTTTCATCGACTTCGTGGTGTGCATCCTCCTCCTGTTCTTTATTTGCGTGACACGCGTATTCCTTTTGTTCCGCACCTGAAGTTCTTGGGCCTACACCTCGACAGCAAACTCACATGGGAGCACCATATTCGCCATCTTCGTGCTTCCTGCAATCGTTCGCTTCGGATGCTCCAGGTGTTATCTGGGGCATCTTGGGGCGGCGATCGAACCGTCATGTTGAGGTTGTATGGCTCACTGGTCCGGTCCAAATTAGATTACGGCTGTTTTATTTATGGCGCGGCATCTGCCTCTAAACTCCGCCTTTTAGATACGATTCATCATACTGGTATCCGCCTTGCTACTGGAGCTTTCCGTACTAGTCGAATTCCGTGTCTGTATGCTGAATCTGGCGAACCTCCATTGTCTGTGCGACGCTCGGTATTGCTTTCTTCATACGTGGCACGGTTAGCAGCTCACCCTGGTCACCCGTCATTTTACTCTGTATTGCGTCCAGACCTAGCCCACCGTTATATGCGAAATAGCTCAATATCCCGCCCCAGCGGTATTCGGTTTCGTGAACTGCTCGCCACACATTCTTTGCGAATGCCTGCTGTAGAGCGGTATTGCCATGGTCGCTTTCCTCCTTGGCAACTCCACCGTGCCCAATTCGACCTCGAGCTTGCAGCCCATGCTAAAGTAACTACCCCTCACTCGGTGTTTCGTCAACTCTTCACCGAGCTCCTGGGACGTTACCCGATTTACTTTCCGGTTTTTACCGATGGTTCCCAGGTGGGTGGTGCTACAGGCTGTAGTTTTGTTTATAACAATGAGGCTCACAAGTACCGCCTTCCGGACGCCAGTTCTGTTTTTACCGCCGAGCTGTTCGCCATATTTTATTTTTTACTCTTTATCTCCAGCTCAGGTCCTGGAAATTTTATGATTTGCTGTGACTCTCTGAGTGCTCTCCAGGCCTTACAGCAATTTCTCGGCACTTCAGCACTCATAATTAAAATACAGACACTCATTTCACAGTTACTGACTCACGGATACCAGTTTGTTTTTATATGGATCCCAGGCCATGTGGGTATTCCTGGTAACGAGGAGGCGGATGCGGCTGCAAAGTCTGCATGTCGTCTGCCGGGATTATCCACACGAACTCTGCCTTTTAGTGATGCGCAACGATATTTCCGGCGCCATATTTTTTCGTTCTGGCAGAAGTCGTGGGAAGAAATATCTGGCACCCAATTACGGACAATCAAAGACACAGTAACACCCTGGCCGACATCCGTCAGGGATGCGCGGCGGTCGGAGGTCATTCTCACCCGGTTGAGAATCGGTCACACTCGCGCCACACACGGTCATCTTCTGCGTGGCGACCCGGCCCCTGTGTGTCAGACGTGCGGTGTACAACTGTCCGTCCCGCACGTTTTGCTTGATTGTCCACGATATACTAGAGACCGTCAGTCCCTTGGCCTGGGTTTTACTATGCGGTCAATTCTGGGCGACGACCCGGTATCGGTAGATAAGGTTCTGCGGTTCGTCACCCAAATTGGGTTTGGGAAACAAGTTTAACTTGTGTTTTATTTTTGGTGTTTTATTCTACGGTTTTTAGACAATGAATCCCGGTTTTATTGTAGCACCGTTTGTTTTTACTTTTTAACTGTTTTATTTTAATATTTGTCCGTAAGATTTTTAACGTTTTAACTGTTTTAGATTTTCACGTTTTACCTTCTTACAAGTTTACTCCTTTTTTAGTTTCCCCTTTTTAACCGTATTAATTTGTTTCAGACCGTAAAAATTGACCTGGGGCCCAAATGACCCAGCTGTCGACGGGCCCTTAAACTCCACACTCCACTCCACTCCACCATACATCCCACATGCAGGCACATGAGATCGAACCCGGGTCACTTTGGTGAGAGTCAAGTGTTCTAACCGCTCAGCCACGGCACAGCCATCCCTACTTCACTGTTAATAGTACTTCAGTTTTTAATATTTATTATATTTATACTCTCAAATATTTCCTAAAATCTAACAGGGCAATTGCTTATCTTAGAAAGGAGAATGAAATACCAACGAAATCCTGGACAGTAAGCTTCAGCATTTCCCCTGTGCATCTCATCCCCACCCTGCAAACCAAACGTGCAAAGTTTCAAACATTTCTTTCCATGGACTATTCACAGAGAATATATTGTGAATGCAAGATGACTTGTGGTTTTTAACTTGAATATTTTGGAACAGAAATACTGTCTTCTGTTTGGTATTCCAAGAACTGGCTCTGGTCCAAGGAATTCCTTTTCTACTTTTGCATAGCAAGTATATGAACTTGTATGTTAGTATAACTTGATTTCACTCAAAGTCACTGAGTATATTCAGACAATTTATTACCATGCCTGAAGTGACACAGTGACACAGCTTAAATGCAGTTTGGTTTTCTGAGAGCTGGTTTTATGAACCCAGAATAAATTTTGGAGCTTTTAAGGCTGGTTCACAACCACCAGTAATGGTAACATGTATTCAAATGGGAGTGTTCACAACTGACGGGAAGCTTTCCCAGGCTCCAGGAATGGGAAAGAAGGTTTGATCAAGTTTTAACTTTCTCGTTCTTGTTCCCAGACTCAGTATATTAGATTTGTATTGCTATCGATATGATGATTGACAATATACAACTCCATTCTCATTCCCAGGCTGTTATGAACTGAAATTTTGAGTGCCACCTTGCTTCCTGTTCTCATTTCCATTTTGGTTACCATTACCGGGTACTTGCGAACCAGCCTTTATTGTTGAAATAATGCTCTTTATCTAGGTTGTAAACGTGGCAAGTTGTATGATGCAGTTTTAATCCTTAGATAGCTATTCAGCTGTTTGCAAATTTAAAATTAATGTTAGTTGTATTGTGAGTCATTCATGCGGGGCTTGATATGTAATCATTGCTTTGTTTTGCTGAAACTTGTGTAGTAATTTGCATTATTTTCACAATCAGCTGTTCATAAACTATCATTCTTCTTTCTTGTTTGAACTGTTTGCAGCGCCGTGAAATGCTTCCAAGGCTGTTCAGATCTAAAATTATAATTTTGCAACTATATTGTACAAAATACAAGCTCAGACACTCACTTATTGCAAAAGGGTAAGAGCATGGGTGTGTATAACCTTACCTTGCATATTGTGTTGATATATGAGTTTATGGTATCTTTCATTTTCTATGCTCAAAACAGCTAATGTACTTAACATCTTCTATCATTGTATTCCTTAAACTACTTTTTAATTTGAGTTTTGAAAATAACATTTAACTGTTGCTGACATAGTTGAATCGCTGTACAGAGATCAGCTACCTAAACTATTTGCCAAGTGAGGATTATTAATCAACAGAAATGTTACAATGCTGTATAGGTATAGGACATTAGAAAATCATTTCCATTACTGCTGACACTTTGCTGATGGCAATACTTAATGCTCAGTAGAAATGCTCAGTCAAAGCATTGACATTGAGGGCATTATTTTTATTGATGGTTATTTGATCAAACCTAGTTTGTAATGTCATCTACTGCTTTGTATTGCGCCCAGACAAGTGACTGATGAAAATGATTTTATCTTCCCAGTAAACCGGCACTTTAAACGTGTACAAACTATGAATGTGTTCTCAAATAATTTAAACTTACTTGCAATACTAAGTCACCATTGGGGTAATTTTCTCTGATGTGAGACTGCCTTTGTGGTTTACAGGAAAAAATACGAACTGGTTTGAGATTTCAATGTCATTCTGGCAGGTCATCACAGTAGCTTAATGGTTAGAGCACCCGTCTGGTAAGCGGAGGGTCTGTGGTTCAAATCCCAGCTGTGGCATTGAATTTTTAAATTTAATTTACACAAAAACCATTGAATCTATTGAAATATGCCAAAGGAAAAATTTGTCACTTATTCAATTTTCTATGAATATACCTATAAATCAAGAACCTTCAATCAATAATAATTCAGCCAGGTGGTGATAAATTTTTTTAATAAATTTTTTTTTCTAGAAAACTATAAACTTTTCAACATTTTGGTATTAGACTTTCTTGTTATTCACAGCATGAGAAATTCGCTGTTAAAGTCTGGTGGATCATTTCACTTCCACTCTGTATAAAGTGATAGATCATTTATATAGTTCAGAAATAATAGAGGCCCTATTACTGAAGCTTGGGGAACTCCATGTGTCACTGTTTTCCAATTTCATGTTTGCTTTTCATTACCAATATCACTGCTTACTTCACCGCTCGGTTTTCTTTCATTTAGGTATGATATGAACCAACTTGAATTTTCATTTTTAAGTATAGAATTCCAGTTTTTCTAAAAGAATGTCATGATTTACACAATCAAATGCCTTTACTAGGTCACAGAAAATACCACTCACATGCTTTTTATTATTTAGGTCAGTTAACACTTCTTATGTAAGTTTAAAAGTTGCATTATTTGTTGAAATGCCCTTTCTGAATCCAAAGTGATCCTTCACTAGTATCCTGTTATGTTAAAAGTATTTATACAATCTGTTGAACATTACTTTTTCAAGGACTTTTTAAAAACCAGGTAAGAATGAAATTGGTGTATAATTTGAAGCATTGTTGCATGTGCCTTTTTTAAGAAGGGGTCTAACAGTTGAGTATTTCATCCTGTCAGGGAAAATTCTGGCCTTTAGTGACTCATTGCACAAATAACTCAGGGGAGTGCTAGTTTGGGATGAGCATGATTTTAAGATTTTTGTTATTTCGTCATAGGCAGAGGAATTCTTTGTTTATTTCCACAGATGTCAGACTAGCTTTAAATTCAGGCAATATTCCTGTGAAACTTGATCTTAGAAATTCTAGTACTGCCTCTTTACTTCCATAGTTAATATTTAGATTGTTAGTTATATCGAAAAAGAATTTGTTAAAGATTTCCGCAACTTCTTGGGGTTTGTTAATTTTTTGATTGTCCACGTTTAGTGTTATTGTGTATTTTGTAATGCATATTTACCTGCTTCTCTCTTTATTATATTCCAAGTATTTTTTAGTTTTGTTGTCAGTGTTGGATTAGTTTATAACAATGCAATACTCTTGCTGCTTTTATTACCCGTTTTAGAATTTTACAGTATTTTTTGAAACTGTTTTAAATCTAAGTTGTTACTAATTCTTAGTTGATATAATTCTCGTTTATACCTGCAAGAGTCCCTAATACCTAAAGTGATCCAAGCATTGTCTCGTTTGAAGTTAGATATTTTGTTAATTTTAACTGGGAAGCAAGATTCAAAGTGGGTTGTGAAACATTTGAGTAAGCTATTATATTTATTGTTAGTCCCATTTCTTTGTTAAGTTTGATTCCATGATTGAAGTTTTTTGCTAAACCCGTTCAGAGTATTTTCATTCATCTCCCTCTATTTTCTATATGTATACTTAGTACATATTGAGACTAGTCCTGTGATTAATGTTATTACAAGTAAGTTGGAGCAAAATGTATTTCTAAATATTAACATATTTTTCAATTTATTTATATTTAGGTTTGAGATTTAAAATTATCTTTTTAATGCATAATCTTTAGATTTAGAAACTGATCATGAAGAAGAGGGTGAAAGCAATGTGAATACATTTATTTATGCTCAAAAACAATACAATTTAACCTACTAACAACAAAATAAATACAACAAATATAATTAAATCTAATAGTATTTCCTACTTATCTCAGCTACTGGAAGCCAGCAGCTGTTCCAGCTGGAAACCACCTAGAATTTACACACCTTAGCTACTGAAAACCTACTGAAAGCTACTGAAAGCCTACTAGAAAAACTAGATATTTATTTACATTACCCTTACATTCAGTTTTACAATATTTTTCCTACATTGTTTGAGTTGCTTTTTTATTCTTTGGTTCAGCATACATTTTAACGCCATGGTTATTTATGTATGGTTGGGTCCACCCTGGTCCACATTATTTCTATTTAGTTTCCTAAATGTACAGTTGTAAAACTCTTGACAATCCTCCATTGAAATTGAGCTTACTACTAAATTATCTGCAAAAATTAAACCTGGTATTTCTCTGTTGTTTGCAGTAGGCAAATATAAATTATCTTTATCCAACTCATCTAGCATATCATCTATAGGTAAATTAAACAGTATAGGGCTACTCCAGTAGAATGTAGTTTCCGAACTTGTAGACCATGGTCCAGTCGATGAATAAGTATCTGATGTTTCGCCCAAGACCGCATTGGGCATCTTCAGAAAGCGGCTCCTGGCTGATTAACAACTAAAAGACGTTTGATGGAATGCGCGGCTTATATATAGGTGAGAGGGACCACCTATCATCTCTTATTGGTTGTTCGTATGCCAATCATTACTATGTGGCTGTGGGAACTACCACATGATTAGTTCTGTTGGTGTTTTGAGGTTTTGGTTTTGTACTGTCTAGCACCGGCACCCAGACTGTGTGTATATGCATTGTTTCTTCTTTTCTATTGAAATTGTTTTTAAGCTTGTGGATTGCAGTGGCTTCTCGGTACAGCCGTGTGTGGCAGTGGGCTGTGTTGTCCAGAACTTTAGTGTTGTCGAACTTGATGTCATGGCCCATTAGAAGCTTTATTGTGAAAGAGAAACAGTTTAGCATGTTAATCATAAGGCAGCATAAGGATATTACGTACACCAGATAAGGAAGGTTATAAACTTCAAGATTATGTAATTTGCCTAACCACAGTAGGTGGCTGTAATAATTATTGTATGCAAAATATGTTTAATATGAACAAAATAGTTAATAACAGTGTAGAAATTATTACTGCTGTGCAAGTGGAACGAACTCACCACTGCATGTGTTGTATCCATACAACCTTTGTCACTCAGCATGAGAATGTGGGGTGGGTAAGGCAAGTTCAGTCGCTACCTCTCCTCTCATGCCCTTGCTTGCCTTAGACCATGGAGGACAACGTATTCTGTTTTATTCTCATGTTATTGTCCATCATCGTGTTACATAATTGTCGTATTTAAGGTAACTAACCAATAGGATTAGTTGTGATTGTAAAAGAAATACCTTGGAATTCTAAATAAAATAATTTAATGAAAGTGCAGGCTGAATTTATTTATAATTTCCCAGCACCATGCCTAAGATACAAATAAGAGATCTCATTGCTCTAATACAACTGGAACCTGAACTCAGGACATCCAACTATAATGTACTACCTAAAGGTTTTCTTGTGTTATGTGTATATATTATGTCATGACAAAACCAAAAAAGTGCATAAACTGCATTGGTTAGTAAATAAATATTTTTCCAAGTTTTCCACATTGAAAACCATGCAATGTAATTTTAGCATTATAAATAGTTTAATTGGCATGAGTTTATGTAATTGGCTCATTATGGGATCCTTTTCAATAGTAGTAATGATGTATTTCCTACACCACTGACACTGTATTGGTATTCCTAGTTGTGGCTTATAGAGAGAAGATGAAACCATTTTGTGATATTCTTTCCTCTGAGCAGCAAAGATACAAAAACCTGTGTACATTATTAAATACAGAATAATTAAGGTTTGTATTTATAACTACTCACTATGCTGTGATGATAATAGGCTTCATCACAGTCTGTAACACCTGCTCACTTTGCTCTGAACAAGAAAATGCATGCAAGTGCCGGTCTTGTTTATCAGTTCAAATGCCAGTTGTTGAACACAAATAAAATCAATGGAGAGAAGCTAATGTTTCATTAACAAAAAAATCTGATGTGTTGCACTCACATGACTTTCTCTCTCTCGTACTAACCATTCTTACAAACTCTTATTCGTATATCTTCTTTGTGTTGGCCCAAATGAGCTCGTTATCAACGGGCCGTTAAATCCTACACATTCACTCACTCACCTTCATGTTCAAATAAACATTTGTACAAATTATCTTATTGCTTATTTCCTTGTAGGTGCGAGGGGAATATTAGAATACAGTAGCCTTTGTGCGATAGTCAAATCTTTTAAAGCTTTGAGATTCTGTTCTCCTTGCACACTTAACATATAAAAAAAATGAACAACGATGTTCCATTTCACGGAAGTTTTAAGTTTTCCGAAACTCACACACATAATAAGGAATATCTCCAAAATGGTTCACCCTACAAGAAAATTTATTGAGATATAAATGGTGTATTTTAGCAAGATCTACATTTTTATATAGTATGATTTTGTCTATCTCTAACGGTTTACCAGTTATACAAAATTCGTCCAAAGTAAATACGACTACAGGGGCTATAGCCAGAAAATTCAAGATATACATTTCATTTGTCATCAAAATATGTCAAAAATATGACATTTTAATCAAAATCGTTAGAGCCATTTTCAAGAAAATCAAAATTTTCGAAAAATGTTCCATGTAAAGGGTAGTTTAGGGTGGGGCTATTTTCTTCAAAATCTGCGTGTCACATCCTTGAATGACAATAAACTTAAATACCAACTTTGGTTTTTAACCGACTTTTCGTTTTTGAGTTATGCTGTCCACAGACACACACACACGGACCTTTTTCGAAAAATGCCTTTTTTGGATTCAGGGGTCCTCAAAACATATATTTCCGGTGAAATCTTGACATCAAATTTTTGGGTGGAATACAATACTTCCCCTACTTACCAGTAGAGAAAGTAAATATGAAGATGTTCTTGCTTATGTCAGCTATGGATGCTGAATTAATTCATGATTTATTTCCTGCAGTCTATTAGGCTAAGTTTGCATAACATGTTTATAGCTCATGGATAAGCTTAACACTAGTGAAAATTGTTGTATGAATGATAGTTCATGCAACAAACATTTAGTCATATCATAATCAAGATAACTCATTTGCTGCATAAATTAGTATTAATTATTAGCTATAAAGGGCTTCACACTGAAAACACAAGCATAAATGTAGTAACAAATACAAACCATATGATAATACCATTCAAAATAAAATAAATTGTGCTAGAACATAGCACTGGGTATTTTATTATCTGTTGCTGCATGTTGAATTAAATTATGCTTATGAGGAGTTATTTACTCTAGCATATAAAAGAAAGGAAAAGAAAGGTGGAATGAGCTTGCATTAACTTCAAAGCCAGAAAATATACCCATAGACAATGTAGGGTTCAATTTCCACAACCTCTCTTGTGAAATTAAAGATCACCATCTTCAATTTATACTCTGCCAGAAACTGAAGCCAATGTAAGTTGGTGAATAAATATTTTGTTTTACTGACTTTTAACCTCAACAACTTAACCTACAAACTGCAACACTGTCAAGCACAGGCAGCAGTGGAAGTAGCGGTATGAATGCAGGAACAGACCAAGAGATGATGTAAATGCTCACATTGTGATCATGTATTGTTTTAAAACATACAAACTCTTATGTTAATATCCTGTTTGCTAGCATTTATGTGATTCAGTAGGAATAGTTTAAGTAACAAAGGGCCAAGTTTTCACATTTACTGCATCTGCACTTACTTTTCAGTGTGAATTCCTCTGTTGTATAGTAAGCAAAAAGTATATTAGCTATTACGGTTAAAGAAAGGAAACCAAACAAAATCACATTCTAGAAATTTCTAGAAACATTGAATGGAAGCTCTTTTGAAATCTACATAACTGTAAATACATTTCACAATTGATGCAGGTGTGGAATATCTGGAACTTTGTGTGGATGGTTTGAGCTACCGCAGTGTGATAACTCCAGTGACATCAGTCATTAACATCCATTTGACTGCAGTGAAGGCATTTGTATTGGAATTTCCAACAAATGAATTAAAACTAGAGCCCCAGCAGGCGCTTGTACTCTCTGGACCTGAAAACTCCAATGAAAAGGAAGCAGATACTGAGGAGGAGCCATTGCTTGGTGTCACAATACAGAAAACTTTGGATCCAAGGAATCAGGTTCATCCACCTCTTGTTATCTTCCGTCTTCGAGAGGTAAATCAATGATTTATTGTTATATCTAAAATATAAGTTTGGAAGGCCAAAGGCAGCCACAAATAACTTGTCCAAGGACATAGTCTAGGAGATAACTAGACCTTAGAATTTTAGGCAAGAAAGGACATTTAAGAGTACCTAAAATGGGTCAGAAAGCTATTAAACTAGGTACTATGTTTAATTATACAGTAACAGTTACTGCTATTTACCTCTAGTAAGTAGAGAAGAATTGCATTCCACCCAAATATTTGATATCAAGATTTCACTGGAAATACATATTTTGAGGCTCCCTGAACCCAAGAAAGTGGTACTTCTGGCAAGTTTTTAGGGGTTAAAAGACTAGATTATAATAAAATAGGGGTTAAACTTGCAAAATCAGCAGAAAACACAAAATTGATATTTTTGACCCAAACCAGCTTACAACCTCCCTTTAATATACCGGGTGTTCTGAAATTCATGTTACAAACTTCTAGGGGTAGTAGAGGGGACTGAGTAGATAATATTTTAAACAGGAACCCATGTCCATAAACGTACCCTTTCCGTGCTACAAACTTTACAATGTGTTGGATTTGCTGGTGTTGTTCTGCAACCGGATAGGCAGTAAAATGAAGTCAGAAGAGTTCCACGTCAAATGTGGTGTGATGTTAGGTACAGAATTAAATGATGTTTAACTCATTACATAGGAAAATCGAATACTGTAATACCAAAGAAGCAAAACAATTACATTTATCACAATAACACTTGTGTCAACAGTATAAAAAAGAAATGTATTTGTCTTCTACTCCTGATGTGTCCCATACTGTACTGAAACTGCTCACTGCAACAGAGGCTCGATGTGAGAACCACCAACGTCATTGCACACATTTTATCAACGAATCAGATTCCGGTACACTCGTTCTATCACTCCTGGGGTCCCGCTAATCTCTTGTGCAGTGACCATAATACATGCAAACAGTTCTTCCTGTGTCTCTATAGGAGTCTCATACACCAAACTCTTCATGCAACCCCATAGGAAATAGTCCAATGGCATTAAATCCGGCGATCGTGGGGGCCATGCAGTAGGACCACCCCAGCCTATCCAACTTTGCCCAAATCTTCAGTCAAGATGTTCCCAAATGTTAAGTGTAAAGTACGGCGGTGCACCATCATGCTGAAACCACAGTTCTTGCCTTATATTCAACGGCGCCATACCTAATACCATGTCCGTGTATTCTTCAAATGAGTACTCAACCATGTTTATTGGAACTGCGCAAGCACATGAATGGGACTCCAGGCATGATACCACAGCAGAGGAAACGTCATGTGACATCAGGGAATTGCCTGACGTCATGTACTGTCTATCAGCTTGCATAACAAGAACAGAAAATCTGATACCTTGTAATGGTTGTAGCATGGAAACGGTTCGTTTCTGGACATGGGTTCCTGTTTAAAATATTGTCTACTCAGTCCCCTCTACTACCCCTAGAAGTTTGTAACATGAATTTCAGAACACCCGGTATATCAATGATATTTTTGAATTAGTAGAAGGAACTGGAAATGTAGCAATAGGATATACAGATGATATGATAGTAGTAATTAAGGGTAATGAATATTAAAAATAGAAGCACTATTGACAGTGAAGTGTTCTTCAATTTGAGGTTATTTTGAGTCACTTATTTACACTTACCTTCACTACTAAACTGCTTTTTTAAAGCAGTAACTCAAAAAGTGACTCAAAAATAACCTCAAATTAAGGGTAAGTCAGCTGCTAAGGTAGAATTAAAAGCAAATCAGGTAATGGAAAAAATAAAACATTACTATAAAAATTTATACATGATTTTAAATACTAAAAAGATAGCTTGGATATATTTTGAATTAACAAAATGTGGTACAATTGGAAATAAAATGTAAAATGTTGCCCTTTACATAAATAGTCCGTTGGTTAGTTGCCAAGCGATAAGAATTGATGATGCAGCTGCCTTATCGCATCGCATGCATAAAATACCTTAGCACGCATACACTATTCTATCTTTTTGATGGCTGGCAGAGGCTAAGTTCACAACTTTGAACAAAAATGCATATAACAATGGCATATAGAGCACTGACAGAGTTTTTAAAAATAGCCAAATCTTTAGCCAAGTGTGAATGCACCCAACAACTGATGTGTTTAGTTGAGTTTGCTCGCTCTGAATTTCTAGGTTGTTGTAGATGTATTGGGTTGCTTGAATAACTGCTTTTCATTTGCTGTACCATCTGCATGGGTTTAAATTAAAGGTGAGTTAAGCCTTTTGTGCAGCCGCTGACATTTGATGCATACCAACAATGGAGATTCTTACAAAATCTTCATTACTTATTTAAATGGGTTCCAGCCAGACAAGCCACCTATATTCACATTACAGGATCAATTATTTTTCCATAAAAGTTCTGCTATATTTGATGGCTTGAAAATAAAGGTGCGTCTGAGCAAGCTATCAAAATGCTTCTACATCTTAAAAAAGACATCAGAAATTACTCTTAAGACTGAAACATTCAGTATGATTTAAAAGGTAGTAGGCAACCCACTAATTGACGCAAAACTAGCACTTTTTCATGAGCTGTTTTTGACAATTTTCCAAGCAGACAAGCCAATGGCTGCTTTTCTGTATGAACATCTGATGTGCCTACTGCAGAAACTTAAGGAGAAGTTTGTAAAGCTTGGAGACACTAGTGAATATAAATGGAATATTAATGCAAATCTTTTACCAGCAAAACAAATTTATCTGGGATTTGAAATTGGAGCAGCAGTAAGAAAATGTGAAGGTGCCATAACAGAGGCAACTTAAATTTAGATGTAACATAAAAACTTGTTTAGTGAAGGTACTTAAAGAAATACAAGAAAGAAGCCAGTTAAATACAGATTAACAAAAGATGTTGCCAGCCTTAGTCCTAGATCTATGTTGACTAATGTCCACTGTGCTTCTTTTATAGAGGCACTGGTAGAGCTGTCTGAATAGAATTGGATACTGGGAGTAGAAGTTGATGAAGCAAGGAGAGAATTTAAAATTGTATGTTCTATGGCTGATGTGCAAGAATGGATGTAAGCCCCTATTCAAGCTGGTGATAGGCCGGATGTTCTTTGGACAAGAATTCTGAACTCACACTTTGAAGTGGATGTTAGCTGAGAATGTTAGAAAGGTCTTAATGAAATGCATTCTACACAAATCCAATAAGAAATGGCGCAAGGATTATTAGTTCGACTCAAAATTATATAAACAGTATCAGTTTATTTTCAAGCACCCCAGGTTTTACCAGAATTGAGTGACAGATTGAAGAACAGTAGTACTATTCATATTGTTGTATAAGTCTGACAAAAAGGAAAACTTGAGTAAGTCACATTTTATAGTTTAGAAAAATAAGTGTTCCTTAGAAACAATCTTGTTCATATAAGAATTACTACCCATGTTTTGTTCTGATAAAATGTTTCTAACAATTGGAGTAATCCTTACATTTTGCAGTATTTCTCAGGAAAACTTATTTCTCACAACAAAAAAGCATGACTTCAAATTCATAGGTAGCCTGCATTCATTTTTATCATTTAGCTGTATCAGGCTTGGGAAACTGATACTCTCTAAGTGCAGCCTGCTCATGACCTTGTACTGATAACTACATATTTAGCAGGAAAAACAATCACTCAAGCCATTCCATGAGTTCCCCAGCCCAGGGCTACTATTGTCATGGTGGCTGTGCACCTCAAACGACACTCAAGATTAACTACCCTGTTGCTAGGCAACACACGCCTGGTAAAAAAGGATGATAATGAGCATGGTAAGAACAAGGACCAATTCCAGACAGTTTGAGAAGTTACGAAGGCCACATTTCTCTGAGAAGCTTTGCAAAACGTCACTCGGCTGTATAAGCAAGTTGGACGGACAATCATTTGAGTGTTGAGAGTATTAATTAGTTGATCATCAGAGTTAGTAAGTCAGTAACAATGTTGGAGGACGTAAATTAAAAAAAAAAAAGAAAAGTTGTGTATGCACTAATTATGGAAATATATATTAAAAATGGTGGTACTATACAACCTAAAAATACCTATTACTTAATTTTACATCTTTTAATTTCTTCATTTGGTAATATGGAAATGCTGTATAAGCCTGTATGCCAGTCGTGTCTTGACAACAATCAGAGTAAAGAATGCATAATACGGAGGACATTAAGAACAAAAGGTATATAAATTTCAAAACATGTGTGGTACTATAAAACGAACATTGAAAAACAAAACAAGGCGAGATACCATATTAAAATTTCACAAAACTTTGCCAGTGCCCACTGGAGCCGAGACCTGGACCTTGAACAAAAATGACAAGAGAATAATTGAAACGGCTGAAATGAAATTTTTGAGGCATGTAGCTGGCTGTAGTCTCAAAGATCATATTAAAAGTAAAACAATAAGAGAGTAACTAAAAGTATTTAATTTAAACCACAAAATCAGGGAGTACAAAATGAAATGGCAACATCATATTTCTCGAATGCCAGAAGAAAGACTTACCAAACAGGTCTTGCAGTACAAACTAGTTGGTAGGAGAGAAGTTGGAAAACCACAGAGACACTGGGAAGATTCCTTCTGAGCTGGAGCAGGCCTATCTTGCGTATCTGGTGGTGGCGGTGGCGGTGGCAGTGGCAGTATCGGTGACAAGCATGACGATAATGACGATGACCATGATGACGATGATGACGATGATGAAGAACATTGTTTTGAAACTGGGGGAGGATGCAGTTAACTTTTCTTCAGCTAAAGAACTTCTACAGGGCCCAGCAATTGTCCATGATGTTGCATTCATCAAATTACATTATGTATTTCTGGTCCCCACTGGGGCTCTAATGCCCTAGCTGTCAACGGGCCCTTAAACCCTAATCACTCACTCACTCACTCACTCACTCACTCACTCACTCACTCACTCACTCACTCACTCACTCACTCACTCACTCACTCACTCACTCACTCACTCACTCACTCACTCACTCACTCACTCACTCACTCACTCACTCACTCACTCACTCACTCACTCACTCACTCACTCACTCACTCACTCACTCACTCACTCACTCACTCACTCACTCACTCACTCACTCACTCACTCACTCACTCACTCACTCACTCACTCACTCACTCACTCACTCACTCACTCACTCACTCACTCACTCACTCACTCACTCACTCACTCACTCACTCACTCACTCACTCACTCACTCACTCACTCACTCACTCACTCACTCACTCACTCACTCACTCACTCACTCACTCACTCACTCACTCACTCACTCACTCACTCACTCACTCACTCACTCACTCACTCACTCACTCACTCACTCACTCACTCACTCACTCACTCACTCACTCACTCACTCACTCACTCACTCACTCACTCACTCACTCACTCACTCACTCACTCACTCACTCACTCACTCACTCACTCACTCACTCACTCACTCACTCACTCACTCACTCACTCACTCACTCACTCACTCACTCACTCACTCACTCACTCACTCACTCACTCACTCACTCACTCACTCACTCACTCACTCACTCACTCACTCACTCACTCACTCACTCACTCACTCACTCACTCACTCACTCACTCACTCACTCACTCACTCACTCACTCACTCACTCACTCACTCACTCACTCACTCACTCACTCACTCACTCACTCACTCACTCACTCACTCACTCACTCACTCACTCACTCACTCACTCACTCACTCACTCACTCACTCACTCACTCACTCACTCACTCACTCACTCACTCACTCACTCACTCACTCACTCACTCACTCACTCACTCACTCACTCACTCACTCACTCACTCACTCACTCACTCACTCACTCACTCACTCACTCACTCACTCACTCACTCACTCACTCACTCACTCACTCACTCACTCACTCACTCACTCACTCACTCACTCACTCACTCACTCACTCACTCACTCACTCACTCACTCACTCACTCACTCACTCACTCACTCACTCACTCACTCACTCACTCACTCACTCACTCACTCACTCACTCACTCACTCACTCACTCACTCACTCACTCACTCACTCACTCACTCACTCACTCACTCACTCACTCACTCACTCACTCACTCACTCACTCACTCACTCACTCACTCACTCACTCACTCACTCACTCACTCACTCACTCACTCACTCACTCACTCACTCACTCACTCACTCACTCACTCACTCACTCACTCACTCACTCACTCACTCACTCACTCACTCACTCACTCACTCACTCACTCACTCACTCACTCACTCACTCACTCACTCACTCACTCACTCACTCACTCACTCACTCACTCACTCACTCACTCACTCACTCACTCACTCACTCACTCACTCACTCACTCACTCACTCACTCACTCACTCACTCACTCACTCACTCACTCACTCACTCACTCACTCACTCACTCACTCACTCACTCACTCACTCACTCACTCACTCACTCACTCACTCACTCACTCACTCACTCACTCACTCACTCACTCACTCACTCACTCACTCACTCACTCACTCACTCACTCACTCACTCACTCACTCACTCACTCACTCACTCACTCACTCACTCACTCACTCACTCACTCACTCACTCACTCACTCACTCACTCACTCACTCACTCACTCACTCACTCACTCACTCACTCACTCACTCACTCACTCACTCACTCACTCACTCACTCACTCACTCACTCACTCACTCACTCACTCACTCACTCACTCACTCACTCACTCACTCACTCACTCACTCACTCACTCACTCACTCACTCACTGGTCCCCACTATTAATGCCCTAGCCTTCAGGCACATTGGCCTACATGCAACCGGGATTGACAGCAGAGGTGACAGAAAAAATCAATTTGGTTTCTGGTTATGTCGGTGAAAAAGTTTCTGAAGAACTCGAAATCAGTGGTTCAAACAAACCCAGAAGTGACAGTTCTCTGCACAGTGTGTGGTAAAACATCTAAATACATGAATGTGCTGTACCCTTGCATCTGATACCAACAATTAAATATACTCTGGTGACATCAGTTGAAATGAAATGCTCATTTTCGGCTTATAAGATGGTGTTATCTTACAAGAGATGCTGTTTCTTAATGGAAAGCTTAGAAAAGGTGTTAGTTGTTTACTGTGACCTAATTATGTTCATGTACAATAAAGACATTGTCAAATGTTTGGAACAATGTGTAATGGGAAATAAACTGTAATTTTTTGTTCACTAATTTTTGTAACTTTAGAACCTATTTTGATATGTGATAGAACCTATCTTAGGTACCTAATTTAAGATTTTTAGGGACTAAAAGTTCGAGGTATAGTTATGATAGAACAGAACAGGCGTGAGTTCCATAGTCATGACGAATTGTAAATTGTGTCCATGATGAAACAGAGAACTGTTTTGTGATACAGTTTTAAAAAAAATAAAATGACAAAAAATACTTGTCATTTGTCACAGTATATAAATGGGAGTGGGAGACCATGATGTCATTAAAGAAAACATTTTCTGGAGCTCCTATTCAAATTTTAACTCCATGTATATACACCACACTATACACACGTTTGCCCAGTATTATAAGTTTGCATGTCTCCTTGAAAATTTCTCCTTCAAGAACCTGGAAATGACCTTGAATTTGGCTTTCATATTTTGCTAGGCTGCTAGTCATCTTTTTTGTTACATAAAGGGCATTTCTCTGAATCCCTTTGCTAATCTTAAGCCTTTCACTTTTCACCATGCCAAGCCCTCTTGCTGTTTTGTCACGTCTATCAGTATAGTTTTTCCTGTTTCAGTGCACTTTCATTTCTCTATGTATACCCAATGAACTTTTCAAATTGTTGTTGCTAATGCTCTTCTAATTGGATTTTCTCCATTTTTCTATGGGCTTCCCAATAATATTTACATAGATGAACTGGAACATTGGCATTAATTTTTGAGATTGCGGTACATTGGAGTAGGTCGTCTCTATTCATTACTGTCCATGGGTTGTTGCATAGTATGCATCTTGGAGAATTGAAGATATTGATCTTGAATAGTGGGCAGCCAGACAGTCATGTCCAATCATCAAGTGAAAAAGGGCTACTGCTGGGCTGCTTGGAGATTCTGGTATGACCTTAGTATTTTCCAAGAGCTTTACCATGATTTATTTGTAATCTTTTCATGATAATTATGTTGCTAATGTGCATTGATTTCTGAGTTTATATATGATTTTGATGTACTGTAAGAAATTGTAGTTGAATTCATTTGTTTTACAGTTGTTCCTTTCTTGGCCAGGAAGTCAGGTTTTTCTTTTCCAATAATGCCCCATCCACTGAAGACAACTTATTTTTTCTTTTGGCTTGGTAAAATGTTCAGTGTGTGTAGAATCTCTTAATACTTTCTTGTTTGATGGGGAGGCTCTTGTCTGATTGGCTGATCTTGAATTGCTTAAAATTACAGCGTTTTGGAAGGTATTTATGTGACTTAACCATTGGATCAAGGAAGTACATATACCTTCTAGTTCTTCATCAGAATGGGATGTGAGAGGTCCTAGGGAAATGAAAAAGGTAGAAAGCTTGCAGTAAGTGCCAGCACCTGCTTGTCCTTTTCTATTACTTAGGGATCCATCGGTATAAATGTTGTTGTTAGCTAATGCTGGATTTCTGACAATGAAGTCATTAATCCTCTTGCTCTCCAATATTTTTCACTGATGATATTGAAGAGAGCAGTAGCAGTAATAGTAACCGCTTTTTAGAGAGCACCATATTTTTATGTTTTGGTGGTCACATCGCTCTCTCACAACCCCCAGAATGTCTGGAGAACCACACCTGGCGTTGGTTTATGGGTCTCACCTACCTGACCGGGAGAATTATCAAAATAAACTCACCGACCATATCCTCTGATCACCAATCACAGGACGTATTACATGCCATGACAGGTCAGCATGTTAGGGGTTAAGATTTTATAGAGAAATGGAGAGGTTGGAAAAATAAAGACTCCCTAGCCCTCGGGAACCCTAATAGCATCGGGGTCGGAAGAGAACAAGAGATGACCAAGGTAAGGTCAGATAGAAAAGTTACAGTGAGGAGCAAAACACCAGTAAGTGGAAGTAATGTTCTGCTCAGCTTGGGTACCTTGTGGTCGCTATTCACATATCCCTAGACGGAGACCCCTGAGTCATCGGTATAAATGTGCAGCCATTCACTTTCTGGGTAACAGGAACGGATTGTTTCTAAGGTAGCCATTTTCAAAATTTCAGTATCTACACACTTTTTGAGTATATGTATTCCAACAGCTTTTCTTTGTAATGAATGACTGGTTGATTCAGTGGGTATATGGGAGAGGTAATATTTCTATTTTCTTTACTGTAGGTAGGTTGTGCTTTGGTTGTAGGTTCTTAATTTGGTTAATAAAACTTTTATTTTTGGGTGGGGGGTTGTAAATATTCCAGTACATATTGTGAGGTAGTCAAGATAGTTTTTCATACATTTGTGGACTTTGTTTTTCTCTTTCATACTGAAGTGGCATGCTCTTAATAGCCACTTGAAGAGCTTTGAAAGGTGTTGGCTTTATCCCCCCCCCCCTCCCTTGTAACAAGCCTGATTTTGTATTACTTCTAATTGGTTGAGTTTTGTTTGGTTAGCTGTGATTGTAGCTTCGCTACCACAAAGAAGGATATGTTTTATGTAAGTTTTGTGTTTAGTATTTAAGATGATTTTGTACTTCCTTATTTACTACCAGCAAGTCTTTTGAGTGAGGAAAGTTTCTTTGTAGCTTTTTCTGCAGAGTATCTAATATGATTTGTCCATGATTATTTAGAATCAAGTTTAACTCCTAGGTGTGTATAACTTTGTGTTTCTGTAATATTTTTCCATTAAAGAGAAGTGAAAAACGTTTTGAGTGACAATGAGTAAAAATTTGGAAGTTTGTTTTTGACATATTTAACAGTCATATCATTCTATATGCACCATTCAGAGAGTTTTTCCAGTGCTTGATTCATGGGTGTTGATAAGTTGTTTATTTTCCTATTACTTGCAGGAATCCACATGACTAAGTCATCAGCATACAATGCACATCTTAAGTTTGTGATTTTGTTCAGCTGTGAAGGTAAATCATTTATGAAAATATTAAATAAAGTAGCACTTTAAACCAAGCTTTGGGGCAATCCTGTATGAGTTTGCTTAAATTTTAATAAATTGTTTTCATATTAGTTGCCTTTAATCTCTGAGATAAGAAGTTATTTCAAAATTTTATTATTAATTCCCAACTTAGCCATTTTATGGCATATTTTTAATTGAGGGATTGAGTTGTAGGCACTTTTGAGATCCACGAAGACTGCTAGGACTGATTCTTTTTTCCCCAGAGCCTCTTCAGTATCTTGAGTTAAAGTGAGTATTTGTTGTATTGTTGAGTGATATTTTCGAAATCCAGTTTGTGCTTGAGAGAATAAATTTCCTGATTCAAGATACCATGAAAAGTGAGTGCAGACTATGTGTTTCATCAACTTTGCTGAAGTGCTAGTAAGAGAAATTGGTCTATAAGTATCAAGTTGTCCTGTTGGTTTATTTGACTTGAGTATTGGAATTGTAATAAGGAAGCTGAGGCTAAATTCAAAGGGCCTTCGTGCTACTAGGATGATCATGACGATGACGATGACGACGACGATGATGATTGGAATTATAATAGCTTTTCTCCAGGTTGTTGGTATAGTTGAATTCCATATCAAATTAAATATTTTAATTGTACATTTTGTGCTTTTGGTCCAAAATGTTTAATAATTTCTTCTGTAATTTTATCAGATCCAGAACGGTTAATATAATTTAAGTTGTGAAATAGCTCTTTGGAGTTCTTGTATTTCAAAAGTTGAATTAAAGATTTCTTGCGAATGGTCTGTTTTAAATGCTTCTTTTATTTCCCTTTTTTATTGATTCAGCCATTTTGTTTTCTTTGGTAGTAGGTATTCTATGTGTATATTTGGTTAAAGGCTTTGAATATTTTCTTATCATCTGTGAATATTTTGTTTTTGAATATGATTGGTACCTTCTTTTTACAAAGGTTTTTTTATTTAGTGTACTAATAATTTATGGGCTTCACTGCTGTCATTTCTGTAGTCATTGTTTTCTAGAAACTTGTTATAAGATTCTCTCTTTGCTGTAGTGATTTCTTTCTTCATTTGTGCACTAAATTTTCTCCATTCTTGAACATCTTGGGGGTTGTTTGAGATTCTGCCTTGAGTATAGTAGTGTCTCTTTTTGTTTTATTTGTGAAAGCTTTTCAGTCCAAAAGTGGGTGTAGTGTCATATTTTTCCTCTTGGGATATTGTGTTTTGCTGTTAAGATTTTGTTATTGAAATTGTTCATAATGTAGTCAATAGAATCATTTTCTTTAAAATCTAAATTTATGAGTGTTTCATCTAGTTGTTTAGTATTCATTTTCTAGTCTGCTTTCTTGTAGTTCCAGTAATAATTGTTTTCTTTAAAAATGTTTGATTGCTTGTTCCTTAGTTTGATTGTTATAACAATTGGTTTATGACCACATCCAGGATCATCTACAATGTGGCGATGGGTATTTTCAGTAAGTGAGGGGGATATCATTGTGAGATCTGGGTTAGTTGTTGAGCCATTGAGGTTGGTGGACTATCAAGTTGGCAAAGAAGTTCTATTGTGTTAGAATTAATGAAGTCAGCAATGTTTTTCCAGCTGGATTTGTATCAGAATATCTCCATTGTTTAGAATGTGGATTAAAATCACCCACAATCACTGTTTTTGTTATATCTGTATTTATCTATTGCATATTTATGTTATTGTTTGGGGATTATAAACACTAATATTATTAGGTGATGGTTATTCTTCCATGTTTCTAATTGAATTATCTCTGAAGTATCATCAATCACCATTTCCTTAACTATGCCAAAGGTATGAGTAATTTACTTATGTACAGCTACTAATATGCCTCTTGCAATCTGTCAGCTCTTAGGTAAAATGTATACATGGTAGTCTTTAACTTGGAAAAATTGTTCAGTTTCTACTGTAACATTTGCCTCTTGTATAGTAAGGACATCAATTTGTTGATCATGAAGTAATTTTATTATTTCAGGTTTTCTTTTTTTGCTTAGTAAATCCTCTAGCATTCCAATCCAAGACCTTAAATTTTTCACCCAAAGTTGTTCCCACTCAGAGATGCAACTGTGTGGCTATTTTAACTCTGGAATATTTAATTCTGGGTCCCATCATATGGAGCAGAATTGTAACCATTCTCAAATGGCACCTGTTTTTAAGTTTTGATGGTTACATCACCATACACAACCCCCAATTTGAATGGAGGACTGCATCTTCTGTTGGTCAACAGGTTCGCTGGACCTAGCTGAGAGATCAAAGATCATCAGCCTCTCCCCTCATTATACATAGAGGGATGCTGTAAGTACCATAACAGGACAGCACTAAGTAATAAAAGAAGAGTGAGTAGTAAAGAAATAGAGGAAATGAACCCGTAGGCCTCGAATCCTCTAATACCATCAGGGACAAAGAAAACAAGAATTCAGCTAATGTGCTGGTTAGGAAAGTAAACAGAAAGAAGGAATTTGGTATGGATAGGTAAGAGATACACCAAATTCGGTCATTATCTCATAAATCTGACCAGTGCTATTTGATGAGTAGCCCAACTCTTTTGTTGTACATGTTAAACACATGTAAGTAATAGCTGCACCATGGGAAGGTGAGGGATTGGACACTGAGCAAACATCCAAGTTGGCTCCTTCAAGCCTTCTAAGAAGGAATTGATGGCTCTTCCTCATGTTAATAACGTTTGGCCTTACGCAGCCACTTTTCAAATTAAAACTTGCAAATATTTCTTGTTTTTCAATATCTAATCTTAACCTTAACCTAATTGCTTTCTAGAAACCATTTTGTAATGATTTCCTCTCCCTCCATATGCGCCCAAAACCTGACTTCACCATGATTTCCTTTATCCTACTGAACCAGAAGCCTTTTCACTAAGCCTTTCTTGTACTAACAAACACTGATGTAAAACATTCTGGTCATCTAGCTTTCTGACTCTGGTTCCATATTGCAACAGTTTTTCCACAATGTTTCCTTTAATTCCAATTATTTTTCCTAATTCTGCTTTTGCCACACCTTTTGGCAAGCTCACAATTCGTTTACAACAATTTCTATGAATCATATCTACATTTCCTCCAGTTCCCAAATCTCTGCTCCTAAAAGCATCCTTGGCTGTGCTGTAGCCGAGTGGTTAGACCATTTACTTCTCACCAAAATGGCCCAGGTTTGACCCCAGGCAACTGCATGTGGGATTTGTGGTGGATGAAGCGGTGTTGGGGTGGGTTTCCTCTGGGTTCTCTGGTCCCCCCCCTCCATCTCGTTCCATCGGTGCTCCCATCTTCATTCCTTGTATCATCAGTATCATTGCCTGCAGTGCCTGCAGTGGGCATTAAACATTAGAAAAAAAATAAAAGCATCCTTGCCTCAACTATTGCCATGTAAATTTTCTGTAGCTGTTTCATTTTATTTCCTGGTGTTTTGTTCATACTTGCTTTTATAGCTTTTAATGTGAGCTTTTATTTAGCTAGAAATATTTTCTTGTGTTCACTCCAGTTAACCTTACTATTTAATCCTACTCCTAAATCAGATTTATCACCTCGTTTTCTACTCTCCGCCATTATCATCTCTCATCTTTCTGTAGCTTGTTGCCTTCTGTTTTTCTTTTTTTTTTAATACTGTAATTTTTTTTACTTAAAATAATTCTTACACTCCATTTCTAACAAAATTTATCTATTGCATTGATTTAATTATTCCTATATTGGATATAGATCCAACTAGTAAATAATCTGCAAATGTAATACCAGGTATTGCATAGTTATTAGCTATTGGCACATACACATACTCCACTTTGTCAGTCTAGGTGGCTCAGTTGGTTAAGTGCTGATCTACTGATCCTAAAGGCCATGGATTCAAACCTGGCACAGACTTATGGTTTTAAGTGTGCTCAAAGGCAACTGCTCCATGTCAGGTGATTAACTGGCATGTAAAAGAACTCTTGCGGGACAAAATTCTGGCACACCGATGTCACTGATATGATCCTGGCAATTGACAGCGTCGTTAACAAACAAAATGTTTATTTATGCCAACAAACTTACTGCTGATGTTTTTAACCACACAAGCTGTGTGTGGGCAATTTATGAGAGGTAGAATCAGAACTGAAAAATTCAATGCCACAGCCGCGATTTGAACTACAGACCTTGCACTCTACATGCAGCTGCTCTAACCATTAAGCTACTGTGACAACTTGCCAGTATGTCATTGAACTCTCCAACTAACCATTAAGCTACTGTGAGAACTTGCCAGTAGCTTAATGGTTAGAGCAGCCACACATAGAGTGGAAGATCTCTGGCTCAAATCCTGGCTGTGGCATTGAATTTTTCAGCTTCGATTCTACCTCTCAAACATTGCCCACACATGGTTTGTGTGTTTAAAAACACCAGCAGTAAGTTTGTTGGCATAAATAAATAATAATTACCATCTAAAAGTTATTTGATCCCGTGACATAAAGTACTTATGATTGTAAGTTGCCCTTGAAATATTTATCTCTGATGTGAGATCGCCTTTGTGGTCTCCAAGAAAAATATGAATCGGTTGGAGAATTCAATGTCATTTTGGCAAGTTATCATAGTAGCTTAATGGTTAGAGCAGCCGCACATAGAACGGAAGGTCTGTGGTTCAAATTCTGGCTGTGGCATTGAATTTTTCAGTTCCAGTTCTACCTTTCAAAAATATTTATTTCCACTTTAATTGCTTCAGTATTATCTATAAACAAATTGAACAGCACAGCTTGCCTTAAACCTATGTTATTTTGAATTTTCTTAGTTACTTTATTATTAGCAACTTTTACACAGAATTCATTATTAGTTTAGTTTCTTTATAAACTTTTAATAAAGCTATCATTGCTTTCTAGCTCAGTTTAAACTATAATGCTTTCCAATTTAATGCAGTAGTAAGCAGAATCCAAGTTCCACTGGTAAACAATTTTTCTTTTTTCGTTTTATTAATGCACTAAATTTTTTTGTAAATTTGAGCTTATTTTGCTGAAACTAAAGAAATGATACATGTATGGGAGTAAAGCTATGAAAGTCTGTGTGAGAAAATCAGATTATAATGTTATGTATTGCATCTTATTACACAGGTGAGGGCATGTGTTGATCCAATGATGTGGCGCTGGTTACGATATTCTCCAGAGCAAGTATTGCAACAGAGAGCAAGTATGGAACATCCAGTTGTCCCTTCTAGTGGAAGTTCAGTAAATGTGCGTAGACTAAGGAGACTTTCATCAGAAAACAGTGGGGGTGCAGATCTAGGCAGACGAGCCCCAACTCCACAAGAATCTGTGCATAGCAGTTCTGATCAGATGTTGCCTCCAATAGGTGCAGCAGCACCATTGTCACCTGTAGCTCATAGTCAGGACACCCCAGCTTCAAGTAGTGCAAAGCGAGCATCAACACCTACAGAAACAGAAATACAGGTGAGTAAATACAATAAAATCCTAACAAATTATATTAAATTTTTTTTTTGTAATCATCAGATTTCCAAAGTCATGATTTTAATTTAACTTTGAGACAGGATATTGTAAGACCCCAAAAGAAAATCGTTTATGTGAATATTTGTTAAGAGCGTAATTTGTTTTTGATGTTGGTATGAGTTGGTTAAATGACGAAAACGTGTTACTAATGTTCATTGTTACGAACAATTAAGTTTGTTTAAAGACGTCATAAATATTCCCATATTTAATTTTAATATATATGTATAAATAAAAGAATTATAAGTGTTCAATATTAAAAGCGAAGGGAGAATAGCTAAAGATCGCTTCCCTAACAATACAGGAACTATTTTATGGACGCATACGCGGATGTACACAAAAAGAAGTGTGATGCGGCGCCAATTGTCTAGTTAATAGTGTCCGGGTCTTTGGTATAGATGGACGCATTTTTGTGTGTGCGTGTCATAAAATAGTGAAAGTAAAATTGCTAAGTGTTTAAAGACTGTTAATTTGAATAAAATAAGTGAAACGTTGGCTAACTTTAACAAGTTAGTTAATACGAAGTGTGCAATTAAATGAATGGACGTAAAATAGACGAAGTGTAAAGTGATAGAAAACACATTTAGCGAAATATCGCTAAATTTGCAGACATTAAATCTCGGCGATGCTAGGGAAGTCGATCCACTGAAATAAAAGACTTGCTACTGTGATACGATTTAAATACTGTGAACAAGAAGGTGCGAATAAAATATTTCACTAAAGCTAACCCCTAGTGTATGTTCATTCCATCCAGTACCACGACCCGAGATAACAAAAGAGTCAAAAGCTCATCACCATCACCGTATTAATTTATAAAAAACAGCACCAACTTTATTAAAGCATTTTAAAATTTAATTTATCATAGGATTCTACTTTATGAAAATGTATTTAACATATAAAACATACAGAAATCCATTCACATTGTTGTATTTCTTACCTTTGCTTGTAAATTGTTATCAGTGGTCATCGTCATCACCATCACCATCACCATCACCATCACCATCATCATGATCAATGATCGTCGTCGTCATCATCATCATCATCACCACCACCACCATCATCATTCCATTACTTATTATTATCATCATCATCATCATCACCACCGCCACCGCCACCATCATCATCATCATCATATACTGGAAATATGCTTGAATTATTTTTACGTACTGGATATACTAAATTATATCAGAATTTTTTATTACATACTGGAAAAATTGGATAAAACATCCACATAACATTGCTGTATTTTAGATTAAATTTTGTGGTGTTTGTATTTATTTTATCTTTCATCCTTCAGTAACATATAAAGGAGGATCTTGGAGGATCTTGTTAATCAAGTAAATATTTTTGAAAAAGTTATTATTTTGCATGATATGTCTTTCTATAATTTGTACTTTCTCTGCTACTTACCTATAGTAAGTAGAGGAGGCATACATTCTATCCAAAAGTTTGATATTAAGATTTCACAAGAAATACACGTTTTGAGGTTCCCTGAATCTAAAAATGGCATTTTTAGAAAAAGCTCTGTGAGTGTGCATGTCTGTGAACAACATAGGTACTCAAAAATGAAAAGTTGATTAAATACCAAACTCACTCTTCCAAGGATGAAGCATAAATATTTTCAAGAAAATTCCTCCATGCCAAACTATCCTTTACATGGAACATTTTTCATTATTTTTTATTTTCTCACTAATTGCTTTAATCATCTTCATTAAAACTGCATATGTTTAAGATATATGCAATACATGTTTATCTTGAATTTTTCAGAGAATAGACTGAAGAACTCTGTATTCTGAAAGGCCTTTTTATAACTGTTAAACCATAAGAGATAAGGGAAAAAGATATGTACATATACTATAGTACTGCAAAATAAAAGTAGATCTCGTTAAATTACACAATTAATATGAAATAAAATGTTTTGTGGTGTTGTTATCCATTTCCAAGATATCCTTTATTATTGGTTTAAATTTTCAAATTCTTAAACTTTTTTCAAGTGGTCTCTATTCATTATATCTTTTGGTCATACAAAGAGCATGGCATTTCAGAGCCATTAGTTAGCAATCTACCTTTTAAAAATCCGAGTATCACTGTAGCTTAGTGGATATATGCAGAAATCCATATTTGTATAATGAAAGTTTATCTCAAGTAACAAGATATAGACAGAAGAATTAGTTTTTGTAAGAATAGTTTGTAGAGGAGTAAGTAGAAAGAATATGTGAATGCAACACATCAGATAGGACTGTCTTTGTAGTGCAGTGAAAGTGCACCTGCCTCTGGTGCAGAGGACTCAGGTGCAATCCCTGGTACTGTTATGGGAATTTTTCCCCTGTTGGGAGGCTTGGCACAGAGTGCACTCAGCCTCGTTAGGTGCCTGAGGGGCCAGTTGAGCTGCTTGATAAAGAAGTAGGGACCCCAGGTCGCAGAGGCTGGAGTATTTGGGGCACTGACCACATCCCACCCTCCAGTTCTGCACCGCACTTATAACACCTGCAGTGGGCAAAGGGAGGGGACACAGCTGCCGGATGGTAAGCCTTGGCTTGCAAAGGGCTGTTGTATTAGGGTTTGTATTTTTTTTTTAACACATCAGATTTTTCTCAACAGAAACATGTATTTGAAAAATGTGTACACATAACATGAGATACTCACTTCATGTGCTAACCTTGTGCAATTGGGACATTTAGGGCTGGTGGAGCAGAGAGAACTTTCTGCAATGGTTTGCAGTTTGGCGTGGATTGATACTCAGTGGGGAAGTGGCACACTGTGTTGTGTATCTTCCCAGCAGTAGTCTTTCTGCTGTAGGAGCTCAATCCATTGAAGATGCCATAGCTCAGTGTCTCAATAAGGAAGAAGAGGACGAGGCCCCTAAAGTGTTGGTTGTCAAGTTTCCTTGTCTTGCCTTACGCAGCATGGCACATAAGCAAGGACTACAGCAGTACACATCTCAGCTGCCTGTCAAATTACCTGAAACACTGTGGTGCAATGGTAAGATTTTATTCTTAATTTCTTATGTTTAAGGTAAAGATCAATTGAAGGACTGAGAGCCAGAGTGGGCCAAATCCAAATTTGTGTTTTTGGAGGTGATGCCATCTATAGATGGTACACTGAATTATGTAGGTACTTCACAAAATGCTTGGTTTAGTCCAACTCCCTCATAAATCGCTATAATAGCAGTGTAAAGAAAACTATCCCTATCAACTTACAATTTTCTTAAGAGCCATAGTGGGCTAAATCCAAGTAGCCATTTAGGACAGGCAACTCGTACCATATAACGTACACATTCAATATGGCTGCCATGATGGAAGTAATTATCAAAGAAGCTACAAAAACAAGGAAACATGTGCGAAATTGTGATCAGTGGATGAAAAATATGAGAAAAAGGAAAAGGAACACAGGTCAAGAGTATATTAATTCAAGTGGCAAAGTTGTATCTGCGAAAACCTACACAGGCAAAGACTGTAACTGAATTTGTGCTGGAACATATTAAAAGTTTTCTAACTGAAACAAGTCATCACAGTCATGTAGATAACGATAAACGCCAGTATTTATCACAAGAACTATCGGTAAGCAAAATGTATAAACTTTATTATAAGTTCTGCCAGGAAAAACAAATTAATCCTGCTAAAGAATGGCGTTACAGAAGTGTATTTAATACAACGTTCAAATTATTTTTTAAGAAAGCAAAAAGTGATAAGCACTCTTTTTGTGATCGAATGAAAGTTGGTGTAAGTCAGGGGGGAGAATGTTCTCTTTTAAAGCCTGAATGGGAATTACATAAGTGGTGTGCAAAGAAAGTACACAGTAAAATGAGAGCAGACATTAAAACTCAGAAGAAAATGCTGTTGTGCATACTATAACTTTTGACATGGAACAAACATTACTTCTGCCTCTTCTTACTACTAATTTTATTTTTACAAGAGAAAATTCTGGATGTACAGTCTTGGAGTGCATGATTGCGAACATGATTTAGGACACATGTATTTGTGAGGGAAACACACTGCTCTCTAGGGGTGCTAATGAAGTGGAATCATGTCTGTTATCTTACCTCAAATCAGTAAATTCAAAAGCTAACCATTTAATAACATTCTGACACGTGTGGGAGACAAAACAGGAACCAGTACATAGCTTCTCTGTGGGTCTGTCTTGTCAACCACACTCATTTTGAGATAAAAGGTAAAAAATTTCTAGAATCAGGTCATTCTTTCCTCCCTCATGACAGAGACGTCAGTAGCATTGAATCTGCTAAACGCAAAGCGAAATCTCTACTTTCAGTAGATGATTATGTGGATCACATAAAAAATGCAGGAAAAGGAACCATTTTACAGTATAAAAATGAATCAGACTTTTTGATATCAAAGAAAATACAAAATCTAAGTTTTCAATGCGTAAGGAAACTGTAGATGGTGAAAAGGTGCAATGGTTGAAAATTAAATCGATGAGATTTGATGAATCTGAACCCATGAAAATTAAATTCCGCTATTCTCTAAATGATGTAGAAAGCTGGAAAATAATTGACATTTCACCAGTGAAAAGGGGCAGAAACTTTGTAAAAGTTACATCTGCTGTTCCTTCGCCATGGTCTCTGCCACCAGCTTACAAAGAATCTGTTAAAATAAGTAAAAATAAGTAAAAATAAATATGAAGACCTAATGTCTTTGTTACCTTATATTCCACCAGTTTCACATAAATTTTTCCCCAATTTGGAGGTGGAAAACTAAGCAGCAAGAGAGAGTTTGTAGATGGTCCACTAATATTTTTTCTATTTTGACTACAAAATATTAGAGTCATAGTGGACCAACTCTATGGTTCTGAAATATGTTGAATTTTGCACTATTATTTTTAGGATAAGATATTTGACTTGCTTTCATGTTACAGGGATAGTTTAATCAATGTGTACTTTATGTAAAAATGTTATCAGTTTCAAGCAATATACATTCAATAAATAATTTGATGTGCTAAACTTTACATCAATTTTTCTTAGTTCCAATAAAGTGGCATTTGGCCCACTCTGGCTCTCAGCCCCTCAATTACAGTACTACAATATTTGACTGAATTGTGCATGCATGTGTGAAGGCATGTTGTTAAACAGCACAACTCAAAATGAAAAGTCAAGTAAATTCAAAATTTGGAATTTAAGTTCAGTATCTTCCAATCATAGGGAGTTTCAAGAAAATCACCCCACCCCAAATTAGCCTTTATATGGGAAAATATTAGCTATTTGGTTTTCTCAAAAATTGTTCTAATGGTTTTAATTACAGTACCAATTTTTTAAGATACTTGCATGACAAATAAAATGCATATTTTGAATTTTCTGGGAACAGCCTGTGAAATTGAAATTGAGTTTTTATTTATGGATGCTCTTTAACTGCTATAGTTTTCAGCGTCCCATTCTATATTGGGCATGAAACACTGCTTAATTTTGCTCAGCGGCCTCTTTATCAGGCTTGAGGTTAATTTTTTTTTTTCATTTGGCCCAGACCGATGATTTTTAAGTGTGCTTAAAAACAACAGCTCCATGTCAATAGATTCACTGGCAGTAGGTTTACTCCTGCGGTTTGAAATTCTGGCACAGCAGTAATGCTAATGTGATCCTGGCAATTGGCAGCATCATTAAACAACAAAATAATTTTAATTTTAATTTGAGGTTCATTTATTTGCCATAAATCTGTGACACAGGATCACCAGCTCTGCTTCTCTTCTGAAGGAAACCATGCTAAGGATTTTTACAACTGAAAAAATCTATCACCCTCCACCAGGTTTGAACCCATAAACTCGGTTGCCAGTGGCTAGCATGTCACCCCTAGACCACAGAGAATGACCTAGCCAGTGAAGACCCCTTCATTCTGAATGATTTTGTGTTACTGACATATTTTCAAATACTTATACCTTTTTGCAGTGGGAAGTGGCTATTAATTTTTTTCTCGTGGCATGCAAAGAGAATAGAACCATCACATAGCAATCCAGTTTTTAAAACTTTGACTCACTTTGCCCTACTTTGTTCATCTTATATGCATAATAAAATAGTAAATGTGTAATGAAAGTTTATTTCAATTAAGAAGAAGTAGATAGAGGTAGAGCTTTTATAAGAATAGTCTGTAAAGTGTGAGTTGAGGAAGTCATGTGAATGCATTACATCAAATTTTTTTACCAAATTTTAAATCTGTTGGCTGACACGTTTCTTCCTGTGCCATTGTTACAAGCTCCAAATTTGCAATTTTATCATAATATACAAGTATTTAAATTTAACCCGTAGCCTCTACAAGCCAGAACAAAAAGGAATGCACATTGCGTCCACAGCTCTTATGATTTTGATTAAAGATGATAATGCTTAGGAAAACATAAATAGGAATTGTTTGTTGCACAGACACATCAGCATCAAAATTTGTTATTGAACTTCAGGTGTATATAAAAATAAAATTTTTCAATACAAACAAATAATGACATTGGCCGGTTTGATGACTCAGTTGGTAGACCACCTGTCTACTGTGTTCGATTCCCAGCTCCTTGCTCTAGCCAAGATTATTCCTTTTCATCCCCAGAGCGTTGAAGAGTGAATGGCAGTGTCAATGTGTGTGTGATCTAATGTACCCAAAAAGAATGTACTGTATACTAGTTAAGACCATTGCCAATAGGCAGTATGTTCCAAAAGTAAAAGACTGCTGATATGACCATTTAGATAAAGATGGCACATAAATGGAACAATTAAAAAAAAAGTGACATTGTGATAAGTGAGCTGACTTCTTAACTGGAAGTCTCAGGTTTGATTCCCAGCCAGGGTGTTGGGAATTTTTTTGAATTTAATTTTTCGCTACTCTCCAGTGTGGATGTGAGAGTAAATGTGCTTGTGAAAATAGCTTTAAAAAAGAAAGAAAAAGAAAACAAAAGATGAACACTTACAGTAACTTACCTAAAAGTTTAAGAAGTAAACACACCATCATATGTTTCAGTCAAGGCCTTCAATATGACCATAGCATTTAGAAGAAGCTATAAAAATCAACTCCCCCAAAAAAGAAAAGATGACATATTTAGGTACTGTGACAAAGATGACAAAATCCAGGTCCTGTTACTTTTTTATCATTTTATTGTCGTTTAAAATTTTACTATAAATACACAGTTTTCTTCTCACAGTTAACTCAGTCCACAGTTTTTTCTGCTATCACAACTCGCAACTGTTCTGATAACCTTGCTCTGTTCTTTCAGAATCATCTTTACTTTCTCTGTCTCTTATACACTTAACTATGGCGTTACAATCACTCGCAACGACCGATGTTCTTCTGGGATGACACATGCACACACACAGCAGACACAGTGACTGATTTATTCCTGTAACTAAAACTAAACTAATTTACTGACTGACTCGTATCCTTTTATTCTGAGGATGACGTCACACAACCTTTCGGGAAACTCTTCACACACATGCGCTGTAATGACTCAGCTAGAAGCCTTGCGAGCATTCTCAATTTCTTTTCTGCCAACTCATTGTTTACAATCCTGTACACACATAATTGCGCAAGGCAGTTTGGCCTTTGATGTCTAGCCGCTCGCCGGCCTGCCATGTGGTCTGATATAGCTTGGCCCTGTTCGTCCATTGTTGTATACTGACCCCATTGCCACAGTACTTTAGTAGAAAGTAGATGGATGGTAAAACAAGTTAGATTGTGGTATGTGTACCACAACTATGGTAGGTCATGCTGTGCATCTTGTGAGCACTGGCAGTGAAGCACTATCAAACTGTCAATGAGTTTTATAGCGATTACTAAAATGTAACAGTTACAATTTTATTTTAAGAAGTAAATTAGAGGTAAAAATTATATTTTATAAAAAGTGAAGATTGCAAGTAAAATTACTAAAACAGTAATCCTTATAATAATTCTGCATTACTTCTCTCTCCTGTGTAGAATAGTTCCAGTAGTGTTTGGAAAAATTGAGAGCTGATCTAGAAATTATTCATGTCACTATCACCTGGTTTACAGAATGCTTTTCTGCTACTCATAACCTTTAGCTTTGGTTGAGTTTGAGAAGCTGAGAAACTTAAAAGAGCTTTAAAATGTCTGCATGGCGACAGGCGGGGTTGAAAGTATTTGACTATAGGAGGAGAACATCCACCAGAGACATGAAAATAATCAAATGAATTATACATAGTCTTGTATTTGTACTGTATAAGAATAAAGTTTTGCATTCAAAATATAAAAAGTGAAACAGTTACTTCCTGTAATTGGTATGAAAATGTTTCCTATTGCATTTTTGGATTACTTCAGTTTATAAACAAAGGAAATATTTCCCTTATTTGGTACAACTGCAGCTAAATAACTTTTAAGATTATTAACTTCAATTTCAATAAAACTGCCATGTATGTAAATAATGGAAAATAAAAATATCTCTGGTTGCAGCATAAAATTTTTCTTGTGGATGTCCTTATTTACATTCACTCTTGGCATAGGTCTTCTGTTAACATATTTTGCTTCCTATATGCAGTGTTAATTTTTATTTGTGCCTTTGATGATCGCATATGATGTCACTGCTATCTGGTGAGCTGTTAGTTGCCATAAGTTGAATGACTACATGGAGAGCGCCCAGGTAGAATATTGCACGGGTACTTAGTTTGGCTATCGAGACCTACGCTTGGTGTTTACGCTTCCCATAGAGCATGCAACACTAGTTTCTTCCGGCAGTTTATTGGAAGACTTTATGACAGCAAAATTGCCAAGCAAAAGACATATGTGCACATATTAGGGCAGTGCAATGGTTTGGTCGTTGGTGACATTTTAAGAATGTTCAGTGTGGTAAAGTCTGAAGACATTTTAATGAATGTGTGTTACATAGAAAACTTAATAGATTAGATTTTTTTAGGTAAAACAGAACTATACATGAAAAACATCTTAAAAACTTTGGCATTGTTTTGAACAATTAAGCACTTAATCTTCCACACTGAGACAAGTTTTGAATGTAAAGAATGAACTTGTTTTTGGTTAGGCATCTCAAGGATAAAAAAATCAGTGTGTATATGTTATTTATGTATGTCATGCCATAATAAAGTACTGCAAAATAATTGTGGTTACCATTTAACATTTATTTTAGAATTCTGCGAAGTGTCTCTTGGAATTGCTCATACTTGTTCAGAAAGTCATTAATGTGGTGGTTCATATCATACTGATACCCTTCATTCAGCAGTCTGGTTCAAATATAGCATTCCAACATATAGACACGGTGGTGTATTATCAGCTTCATATTGTCCACTACTAGTGATGATATGCTGCATCGTACTGAATGCTCTGAAGATCTGTTTCCATATAATCCAGACAGGTTCGAAATACATTCATGATATAGTCGTGTAAATGTTGCAAACAGGTGCTGGGAGGCACCTCCAAGTGAAAAATACTCTAAAAATGGCACCTTCCACCAGACAGCAGCTCATCGTTAGCGGAATACGCCGATGTCCCTTATTAGGAGACTATCTATTATTTGAATCCTTTACCTTATTTTCATATGGGTAAGGATGCAGGATTTCAACCACTGAGGAGCTGCCGAAGCTAATAGAAATAGTACTATACATCACCAGATGGCACAATGCAGAAGTGCATTTGTAGGTAAACTGTAGACTCACTTCAAAGAGTGATGTCATAATTGGAAAGCGAAGGCACAAATAAAAATGAAAATGTGTATAATTATGTACATTCTAAAGTGTTAACCTCTTCAACAAAAGCGTAGTTCCTCATGGATGTGCTATTGATTAAAACACATGTGAAGGTTTTCAAAGTGAATTATTGTATGTTCATGAAACAAGAACATAATGGCAGCAATTTAAATGAGTATATTTAATGAAACAAGCGGTAGCAATTTTCATAATATTCATATGAGCATCTTATTTGCCATTATACTAGTTTCATATGACTATTTATACTCGACCATGAGTCAAGTTTAAAACTGTTTTTAATATTCTGTACTGTATGTTATTGTCACTGGTGTCTGACATTTTAATCATGTGTTTGTTATTTGATTGTACATACATGAATCAATAGTTGTGCCTTCAACTTTTATTATGTTTGCCTTTACATGGTAATACATGATAACCTTTAAAAAAGTAGACTTTCAAAAATGAGATGACAAATTGAATTTATTAGAATTTTATTTACAATAGTAACAGTAATTAAATAAGCAATGATTTTAGCTCATATAAGGGAATTGATAGTTTTGCTTTTAGCTGCGTGGGAATGTGCACAGACAGCAAAGTATTGATTGCTACATGCAGATCTTTTGATTGGTGCTTAGCAGTACCACTATGAACAGGTGCACCTTTGATTGGTGAATTAGCAGTGTCGTTATGAACAGGTGCACCTTTGATTGGTGGATAGCAGTATCGTTATGAACAGGTGCACCTTTGATTGGTGGATAGCAGTATCATGAACAGGTGCACCTTTGATTGGTGGATTAGCAGTGTTGTAATGAACAGGTGTACCTTTGATTGGTGGACAGCAATATCGTTATGAACAGGTGCACCATTGATCGGTGGTTAGCAGTATCGTGAACTGCACCTTTGATTGGAGGATTAGCAGTGTCTATGAACCGGTGGCGGTGCTGTGGGCGAGCAGTTGGATCACTCACCTACCACCTAGATGGCCCAGGTTCGATCCAAGGACCTGCATGTAGTATTCATGGTGAACAAAGCAGTGTCAGGGCAGGTTTTCTCTGGTTTCCCCCGCCACACATTCCACCAATTGCTCCATTATCACCTTTCCAATCATCAATTTTGCCTGCATTTCATATCATGCTCCTCACTCTCATACCTGGTGCTTGGCTGACCACCCGTGTGCAGGTCTTCACTCTGTCCGGTCCATAGGTTTCTGTGCTCCCTGGGCATAGGCTTGTAAGTCCTACATAAGGGGAGGGTAATAAGATAAACAAAATTATGAGCTGGTGCACCTTTGATTGGTGGATACCAGTAACATTATGAAGAGGTGAATGTGATGAGGTCATTAGAGCAACATGTGCTGCATTATCGCATGGTTGAGCGTAAACAATATTACAGCATAATCCCATTAATGTGGTTTTCAAATAGGTTCCTAAAATACGTGAGTCAGAGCTCATAATAAATGAAGTTTACAAAGTACCACTTCATGGGGTGGAGAATTGTGGGCATTTCATTTAGATGTATGCTACCTTTAACATCTAAGGTTAGAGTGGCAACTTTTAGCCTTTGGGACAATTGCTCATTGGTAATGATGTTCGGTCATGTACTATTCTGCTAATCTTCTGGGTTTGTATATGTTGGATTTTCTTTAGGAACATGAAATTCACACTCATATTTACATTCTCTCACATTTTCCAACTCTAGGCAGGACAGGGAATAATCCTGACTGATGAAAAGTTTATATCCTCCAGCCGGGAATCAAACTTAGGACCTCTGGATTTGAAAGCTAGCATGCTAACAATTGAGACAGTTGTGAAGTTGTGAGCTTTATTATTTCTCTTTGATTACAAAGCCTATGCAAGTCTTAATTCTGATGTATTGTTGCAATGATTTTGACCAAACTTGAACCAGATAACTTTGACAAAATGCTTGAATTCAGAATTTCAATCCACTTCACACAATTAATTTTATGCAATAGTACAGTCTAGTATCTTTATTCACCATAAGTAATATATTACAATTACAAGGTTTCGTCAACAAGGTCAACATTAATACATATTTATTGAGTATGATCAAAGTAATCATAGAATTCCCTCAGGTTATAAAAACATTGATCGATTAGGAACTTCTTAGTACTTTTTCTAAATTTGCTCGTGTTTTTTTGTTTTATTTTATAGTTGTTAGGTTATAGCATATTTATGCTTTTATGCAATATGGAATTTACCTTCTTGGATGTTTTGGCATTATTTACATGTATTTTATTACAATTCCTAGTAGCATGACTGTGCGTGGAACCATTAATATTGAAACAGTGGATATTGTTATTTATAAAGCACACTTTCTCTAAAATATAGAGGCAGAGTAAAGTGAGGGTATGAAGTTCTTTAAAATATGGTATACAAGATGTTTTTGTTGAACTAATGTGCAGGATTGTGATCCATCAATTTTTCCGTAGCCAACCAACATAAATTATGTACCTTCCCATCTGGTACAGCTTTCCTCAATTCTGGGCATTCCAGTAGGTGTTCTCCATTTAAAATCTTGTCATTATTGCAGATCTTACATGTGTTGTCATTCATAAAACGAAACCTACATAGATGTTCTGCCAATCAATCATGTCTAGTGGCTAATCTGAAGTGAGCAACTGCTTCTTTCCTTGGGAAATTTTTCACTTTCTCTACTGGTAAGTAGGGGAAGTATTGTATTCCACCCAAAAATTCAATGTCGAGATTTCACCAGAAATATATGTTTTGAGGCCCCCTGAATCCAAAAAAAGCATTTTTGGAAAAAGGTCTGTGTGTGTCAGTCTGTGTGTCTGTGTGTCTGTCTGTCAGTCTGTGGACAGCCTAACTAAAAAGTGAAAAGTTGGTTAAGAACCCAAGTTGGTATTTAAGTTTAATGTCTTTCAAGGATGTGACACGAAGATTTTGAAGAAAATAGCCCAACCCTAAACTACCCTTTACATGGAAACTTTTTCGAAAATTTTGATTTTCTTGAAAATGGCTCTAATGATTTTGATTAAAATGTCATATGTTTGACATATTTTTATGGCAAATGAAATGTATATTTTGAGTTTTCTGGCTATAGCCCCTGTAGTCGTATTTACTCTGGACGACTTTTGCATAACTGGTAAACCGTTACAGATAGACCAAATCATAATATACAAAAAATGTAGATCTTGCTAAAATACACAATTTATGTCTGAATAAATTTTCTTGTAGGGTGAACCATTTCGGAGATATTCCTTGTTATGTGTGTGAGTTTCAGAAAACTTAACTTCCGTGAAATGGAACAGCATTGTTCATTTTTTTACATGTTAAGCGTGCAAAGAGAACGCAATGTCAAAGCTTTAAAAGATATGACTATCGCTCAAAGCCTACTGTATATATTCCCCTTGCACCTACAAGGAAACAAGCAACAAGGTAATTTGTACAAATATTTATCTTAACATAAAGAAGATATAGGAATAAGAGTTTGTAAGAATGGTTAGTACAAGAGTAGAGAAAGTCATGTGAGTGCAACATATCAACTTTTTATTTTTTGTACTATTTCTTTTGTTAGAATATTTTTTATTTGGTTTACAAGATGTGGCTCTATTTAAATTTAACATACATTGAATTATTTTCTTTTGTAATATGAAAAGTGAGTCAAAGTTAGCATAAAACCCTAATACAGGAATGCCGTATGTATTGTACATATGAGAAATACACAATTTTTAATGTTTGTATATTTCAAATATTTTTTAAAACAAATTGCATAGTAAGCCTTATTGAGTTTAGTTACAATCTGCTGAATGTGTGATTTCCAACTAAGTAGTTTAAGATTATTCCAAGAAATTTTATTTCTGATGTATAGTTTATAGTTTCACTGTTGTAAGTTATTCTCAGTGAAGTGCTTACATTACTTTTACTAGATAACATAAAATGCATACAGTTTGATTTTTTGGCATTGAGTTTGAGTTTATTGTTGTGCAACCATTGCTTCACATTACTCATTATATTGTTGGCATAGTGCTGTAATTCAGTGGTAGGACTTCCTGTTAGTGTAAGATTAACATAGTCAGCATCTCCTCAGGGGTCTCCGTCTAGGGGATATGTGAATGGCGACCACAAGGTACCCAAGCTGAGCAGAACATTACTTCCACTTACTGGTGTTTGGCTCCTCACTGTAGCTTTTCTATCTGACCTTACCTTGGTCATCTCTTGTTATCTTCCAACCTCGATGCTATTAGAGTTCCTGAGGGCTAGGGAGTCTTTATTTTTCCAACCTCTCCATTTCCATGCTGGAAATGTCATCCCTCCTCTGCTATACAGGCATTACATTGGGAAAACACATTCTGATTCACACAATTAAGTTGTGCAACTGTAATGTCTGTGATTTCATTTCTAATGTTTTGTTTTAGTTCTTGCAATGTGTGAGGATTTTTCTCATAAACTTTGTCTTTCAGGTTACCCCACAAGTAAAAATCACACACTGTTAGATCAGGGGAGCAAGAGGGCCATACACCAGCACCAATCACTCTGTCTTCAAACACTTCCCTAATTTTAATCGTGGAGTCCTCGGCTGTATGAGCAGTAGCAGAATCTTGTTGAAACCACCCATATGATTTCTCTTCTTCTGTCAGTTCACGAAAAAATGGAATAAAAATGTTATTTTGGTATCTCTCTTTATTTAGTCTGGTCCTAAAATACTGGACCAATTATGCATCTAGCGCTAACAGCACACCAAACTTCAACTCTCCTATCATAATGAGGGATTTCTTGAACGCAATGTGAATTTTGAGATGCCCAATACAGACTGTTATGAGTGTTCACGTGACCATTTAGATAAAACCACACCTCATCTGAAAAGAACAGAAGCTGTGGATCGATTAAACCATCATTCACGACATTTCCAGCATTTTCTATAAGGTAAGATTTTTATACATGTTTTACATGCAGCTTGTTAGTGGCAAAAAACCTGGCCACGTCAGCTTCAAACTCGCACAGGCAAAAGGCCATGCAGCAGTGAAGAAGCAAAATCTTTCAAAACCAAAGTCTGAGACAGGTGCTATCAAAACCACACCAATACCAGCTATAGAAATACTAACCAACCGCATTGAATATGAAATAGAAAAAGCAGCTCTTATTCAACACGAAAAGTTGATCAGACTCCCATTCAATGCATGGAACAAGAGAAATTTTACACATACCCTAAAGACTGAGGAGAGCTTTCTTTCCAAAATTCAAGACATCAAGAAGAATGTGTACCTTCCTAATTCAAAGGAAAACTTCATATCTAAAGTCAATCCAACACAAACATTAGACATCACATATTATTTACACCTGACAAGAAGTTAAGAAAAGTGATACTCCAACTAGTGTTCTAAAATTATTGGCATTAGAGACAATCCATACTAGATTTCCAGAACACGAATGGCTCCATATTTATACTGATGGATCATTGATATCAAACTGAGATGGAGCAGGGGCTGGAGTCACATGTCACCGCTTTTCCAGTTATGGAACTACAAACTTTGATGAAGAAATTGAAGCAATTCGAATGGCCCTACAAGATCTTTTGTATAGAATTTCACATTTTCATCAAGCATTTATTCTCTCAGATTTCAGGACAGCAATTATAGCAAGTACTTCGAAGTTGACACCAGAAAACCAAACAATTATAGAATGTTGGAAAATCCTTACCCATCTAACCGCAGTTCAAAAACACCTAGTCTTCCAATGGATACCAGCTCACTGTGGACTGAGTGGTAATGAGAAAGCTGATTTTCTTGCAGAAAAGGATACCAGCAGTGTACAGAAATCTATAGTTAAACTACCATTTTATGCAGCTAAAAGGTTAGTCAACTCTGAATTCAAAAAATTATTGCAAAATATTACTATGAAAAATCAAAGAATAAAAGATGGGAACTACCAAACATTCAAACAGTAATTCCTGAGTATCCTCGAAAAACGGCAGTTGCAACCTTCAGGTTGATTACAGGACATGATTGTCTGGCAAATCATTTGAACAGAATTGGGATATATTCTTCACCACTCTGTCCTCTATGTGATCTGCAAGAGGAAATGGACCAAAACCACATTCAAATATGCCCGGCCACTTCCTAGCGCCCCATCCATCAGTGAAAAATATTGGAGAGCAAGAGGATTAATGACTTCATTGTCAGAAATCCAGCATTAGCTAACAACAACAGATTTCAAGAAAATCCCCCCCCCCCCCCCTCGTGCTCTCCCAGACTATAATTTACATGGAACATTTTTCAAAATGTGGATTTTCACAGAAATGGCTCTAGTGATTTTGATTTAAATACCATATGTTCAAGGTATTTTCATGACAAATGAAAGGTAGATCCTGAATTTTCTGGGAATTTCCTTAGAAATCCTCCATTCTGGATGACTTTTGCGTAGCTGGTAAATTGTTAGAGATAGACAAAATCTTACCACAGAAAAAAATGTAGGTGTCATTAAAAAGGGTGAGAGAAGAAGTACGAGAGTGAAGAAGGGGTTGATATAAAATGATGGTGAAATGAATGAAAGGGAAACAAGAGAACCTGGAGAAAACCCGCCCAGAAGGTGCTTTGTCCATCACAAATTCCACATACAGTCAGTCTCCTGGGAGTAAATCCGGGCTGCTTTGGTAATAGAATAGACAAAATCTTAACTATGAAAGATGTCGATTTTGTTAAAACACAATTATGTCAAATAACATGTTATATGGTAGTAATAATTAGTGAGAAATTGTTTGTTATTGGTTTGGATTTTCAAATAATTATACGTTTTTTAAAATGGTTAGTCACTATTTCTTTTTCTTATAGTTGTGCAAAGAATAAGGAGTTTTAGAAGTATCACATAGGTAGCAATGTGCTTTGTAAAACTCTGACTATTGACTAAGTCTAGTATGTTCTTCTTATACCTACAACAAAGTATTTAAAAGTGTAATGAAAGCCTATTTTGATTAATATTAAATAAATAGAAAAATAAGCTTTTGTAAGTATAGTTTGTAGAAAAGAGAGTAGAGAAAGTCATGTGAATTCAAAACATAAGAGTTTTTAAATCTTTAAATCAGCCAAATGTTTACGTATTTGGGATATTCTGTACTTTAAGTCCTGTTAAACTTTCTTCTATGTCCATCCCGGACAAACGTAAAGCAGTGCTGACAGAACCTGCCAAAGTTGCCCAGGAATAGCAGTGAAGATAACCTCGATAGTTGCAGAGCCATTTGTTGCCATGCACCAATGCCTCAGTCATATGTCTTGCAAACAATATTAACCATTATGAGCAAACTACCTTTAGTGTTTATTGTGAAAATGAATATCCTGATCACCCTCTACCATTCAGTAAATAAACTTTGTAAGTGTAAGTTGTGTTTCAGTGCTATGTCTAGATTTGCTAGTATTGTTGATTTCAAACCATTTGTTATAATGATGAACAATGCATGCAGTTCCTATACAGTGAATAAGAATGCACATTTTATGATGACAGTGCACTGCTGCCCTTCATCCCGTCACAGAACAGGATTGCACATACGAGCTATTTTCATATAGGCAAGGGCATGAACAGTTTTTAGAGTCTGTAGCAAAGGATACTTAGTTTGGGAACTGTAGATTACTATCTGCCCAAGTACTCCTATAGCGGTCGCAAAATTTAATGGCGGCTGGCTCAACACAAAATCCAATCATAGGCTTGCAATGCCTTGCAGTGTTGTGTAGTTAAACATGCTGTGAAATCAGGCTGTACAGTCTGTGATATAAATATCCTTTGCACCCTCAAAATGTATTTGTACAACAGGAAAAAGCATAGTAATAGTCAGCTATCAGCCGCCTTTAAATTTTGTGACTACCATAGTTACATGATTTTCATAATGAGCAGACTGTTATCCATTGTTCTCATGGAGACAAACATAAGTCACGAAGCAATAGCTGATTGGTTCACTTATTGTTGGGAGGTGTACATATCCTCATTGGACAACAAATACATCAACAGGGATAAAATATTCTCTGCTGGTCAGCTGGTTCACATCGACAAATGCAAAATTGGAAGGAGGAAATACCATTTTGGCTGAATTATGGATGGAAATTGGACCCTCAGGATGATCAATGTGATCAGCAAAGAAGTACGGATGATATTTAGTGTACTGGCTATTCTAACATTGGCAACAAAGACTAGGGTGATTGTAAGAGCAATGTTGGCAGCAAGGTGAGGTTGGCACATGTGCGGTAAATACATTTGGACTTAGAGTTTATTCATTATATTTCAAATGAATTTATGTGTTTCTGACCATGTAGAGACTATTTAAACATATATTTTTTTATTATTTATTTATGCCAACAAACTTACTGTTGGTGTTTTTAAACACACAAGCCGTGTATGGGCAAAGTTTGAGAGGTAGAACTGGAACTTAAAAATTCAATGCCACAACTGGGATTTGAACCACAGACCTTCCGCTTACCGAGCGGATGCTCTAACCACTGAGCTATTGTGACAAACTGCCAGAATGGCATTAAATTCTCAAACCAGTTCGTATTTCTCCTGGTAAACCACAAAGGTAGTCTCACATCAGAGACAAATTACCCCAATGGACAAATTACCTACTATTGTAAGTACTTTATATCCCAGGATTAAATAACCTTCAGATGGTTTACCAGGAGAAATACGAACTGGTTTGAGAATTTAATGCCATTCTGGCAGTTTGTCACAATAGCTCAGTGGTTAGAGCGTCCGCCCGGTAAGCGGAAGGTCTGTGGTTCAAATCCCAGTTGTGGCATTGAATTTTTAAGTTCCAGTTCTACCTCTCAAACTTTGCCCACACACGGCTTGTGTGTTTAAAAACACTGACAGTAAGTTTGTTGGCATATATTACCATCTGAAGGTTATTTAATCCTGGGATATAAAGTACTTACAATAGTAAGTCACCATTGGGGTAATTTGTCTCTGATGTGAGACTACCTTTGT